>WAAE01026025.1:0-100059 GCA_013400495.1 Nicator chloris | reverse complement strand
TTTTTTTTTTTAAGAAAGAAAGAACTTTGAGTTCCACACCAAAAATCACTTTAGAACTGCAAATGCCACTGGAAAATCAATTTTTCTAATGCCTTCAGTTTCCTGCTCCTTTTAAAAAACCGTACACCTTTTTCAAAATATGGTCCTGACTAGGTGGGGAGCTGCTATCCAGTTAGGCTCTTTTCCCAACTTGGAAAAAGATTTAAGAAGGGCTCCCACATCATTCTTTCGAATGTGGTAAATTTACTTGATAAGAGTTGCCTATTAAAAGGCTGCCTTAAGTTAGTTTTGTAAATGAAACATGCATGAGCAGGAAAAATTGCTGTATTTTTGCAAGGAACTTAGTTCTTGGCAGCACTTAGGCTAGAATGGATAGGATATTGCTATGGGGTTAGGATTTTCTAAAGAGAAGCAGTTGAAAATACTTTTCCCTCTTGACTGCAGCATTTATGAAACACTGTTAGGTATTGGCTGGAAGCTGGGGCTTTGTCAATACTCCCAACATTAGACTTGGCTTTTTCTGGCTCTTAGGAAAACTTCCACATAACACAGCCCAGATTAAAATTCTTCACAAAAGCTAATATTTTCACATAGACTTACTGCCCTCTCTCCTCCTGTCATCTGCAGAATTCTTTGGTAGACGTATTTTTTATTGGGCCCTCAGGAGTAGCAAGTTTTAGATTTAATACCCCAGGGGGAATGGCAAGGCAAATCATGTTGTTGGATCAATTGTTCAGCTATCCCCAGACTGCTGTCTGTGTATCTGTTACACTTGAATCACATTTTCAAGCCTTTCTTATCAATCATTTGGACTAGAAATGCAGTTTAATTTTCTATTGCATTTTTAAGCTGAAATATGTTCTTGTTCTGTTACCCCAGAATCATAGATGTGGTTGTAGACCTCACATTTGCTGTGCCCCTGGCTTGCTTAATCTTGGAAAAGGGTCTTTGCTTGTAGGAATGCTTTAAAGCTGAATTTGTTATTTTAGTTTAGCATGTAATAAGATGAATATCAGTAGTTGTTGTATAAAACCTCTTCTTCACTTTTCTTTTTTTTTCTTTAAAGACATGGGGTAAGTTTTAATTGGACAAATTATTTCTGTGGATGATGCTAAGAGGTTCTCCCTTGCAGTCATGGGCCATAACAAAACCTTGGTCAGTGATTGATTTCAGTCAGTTCTTTCATCTGAGAAATTTATCTACTTTTACAGGACTATAAGACAAATGTAAGAATACAGATACAAAATATGAAGTATACTCATGTGGGACTTCATTACAAAAAAAGAGCACACAGAAGAGGTGTCCTTCAATAGCCAAGAACAATTTCTTTATTTCGTTGTCATATCCGTATTCGGCTTTGGTTTACAGTAAATGAGCTTGCAGTGAGTGGAGAAGGGCTTGAGCAGTGAAGGGTTTCATAGCAGTTCTGTGCTGTCTTCTTTCCCAGCTTCTGAGGGCAAGAGGGAAGATGAGTTCAGTATTCTATATAGTCCTGGGCATCCCAAATGAGGCAAATGCATGTCAGCCCCTGCAGCTGCCCCACTTGACTTGAAGGGGACTTGGTTCGAGCGCCGCTTGAGTCTCTGCAGCACAAACGTGGCATTAAGGCATTTTTGCATCCACATCCCTTTGCAGGGGGCACCTTCTGTGCCACATCTCTCACGAAACACAGCGCAGAATTTTGTAATGTGAACGGCTGGCTTGGCAGCTCTGGAGTCTGACTTTCCTCCTTGCCTTTGACAGGCACATCTGTTCTTCTGTGTATGGGCTTGCTTCCCATTAATGAGCTGATCAGATGCAGTCTTTCTTGATGACTGGTATTCTAGCTTCCTGCCAGATGTGTGGGGGAGTTTTTGTTTTTGTTTTGCTTCAGATGAAGGGATATGAAAGTCATCTTACAGGTCACTGATAGAAAAAAAAATAAAATTCCTTCTTTTTCGGCATTGAAACTTATTTTTTCGTTGCCCATTTGCTTTCTGCTCCTCCTTCTGCAAGATCAGATGGAAACAGCAGACCCTGGACAGCTGCCAGTGTTGCAGGTGTAGTGGTTCCTTCTTGGTTGTAGTTGCTGCTTCCCCTTGCACGTGTTCTGACTGGAGAGACCTTTGCTGCATACACGGAGAGGCAGCCCATGGGAGAAGTCATATCCTGAAAGTGGTGAAATAGGCAGGTGCAGGGCACAGCAGTGGAAATCTGACATGACTGTTCTCATTTGCTGTTCCAAATACAGATTTGAAGAGACATTTACAGCAAACATGAGCCTTATTTTCCTAAAACAGAGCTCCCCAGGCCAGTGATCACGGCACCAGCCAGACAGAGCTCAAGAAGTGTTTAGACAACACTCTCAGGCACAGGGTGTGACTCTTTTGATATCCTGTGCTGGGCTGGGAATTGGACTTAAGTGGTCCTTGTGGGTCTCTTCCAACTCAGGATATTCTATGACTAAAAAAGAAAAAAAAATTAAAAAATTCAATATCTACATACCTTTAAGAGACAGCAAAACAAAGATGGCTCCTGCATTGTTTTCTATGCCCTGCCTTTGAGATGCTTGCTCCTGCTTCTTGCATTTCACCATACGTAGTAAGTCAGCTGTGGATATGAGCTGCTGTGAGTCTGGCAATTGTCCTAATTTTCAGACTCTGTACTTTTTAAAGATCAACCAATAGTCTGATTAAGACTGTCCTCCAAGACTTTTCTGTACTAGGAATTTTGTAAAAGGAGAGAGACCAACCAGACTTTAAACTTAAAAAAACTTTTATCGTAAGAAAAACCCAAATCTACAACATTTTTGTCATTATATGTATATATATAAAATCTCTGCTTGATTTCTTTTCAGTATTTTTCTGGCACTTCAATCTTTGAAGAAGGAAAAGCTTTTTAGGGCTTGTTTTGAAATCCTTTTTTAAATTGCAGTAGTGTTCCAACATCATGGCATGGTTTTGAGCCACTAGTCCCATGTTGTCTTACTTCTACTAGGAAACTTTCTGTATGATTTGTATTTTCAAAGAATGGATCATGGTCATACTTACCACCTTGAGAGCATACATTTATTTTTTTTTTCTTAATGGGAACACCAGGTTCTAGGGAGTGTGCTGAAAACTTTTGAGGTTAAGATTTAAAAGAGTTTTTATTTTATAACCTCCTTTCCAATAATAAAACATTTCTGTAATGAATTCAATCTGAATTTGTATTTCCTTTTTGTGTTAGCTCACAAGAAGACGAGAAGACAAATTATTGATCAGTTTTTGTAGAGTGAAAATTTGGAACATCTAAAGCTTCCTGTTGTCTTTTAGTTTTCTGCATTAATAAACTTGAAGGTGAGCTAACAAGGTAGCAACAGTTATGGTGATACAAAGTCATGCACCAAAGTGAGGGAGTTGTGAAGGGCTTTTTGAAACCATCTAGACACCTGCTGCTCTGCTGGATAGATAAAACGATGGCAAAGGGAGTTTTCCCACCTAGTTTTCCAAAATTCTGTCTCACACAGGGTAACTATCATGGAATACACCACTCCATCATTCATCACTACAAAGTCTTAATACTGGTAATACTTTATTTCAGCATTTTTGGTGCAAATTCCACTATTTGATATCATCAGCTTCTTTTGACAGCTTCTATACAGTAAGAAATCATTTCATGGAATTCTGCTCACTGATGCTTAAGCTCTCTTCTTGAGCTTTTGCAGGTAATGTCATTTTTTCAATGTATACAAAATGAAATCAAAACAAGCTTTTTTAGTATTTTCCCTGTGTCCATTTAACAGATGGAATTCATTGACACATGAGATCATGAAGTTATATGATTTAATGCAGTCCACAAAGACCATGCTGAGTTATTTCTAAATGATTGAAAGATTCTTGGTCATGATTTGTTGTCTGTATGGTTTTACATACCAGGTATATGAAGTCTGTGCATGTGTGAACGTCAGTGCTGCAGCAAATAGCATAAACAGGTAACCCTGGCAGAGGAAAAAATGTTGCCCTTCTGCAGGTGATGTAAACATCTGTATCAGCCTTTCATATCTACCTCTTGAGGAGCAGATCCAACTAGCTCTTAAATCAGAATGTAGCTAAATCAAGATATCAGTCAACTCCTACAAGAATCTGTGAATCCCTGCAATTCTCACTCCTTTTTATTGTAAATAAGCCTGCTGTAGTATTTTCCAAACACAAGTATAACATTATGTCCTTAACCTTGCAGGGCTTGGACAGTCACCCAAACCTATATTAATTTTCTTCTTTTTGAAGTCCCACTGTCTGAGGCCGCATAATTTACCTTGTATAACTGTCTTTAACAATCTGATGTTCCTGTTCTTTGGGTTAATTAAATGTTTTATGATAGTGGTAATGAACCCCTGCTTTCTAAAAGCTAGCAGTGTTAATCAAGAAGGAAAAAAATTGTTTATGAGACACAGTTGAAGGAAGTAAGAGAGTTGGTACTAAATTTGCTAACATCATATGCAGATTTATTAGTCTATGTGAAGTGTTTAGAACCACATAGTCAAACCAGAAAAGTTCTGAGATGCAGGCTCCCTCAGTAATTTTATTTCCAAGTTAGATTGAGATAATCAGGAAGAAGGTTACCTGTAGTTAGTAGAAGATCACTTTCAGAAAATTTACATTGAGTGCTTTTTCACACTGAAATATAGCCTAAAGTGACAGGATAAAGGGAGAATATATAGTTGTGTATTCCTCTGTTTTAATAATCTGGGAAGTGTTTTTCATGCCATCATATATATACTGATCTGTGGTCTGTGACAGGTAGACTTTATTCTTGTTATTCCTATTATTTCCAAGCACATGGTGCTTATATTTGTTCATTGTGTAGAGAGAAATGATTTCAAAACGGAATGGATCTAGAAACAGAACTAAATCCTAACAAAAGATTAAACTATTTACAGGTCCAGAGGCCTTAAGGTATTTGAGGCTAATATAAACAGCAAAATGTGAAATAGGAATTTCAGTTTGTGGTAAATCTCTCTGTCCCCAGCAGCTTCAGATAAAATAATTCTGTCCTTCTCGAGCACATCAATTTGCTAGTCGATGGTTCATGTATCAAAGAGCATTCTGTGAAAATATCAATATCATTGGTTAATATAAATGAAATTAATTTTTAAAGCTGGGCTAAAGGTTGACATCTGAAAAATTGCATTACTTTGCAGAAGAGAAATTTCTGTCTTCCAGTGAAATTTCAGGTCATAAGGGCAAGTAATTTTCACAATCTTCAATGGGAACCAGTGAAATATGAACTTCATTGTCACCTAGCCCCAAAGCGATAAGATAAAATGAGCTGATACATCATTTGCTGTGGTTTTATCATCTCCTTCAGTAATTGGAAGAGAAAACATAAGAGTCCTTTACCACCCCCCTCCCCAATCCCTTCAGCACCCACACCCAGCCACAAGCCATTTTGCTCTGATCAATACAAAGGTCACCGAGTATTTATTTATTTATTTAAATTTTTTAATGCCGGGTAAAACTTTCTAGTGGAACATTAAAGTAATGAATATGTTTAATTGAGTTTGTCAGCCATGAAAATGCTGAACAGGATTGTGTAACAGACTCTGCGTGCTCACAGGGGGACTGGTGGGGAGGCTGCTGCTCGTTGCCTGTGGATTTCAGTGGCTGATTTTGTAAATACCTGAGATTTAAAGCGAACATCTTAGTTGTTGTTTCTTTGAGAAATCTAAAATAAACCGATAAACAACTGTGATTTATTGAAGAGCATGTTGATATTTAAGTTTATGAATAGCCTGAGCTAATTTTCTGTTAATTCAGCTGTACTTAGATGTATTTAAACAAAGAGCAGAGTAAGACCCTTTCGCTGTGAACCCTGCAGCCAGGAACTAGATAATACCTGGATAGTAGAATCCAAGGATCCTCAGTAACAAGGCTGAGGTTAAGCTGGAAATCCAGGTTTCTTGTGAACTGAGTGTCAGAATTTGTAGCCTCTGAGTGCTGTAATTTTGCCTTCCTGAATAAAAAATGACCCCAAATGACCTGGAGTGCTGCTAGAATGTATTTATAAATTTTATCTCTCAACTGTAATCAAATTAGAATGTAAATTAAATGCTCTATATTTTTATTCAGTGCTTTGTTGGGTTTTTCTTCTTTGTCTTACATTATAACTTGTTTAAAATTAAACAAATGTGCATCAGCTTTTTAAATAAACTATTTAGCTTTTATTTTACTCATGGCAGTTAAGTTGGCTGGCATATTAAAGTAATATAATTATTCAATTACTGTTTCAGTTCTATAACCCATTTGCAGACTTAATTACTTCTAGCCTATTCACATTTTCAAGATCAATAGTACTTTTCTCTAAAATAAAATAAAATATACGATAGCTGATTTGC
Source organism: Nicator chloris (assembly GCA_013400495.1). NCBI lineage: Eukaryota > Metazoa > Chordata > Aves > Passeriformes > Pycnonotidae > Nicator > Nicator chloris. The sequence goes on along the minus strand of WAAE01026025.1, from coordinate 93,704 downwards.
TTGCCTAACAGGTTAAGCAAAATGTTCATTTAGTCTTCAGTAAAATATTACTTTTCTAATTCAGGAGGCAGCTGTAGTGCTGGGGGTGTTTTTTTAACTGTTACATGAAGTCTTTTGCAATTGACATGGTTTACTGTCAGCATTCAGGGAGGGTTTTGAAGAAAAGGTAGGATGGGACGTTTGTATTAAAAACCGTAAAATGACAGAATGGCTTCCCAGTAAATGAGAGTTTTAACGTTGGGAAATTAGCTGATCCATGATTGTAAATCATGAGCACTTATTTCTGTATGATCTTAATCTGTGGTCAGCATCGTACTACCTGTGTTTTCATGCAACTCTGATTTCAGAATCTCCTCCAAGTAGAATTTGAATCTGACTGTTCTTTACTCAGTAATTTTTTGGGGAGTTTCCTGCGGCTGTGCAGTGTCGGGGCCATCAGCATGAGTACAGCAACTGAGTACAGGTTTAAACCTTCATTTCTAATACTTGAAGTGAAAGAAGGGACTTCATGCAAAGGGGAAAGTAATTTTGTATTTTTAGTAATGTTGTCATGACACCTGTTCATCTGGTATTGCCAAAGTCTAATTACAGAACAGTTTGTCTGATGAGATTTTTGGAACCGTAGAACTTTGCAATTGCCTCATTTGTTTATGTGTTTTTAAATGAAATGGTAAACCCTATGAATTGTCTTTTCTCCTGTCAGATGCTGTGTCTTTTGAAACAAATGAAATGTGCAGTAGATTGAACTTCAGTCTGATGTGTTGATAACTCAAGTTCTGTAAATACTTTCTCACATGGGGAAGGCAGTACTATTTCTGCAGATTAAATTGTACACTTTCATTAGTCTCTGCTCCACAGCTTGTTCCAAAACTGCTGGTGACAAAAGGCAGAAATGAGTTGGTTTTAACCTCAAAATATTGTACACTAGTATGAAGAAGACAGTTGTTCTTAAATTCTGAAGTGGAGCTCTGTATTGTGTGACTTATTGGTTAAAAAGAGGCAAATGCAAAAATAGTTTTTGAAAGTTGCAATTCTGATGTCAGAAGTGGTTTAAAAAAAAAAATTGTCTGCCAGAATAAAAATGCTGAATTTAATTTGAAGAACGAGTCAGTTTCTGCAGCTAGGAGTTTCTAATAATATTTTCTCGGGAAGAAAAGGTTGTGCTGGATTTCCATAAGGAACACTTAGCAATACACATGAAAGAAATGTGTTTGTCTTCTGGAGCTTTCATCTGCTCTAGGTGGAGTGATGAGCAGGGGGCAGTGCTGCGGTTTCCACGGCAACTGGTTCACTGGCGGGCTGGACCCCTGTCTGTCCAGGGTGCTGTCAGCGTGCCCGGAGTTTCAGGGAGCACGGTGTCCCAAAGAAGGTCTGCTCCCACCTAATCCCGTTTTAATTGAACTCCAGAGACTTTGAAGTGAGGCCGCCGAGCAGGCAGAGCCTGCTCCCGCCCGGCCTCAGCTGCTTGTGTCTGCTGATGAGTTTTGTTAATGAGCGCTTCAGAGAACGGCTACAGCCGAGGCTGGTGGTGTTTCTGTGCTGCACTTCCAGCTCCTGCTGTAAGCCCCCCGCACTGAATTCAGGAACTTCATCGTGCCTCTACGAGGTGCACAATGCAAGCCACCTCTGCTCTTTTCAAGTTGGTCTTTTCAAGTTTCCTTCCAGTTCTGAGGAGGTTGGAAGCAGCAAGCTCTGGGCCTTGCACAGGATTCCCACTCTCACGGAAAGTGCTCACTTCACAGAGTCAAAGTAATCGTTGTTTCCTGGGCTGGCTTTACTCACAGTATCCACACAGGACGTGTTCGGATGTGCCAGGCACAGACCGATGGGGACAAACAGGCTGTTGTGTTTTAATTGTTACACAAAAGTGGAGGTTACCACATTGCTGTCTGTCTCCAAAAAATAAACCTTTGCAATCAGATGCTCCAATTTCAAGATCATAAGATGGATGAATACCAGCAAAAAGCACTGAGAGATTTCTGTGCACGAGCAGTGCAACAGTGCAACTTAGTCTCCTTTGTCACCTCTTTTGATGTTGTGTTCTTAGAGGATATTTATATGCATGTGACAAAAGCCAGCCACAGTGGTTCTGAATGGCACACAGAATTACACAAATCTGCCAGTTAGTGTGGATGGGTTATGGGTGTGCTATGGCAAGAGTCAATGTGGCCCAAGTCTGTTGGTTCCCCAGTTCCAGAAATGTTTAGCAACCACTGACAATCTCTGGTCCTTTCATCACATTTCTAGAATTTTGTACTGGAATAATTCTGTAGTTTTATTCCTTCTCTTTCTATGTGTGCATGTGTGTGTTTGCAGGGAGGGAAGTTGACTGTGCCACTTGTATTGAGGTGAAGATGAGGGATTAAGTAAAAAGAAAGATGGTGTGGGAGATGATTTGCCTTGTATGGTCTCATCTGTGCTACCAGCTTTTGGTTTCCCAGTCTTGTTTGCTTTCAATTCACAAAACCGGTACAATATTTTATGCTGTATTGTGTAGTGCTTTTATAATGGTGCATCTGCTCTCTGTGCTACAAAAATGCAGGTTTTATTTGTCAATAAATGCTACACACGAGGCAAAATCCTCCTTTGTTAAAAACCTGTAAACTAATGGTTGGTTTCATTGGCAGTCTTTGTTATATTAAGAACCTGAATTTCACTTTTTCGTTTTTATACACATATAGTGCTCAAGTGAAATTGTGGTAAGAGTGATGTGAACAAGGTTTGCATCTGATTCTCCTTTTCTGTGATGAGTTTCTATTAAGTGCTTTTGTGTTTGCTAAAATTGACAAATCTCAGATTTTCCTTCTCCTATAATTTGTTAATTTGAGGTAGAGAAGTGTCCAGTCTCTCTGTCCCTTAACACTTACATAATTAAGCTTTGAAATGAAAAGGAAAAAGTGAGGCAACAAAGAAACAAAGTGGCTGAGGACTGAAAATGGGATTAGTTTGAATTGTGAAGGCAGACCAAGCATCTGTGTCTGTCAGATGGGATGACAGGAATTGTAACAAGTTACTTTGACAGCCGCTTACTCCACAGAGAGATTATGCTGAGTTCATTCTCAGGTTTGTGTTTAACCTTAGCTGACAAAATGATACTTAACCTCTTATACAGCCAACCTTTCTTGTTCCAGAATTAATGAATGCTGCCTTAATGATAAACCTAAGGAACATTTTATTTTCTTTAAAGACATTTTTTTCTTGCTTATTCGTTACAGGCCTGTTATTACAGCACTGAAGGGAGGGCAGATGCATCTAATGCTACTAGAAATACATTTCAGAATACGGTTTTGTGCTTTGCTGAAGTGCCTAACATGTATTAATGTTTTTGAAACTCTGAAACTGTTATGAAAAATAGACAGTTGTCTTTAAAGGAAAAAAGGCAAGCAAATGTTTAAAATATTTCACATGAGTAGTTAAATTCAGGAGTACAGAAAATGCATTAGAGATTCATAGCCTGATTTGAAGTTTGAGTGTTTTTTAATTTCGCTGAAGGTTTTGCGTGTAATTGGTAGAATCCATGTTTGTGGGTCAAAGAGTTTCTCTTTAGCAAGGTGTTAGCTGTCAAGCTAACATATTTAAAACATCCTCTCTGTCTGTTTCTCCTAGATCCTGGCATACACAGAAGGACTCCACGGAAAATGGCTCTTCTCAGAGATCCGATCTATCTTTTCCCGACGTTACCTCTTGCAAAATACAGCACTGGAGATATTCATGGCAAATAGAGGTACAGTGAGCTTAGAGAAATGGCATGGATGTGGGGACATGTGCATTCTGTTTGGATGTTTAGTCATGTCTGTTCTGACGTGGAGTTGTGTAGATAGAGGAAGGGCTTGAATTAAATGTATCAGTATTTAAGTTAGGAGTTTTTTTGTAATTTAGTTTCTCCTTCCAATTCTTCTTTCAGTGATAAATTATGATCAAGCATAAAAACTGTGCATTATCAATACCTCACTTTCATTTATATCCACGTGTTTATTTGGCATTCTCTGAGGACTCCTGCTCAAGACAGTCCTGCTTCTGATCTGTTATGCATGAAGGATTTTTTGTGTCCCCTTGGAGGATTGATAGTTGTTAGTTGTACACACCAAGAACGACAGAATGAAAGAATTTCACTACTGGATTAGACCAGTGACTGCTGTGCCTTCATGCTTTATTTAAAATGTAGAACATTAATTTGGTAATGATATTGTCCAACAGAATATTAATCATATACATAAACACTTGTTGTACTCTCTGAAGTCATAAATGGCCACTGGTGATACCATAATTAGATTATTTAGATTTTTAGGTTACTGTTTCATAAGTGTCATTCACATGTTTCAGACAAAATAGGAAGATAGTATTTTGAAGACTATTTCTAGAAAATATCTAGAAAGTAAATTAGTAAATGTGTGAACCAGTTAATACATACATTTTTTAATTAGTTCTAGACAGTCAATCTGTGCATATAGGTTTATTTTCTATTCATAAAGGAAAACAAATGCAGACCTTGTAAGATGTGCAACAGTGACAACTTCTGTTGAAAATCCTGTTAATCATATATAAAAGGAGTTCTGGAAATTAAAAAAAAAATATCTACAGCAACCTGAAGGAAACTTGTCTGATCTGTTGAACACCTGAGCCTAGGGTTGTATTGTGTTGGTTGAGAAAGCCTAAAATGTGTAAAATCATGCTGTATTTCGACTCTTGTACTCCCAGTGGGTGTCATGTTCAACTTCCCTGACCAAGCAACAGTGAAGAAAGTGGTTAACTGTCTGCCTCGGGTTGGTATTGGTACCATCTTTGGACTACCCCAGACCAGGTATTTTACAATTTGAGTTAATTTTATCTGTCAGTTCTAAGAGTTCTTTTTTTTTTTTTTTTTTTACCAAACCAGTCCACATGGTTTGAAGCATTTACACCTATAGGTTTACAGAACATGCAGCAGGAAACCCCTAGGGCGTATCTTGAATGTTGTTATGTTAGATTTTTATTTTTAAGAGATTTCTGTCCATAAAAATGGGATTAAAATAGTTTGAGATGTTTCCTGTTGTGTTTTGTATTTTTTTTATGGAGTCCAGAAACAAAAAATCTCTTGGATTGCAATTATAGCTGCTCTGTAAGAATATTAGGATTTCTATTTACAGAAACAAATTATGTGTGAAAAATTTTAAATGTACATTGAAGACACATTTGCTCAAAATTTCATATCCATTTGTACTGATCAATTTGTTTGCAACATAATGGAGGTTATTAAAAAAAATCAGTTACAGTTTCCTTAAATTGTTCGCCATACCTGTAAAGAATTGTTAACTAAAACTACATATAGATTTTTTTTTCCCCCTAAGTGCTTTGTATTTGGTTTGATATTTACAGATGTTTTTGTCATGAACAAAACAGTCTTGGGAGTTTTATGATAAACTCTTCTCTGTTTGATTTATCACTCCAAGGAATGACTCTACAGTCTTCTTTCACAAACATTAGGAAATCTGGCATCAAATGCTGAAAGTTTGAGTTATTTATGAGTAACTCCTCAACACTGCCCAGAATTTAAATCTCAAGTGGATGGACTTCATAATGAAATTCTATCATCTTATCATTGTTTTCCTTTGTTCTTGAGGGATTTAAAAAACTACTCCTTAAAGATGACTTTATTCTTACATGAAATTCTAAAAGTATTGTAATTTTCTTATTTAATGATATTCCATCTCTCTAAATCTCCAGTAACATATTTCTCTAATACATCAAGCAGTCATGGAGCAGCTGAATTTGCACAGCTGTAAAGGTTTCTGTTGGAAATTTTTCAAATCTTGACATATCCAGCTGTCAGATGCTTTAATTCTTTTATTCTTATTAGATTATAAAACTTTAAAAATGAACTTTGAGTATCCAAGTGGCAGTTTGATCTCCAGAGAAATCTGGCACAGACCTGGTAGAAAGAATATGTTCTACTGCCACTAAAAATCAGATATGTAAAAAAGGAAGACCCAGCAGGTTTTCTCATTATTTTTTTTCCCAATTTTCTTTGTTTTCAGACGCATTTCTTTGGCTAGTCCACGACAGATCTTCAAAGCTTCCAATATGACCCAGAGGTGGCAACACCGAGAGATTTCCAACTTTGAATATTTGATGTTTCTAAACACTATAGCAGGTATTGCTAAGTACTGTACACCCAAATTACTGTAATTACACAGAAAAGGAGTTAATCATGGCACAGTCTCAACAGCCATAGGGCACAACTACATTTTGCTCTTTTAATGAGTGATTTTTTTATATGTATGATTTTGTCCTGAAGAACTTCACAAAAATCCTCTTAAATTTAGTTTAGTCATAATTATATTTATGTTTATGTAAAATTAGAGAGGTATTCATAAGGTTGTACTGAGCTGCACTTAAAATCAGAATATCATGACTGTTGTGGGGGGACAGGAACTATTTAGACTGCCAACTATTTAGGAAAGCCTCAGAAACAGGAACTTCTTTATCTTCAGTATTCAAAGCTTTAATTTTCATAAGTATTATCCTCCCTAAATATCATAGATGCAACAAGTTCTCTGTAGGGCTGGAAAATCTCATTTTTTTTCCAGGATACCCCTGAGGAATAAGCAGGAGCCAATAAATACCACTGTTACAGGGTGCATGGTTGGTCTCAAAAAAGGGTGCAGTGCCTGGATTGCCGTGCTGCTGTTCCAAGACACCATTAATCCAAACCCAACCCTAATTTGTATCCAATTTGTATCCTTATTTTTGTCCTAGTCACTCATTCTGCAAATGCTAAGCCATGTTTTGTTTAACACATCTTACCTCATCATCTTCTAACCAGCTGGGCTTCAGTTTGCTAAGTGGAGGCTGACTGTTGGGTCTCATGACACCCCTTTTATTTTCCAACTTTGTCCTCTGAGCAACTTGGAAAATTTCTCAATTTTCAGCTGTTTTCTGTGGTATTGACAGTGGTGAAAGGTCTGTTAATTCCCTTTCAGGCTTGGCTCTTGCTAACACGATTGATATAACAAATGCCTGTGCTTGCACTAATTGCATTTTATACAAATGGTCAGTTTTGGTGCTTTCTGTAATCAGTCATCAAGTCAGAGGTGCCAGGATGCTGGCAGATTTTGAAGAGTAGGGGTCGATCTGCTTGCCTCGTTACTGCTCAAGCTGAATGAGGCACATCATGACACTGTTTTCTGTGGCTCTAATGAATGACCCTTTTCAGCTTCAATATACTATTGAAATAATAAATGGAATTCTTATCTGCTTGGTGTTTGAGGTTAAAAGAAGCAAAAAGATAACGTTATGGAAAGAGAGAAAGTTGAGTTGCCCGTGATGGGGAGTTAAAGGAAAGATAGTTATCCCAGTTTCATGCAAGTAGCCTTAATCCTCAATAAGAGATAATGTGCAATTCAGCCAAGTGATTAGGGAAGGACTGACTCTACCATTTAAAAATACTGCGAACCAGGATGGAAAAATACTGAGAGGTGTAAGAAAACTGGAAGAAGAAAAGCTTTGGTGGAGGTTTAGAAAATGTTTTCTGACAACTTTGCAGCCTGGATTGTAAAGTAATATTCCTGGGGAAGAGGTTAAAGCCTGTCTTTGGAGACTTTTAAGATCAAGCTGAACAAAATCTCAAGAACAGGCTGATTGAAGATGATATGAATGAATGAGCCTCTGCAACAATCTAATAAAAAAAGACAGGATCCATGTAAAAACTGCATTTTAAAGTTAGAAATCAGGCTTTGGTATATGTGCATGGTATATGCTTATTCAAATTGAATCTTTTGGTTTTACTGGAAGAAGTGTATTATTTCTATATTAGATACATGAAGATATACCCATGAACCTGTATCCAGACCAAATTTTCTGTCCTGGCATATCCATAGATGGATAATGGGCAAGGATGAATTCCCCTCAAAGTGAATTCTCTAGATGAAACAGTTATTAATTGAAAAATTCTTCAGTCTAAATTCCTGAGCTACTTCATTCTTTTTTCACATATTGTATTTAATACAGTATGTAAAAAGAATGCTTTAAGTTTTAATGTCAACAAAAATCATTGCCCCTCCAATTTTTGAAGTGTTTCACCTGAAGGAAACGGAAAGCAAGATGACTTAACAAGGAATGGAGAAATGTGTAGGAAATGAGTGAATTTAACTGTCAATCTTACTGCATGCAAAAGAGTTTACAATTACAGTGAAACGGGCTGAAATGTGTTAGATTAAATACTAGCATATTGTCAACTTTTCCATTATCCTTCCAATAAAGCAAAGCAGAATCTTGGAATGATAACATCTCTGAAATAAACTGCAGTTCTTTCAAACAGCTCATAACGTTATATTGTTGTATCTTTAGAGCCTGGTATTTTAGGTAAATGTAACTCTTTATTCACAGTGGGGGATCTTTTGTTGTTTGTCAGGTCGAACTTACAATGATTTGAATCAGTACCCTGTCTTCCCTTGGGTTATCACCAACTATGAGTCAGAGGAGTTGGACCTTACACTTCCTAGCAACTTCAGGGATTTGTCAAAGGTATTGTCATCAAATGCACCTTTATATTTTTATCATAGTAGTTTGCAGTCTTACAAACATTTTCTGCTGTGTTTAATATGTTACTTGCATGGCCATTAACAGTGTTTCATTTCTTTGTCTGTGTACTGATAATAGGGATCAAATTGTGTAAGAATGAATTATTAATGAATTCTTACTGCTTCTGATTGTATCAACTTAATCATTGTTATTGGAAGGTGCTCCTAGTTGGAATATAGACATTACATTTCATTTCAAATTTTAATGAAGTTAGAAATGCTGAGGCTGTTCAAGATTAAAAATTAGCCTTTTTCTGTTTGTTTTGTTGCTTTGTTTTTTTTTTTCTGATGAGAATTGTGCTTGTTTTCATAGCAAACCCTGTGATACCGTTGTATTTTAGGGACTCTAAAATCACTGCTTGTATTCCAATGAGTAGAAACTTTATCACTTCCCCTTCAGGTATTCTGGAGTAATGCAGCTGTCCTTTGTCAGACAGACATTGGCAGGTTTGAACAACTTCTCCAAACAATTCCTTTCTGGCAGAGTAGCCTTGTGGGTTTTTTCAGCACTCCCCCCCCCCCACCCCCATTTGCAGATTCGATATACAGCCTGTTTATAGAATGTGATTATTCTCTTGCAATGCTTTCCCAGAAAGGACTATTTCATTTTACAAAGTCTGTTTCATTTTTCTCTGACTGGGTGCACTGATTAGCAAGCAGGATCTTTTTCTAAAAGGTAGCTCTTATGGGAAATGGTTGGCACGTGGAGCATTATATTTAATTAGTGGCAAAGGTAAGGAGAGTATTTTAATTATAGCTTTTTTTTTTTTTCCAAGTCTCATATAAATTGGTAATTTGCTACTAAAAAAATTCCCATGGAAATAAGGCAGCTTTAAAAATTTTTGCTTTCAGTTTGCAATTGATTAAACTAAACACAGGTCTGTAAAAAAGTTTTATTACTGATTTAGTATTTTAGCCTTAAAAGAGGTACTGGTACTGTATAGTCAGCAAATATATAGACAAATAAACACACATGTATATATGCATGTATATATGTATATATATTTGAATATGTGTGTATATATCTATGTTTGAAGACTGTACTGTGCCTTGTGAGTGTGTGTATGTACACATTTAAAGCCAAAGCAGAGATTGAGGTACTATTGTTGGAACTATTCCTAATAGTCTTACTCAATGTGAATAAGTCATTAACTCTGAGGTTTCTTAGAATGTCTGGCTGACACACATCCACATTTGTGGGTAAACCTGCACATATTCTATATTTTAACAAATCTTTTAAAAGTTAAACATGTATTTATTTTAAAATACATTTTTCTTTGTGGAATTTCTGAAATATTATTTAATAATCCCCTGGCCAGAAAGTATCTGAAGGTAGTTTACAGCCAAAAATATCTATCACCAAGCTAGAGTGCTCCTGCGAATTGCACTTAAATCAACATTGAAAACTTAAAAGTAACATCAGCCCTGTGTAGCTTGAGTTAGCACATAAATTAAATGTACTAATCATTAAAGGATTCCTTGGTAATGACATGGTTTTTGCAACCTCATTTTCCATTAACTTTCGTTATGTGACACTTCTGCATAGGGCATGTCATTGCTGAAACAACTGAAGACAAGGAGAAGGGTTTCCAGGTGCTGTACTTCTGAGGGGTCTCCTTTTAATTGAATTTTCATGTGTAAAGAGTCAATTCAATCAGCACTGTAGTCCTGGTCTTTCTTCCTCCCTGAAACAGAATATTTTTTTCTCATTTTAAGTTAGGTCCTGCACTTACCTCCATTTGAGAGATTGGATAGCAAACCTGCTCTATTTCTATGTGGTTTTTATTAACATTGGCTGGTTAAATGGATTTCTGTGTCCATGAAAGTAGTCTTTGAGGAGGATTGCTAAGTGTGCTTTCAGTTCTGAGGGAATATTTCCATTGCTGGTGCTGAGGGAGGACATTACTTAGATTGCATCTCTGTCTACATTCAACCTTCTCAAGCATTTGCTAGAAAACTGGGAACTCTAAATAGCACATAATTTTTGCATATATATGTATACACACACAATGAGAGTCTTTATGCCATACCTGTTTCAAATAAAGCAGTTCAAGTTTTGGTTACTGTTTTGGCATTTCTAGCAGTATCAACTCCATGTAACTTAAATGTTAAACTTTGTGTCAGATGATGAATTGTTAAACTTTGTGTCAGATGATGAATTTTTGGAAGACCTTGCTAATACTCTACTATGAAAATTTGTGGATGTCATGTATATTGTGATATTTTCATTGCAGCACTATTATCTTGGGGGTAATGCTTCCAAATATGTCCTAATTATGTATTGTAGCATGTCCATGCTTTTACACTGCTGAAGCCTTTTAAAATACTTAAGGGTATTCCACTTAAATGTCTACATGGTTTTAACAGTCGTTTATTTCCTTTCCTTATGCATGCCCAGAAACCCATCATAGTTTAGTGCTCCCACTGTTTAAAGAAAAAGAAAACTTTGATTTTGATCTGGCAGAAAGGAAGTCAGGTCAATGTTTTTACTTTTTTGCTGTTTAAAACAATGAAGAATTTACTTTAAAAAAATTATTTAGAACTTGCAAGTTAAGTGTCAAATCGAAGTAACAGTTTTTTTTAATGTGTCAGCTAGGAGTCCACAGTTAGCACAGATTTGAAGAGCTGCAGAGTGGAGGTTAAACTAACACTTTATGTAAGCAGCTTCTTAGGGCACTGTTTTGAGCATCAGTCACACAATGATAAACCAAAGCAACTGAAATGGATTGTGGTTAATATTGCTGTCAGCCTGACGAACGCTCCTGACAAATGCCAGGAGTGCACTGCCAGTCTGTTACCCTGCTTTGACTCAAGTGTTTATTCCTTAAGAGGTGACTGTGGTTTGGAATGAGTATTACATATTGTATTTATAGTGGTATAGGTTTTATTTATACAACAGGCACAGTTTCCCACCAGAACGTGTGGCCTTTTCTGCATTACTTATGTTGTTCATGAGCACGTTCTTTTCCTTATTCAGTGGAAGCACTAAATTGCATTGTGTTTCTGAACTTGCACAAGGAAAGAAAATAGAAGTGAAAATACATGGCAAACATAGAGATATGGAAGCATGATTTTGTACTCTAAAAAGTTTGTTACAAAATCTTGCTGTGTGCAAGGAGCTGTTGATAATTTTCTTTTTGTAAGGCACGTTTGTGTAGGATCATAAACTGACACTACTGGAAGAAGAAATTTATGCTACTCTTAAATCTCCTTTTCTCTGCACTATAGCTACATGTGTACATAATAATATTTTTATTCACATTTTTATCTATCCCATGGCGTATTTGCTAAATCATCATCAATTTTATAGAGGCTGTTATGTATGTAATGACTTCCAGTCAAGTGTACAAAAGCAACAAATAGTTCTCACCTTCAGTGAAGTGAGGTGTTTAATTGGTATGTGGGAGCCACTAATATAAAACACACCTTGACAGAAGAGAAGTAATAGATTTTTTCATTATGGAAAGTTAGAGTAGTTTTGTTGTTCTGATGTGAACTTCGCTGTTGGGTGTTCTTCAGCATGCCAGCCTGAATTCTGTTGCAGGATGCCCATTTCAGGAGCACAAATGCACTGCATATAAAACTCGTGCTTCTTATTTTCTCTCGTGTGGAAGCAGATTGGGATGGGCATGAAATTTGCTTAGTTATTTATTTACCTCTTGGCAAAGAGACAGAAGCTAAAAAATGGTTTGATGTGAACCTATTAAGAGTTCTGCAAATTTTTTAAAGAAATCTTTTTGTCTGGAGAGTCATTAAAACCTGTACAGATACTCTGTGAATCAAGTGACTACAGATACTCTGTGAATCAAGTGACTCTGTGAATCAAATGTAAATTACATTTTATTCAGCTCTTGCTGAATACACACAAAAGGAGTGCAGTTAAAACTGATGAACTCACCAGGACTCAGTGTCCTTCTAAGCATAAAGTGTGCTCAAAACTTGGACATTCAAGGAGGATGAGAGGAACAGTGCGAGAAGTAATGAGAGTGGGTACAATGGCAGTGACTAATTTTGATAGGCAATTACATCTGGAATTTAGGCACTGAAGCTTCTGAAGCTTGGCACTGCTGGGCTCAGCACCTGTCCTGTCTGCCTTGTCACTGGTATTTCAGGTAGGAAATCTGTCATCTGTATCTGTGACAAAAGATACTGCTTCTAGTGGTAATACTTCAATAAAAAGTATTCCAGAGTCAGACAGGATAACCTCAGAAGGAAGGTATAAATGTTTTTCCTCTTAGGGTGCTTCATGTGAATCCCTGCTTAAAAGAGAACATTACAGGAAATAAAATACTTCAAAATTCTTGGTGGGATCCATGGTACTTACGAGCAGGCCCATTAAAATTTCTGGAATTTTGGATATCTCAAGAAACAGTGTTAGAGGTATTAAAGCCAGCCTGAATGATACCTAGGATATTAGTGATAATCTGAAAAGGACACACATTTTTCATTAGTCATTTAATATTCTGTTATGGATTTTGATATTTTTAATATAATATAAAGTATATTTATCAGATCCTCTCCATTTTCAGACAACAAGTTTTCATACTTTTTTTGTGAAACACAAGTTGCTTCTTGGAGCAGAGGAGCACTTCATCCTCTCTAAAATTTAGATTGACAGACCTTAACATTTGACATAACCACGTTGGGAGAAACTTTTAGGAGAAGGGAATCATACAAACAGGAAGTACTCTCAGCAGAACCTTTCTTGTGTTGATTCCATTTAGGAAACCATAAAAGAGCAAAATCTAGCTGGGGGAATGAACACTCTCTTCTCCTGATCTGGTTTCTTTGCGTACACAGAGAGCTGGAAAGGGAAGGTGGGAAGAGAATTGAAAAGACTGTCTTTGAAGGAAGCTGTGCAAGATTATTAAGTTCACGTCCCATGACAGTGCTAGAACTTTAGGACTATTATGGGCTTTCTTTGTTTAGATTGGATAATCTGTTTCGTAATTAGAAACAGGACAAGCGAAAGTGCAGTGTAGTCTGTTATATTCCCTTGAAAGTTTTGACTTAATAACATCATTTTTCCCAGTTCTAAATGGGGAAAAGTGATGTTGTGACACTCGGGAATGCTGGTGACACTCAGACAGATGCTGTCATGGATGAGCGATAAAATGGGTCGATTGTCCTTTCTGACAGCTGAGCCAATGGGTTGTATCATTTCCGGAGGCACAATTGCCAAAATTGGGAGACAAAGCTGCAAAGGGCCCCATGGGTCTGATGTGCCACAGCCCTCTGTCCCTCTGTCCCCAGCCCGTGTCTGCAGCACCACGGTCAGGGACCCTCCCAGGGCGGGCGTCGTCCCCGCCGGCCTCGGCGCCTGGGGTTCAGCACCACGGACAGGGACACCCCGAGAGTGTCGGGGAACAAACGCAGGGACACAGCTGCGAGCAAGAGCAATTTGTTTAAACTGAGTAGCGATTGGGTTCTTAAAGCTGACTTAGACATGGGCCTTGGGGACACTCAACTGTTTGGATTTTAGTGTCAATTTCTTGTGTGGCTTTAAGGATGGAGATTGAGTTGATGTGTTGATTTGAGCTTCATGCAGCATCTATCTCAGGACCTTTTTTGTAATAAACGTGTGATTTCCGTGTATTTTCTAACAAACGTGATTTCCATTGTGATCTCTTTCTCCCATAGAGACCTGCCGAGGCTAGAACTTGACACGAATGTATCTCTGAGATGATTTATCAAAACATACTTTCTGAAATCCTACTCTTAGTGCAGATAGATTTACAAGAAACATTCTGATAATTTATGTTGCTCTATGACAGTGTCATAACCATGCTCTTATAGCATCACCTTTGGAGTTTTTTCTTGTGTTTAGTTGGTTATTCTCTGTGTCATACCACCTTCTCTAAGGAATATTACAAGTGGATGATAGAATGCATCTCGTTGCCATTCTTACTTTCTCTTCCATGTTCTCTTTTCATCCCACCAGAGGTTTATTTTCTGAAGTCACAAGAAACATACTATTTGTACTTCAGATGCATATATCAGTTTCTAGGATCACTTAGCTATCTTCAAGCAATTTTTAAAATTTGTAAAAAAATTTTATTTAGGTATTAGAGCAAAAGCCAAGCTTACAGGATCAAAAAGAATAATTTTGGTAATAAGTATAATAATCTTAATCTTGCTTTGCCTCAAGAAGGAGTATTGTTTGGAATGTAGAAATTCTCTAAGATATGAAAAACTGTAGCTCAAAATAAACCATAGGTGTTCAAAATTATATTCTAAGTTTGTATCTGCTATTATTGTCCATCTTGCTCTTGTTTCAGTTTTAGGTGCCCTGGACATACGTAATCTTCCAATTGGAAATGAGCTGAGGGAGGTTCATGACCTTTTAAATGATCACAAGAAACCATGGGGCACGTGTCTGGTCCTAAAATCTACTAGAAATCAAAATGAAGCAATTTCACACACATGTCTCGGGCCATAGACGTTCTAAATGTGTGTTTTCTGTCTTCCTAATGTAAAGGGAAAGTTATTCTCTTGATACAGTCACTCTTCCTTTTTATATTCATACATTTGAACTCAGCAGATTATAGATGCTATAGCACACATCTGTGTAACTCAGATTTCTGAACAAGCACGATGGTGGCCAAGTTAAAAATTGCACTCACGTGGGAAATGAATATGGGATTTTTCTCACCTAACTGGACCTGACTAAACTGAGTTGGTCAAACTTCTAGGAGCCGGAGGCCTCTTGGGATCAAACAACAATCCAAGTTTAAAAATAGTGGTCAGAAAATGAGATTATGGTAAAATAATGATAATCTTGGTTTAAGGAGGCGTTTAAGGCAGTTCTCAGGCTGTGGACTTTGATGCACACATCAGCTAAACTTTCTAAAACTCAAACATCAACAGATAAAAGTGTAGATCAGATGAGGGAAATCAATACAAAAAATTGCCAAGAAAAGATGGTGTGATCCTAAAAGCTTGAGGTGAGTAGTTTAACAAGATTAATTAAAACAAGTTAGAGATCATATCCAGCCAGTCACTTGAAGCTGCCTCAGAATCAGAAACACAAGTTTCGTTTCCAAAGGGGGGTGGTCACTGACATTCCAAAAGTTTGTTTGGTGCTTTATACTGTTCAGCATAGATGCTAATCTGAGAGAGAGTGTGAAAAGGGAGCTGATGAAACTTTCTGACAATGCTCATCTGTTGATGGTATTGAAGGTGATGGCTGACTAATCAGGTGATCTTATGAAACAGGCACTAAGATGATGGGTGAATTCACCTTAGGATCAAAGCAATGCATGTGTGAAACAAGATACATTGATGGGCTCTTAGCTGACTTTTTGTATTCAGGATTGATATAATCTGATTGGAATAATTTTATGAAACAGTACAAGTTACAGTCAAAAGCTCCTCATACATTCCCAAGTACCATTTTCTAGCCTTCCATGGGTCCTTTTCTTGGGCTTGTGTAGCTTGGTGCTTACCTATGATACAGAAGAAGACATATTTTGTGTGCCCTGAGAGAAATCTGCAAAAAATGCAAGTTTGCATCCGCTTTTGGCTTGAGGTCCTGTGCTCTTAGTACAAACAAATAGAATTAGGTTTTTAGCTCTGATTGTCTTAAGTGGATCTGGTGTCAGGTACAATGGCAGCTGTTTTCTGTGGCTTGTATGATATGTTGGCAGAGGAACATGGTCTGAGAAAGGAAGGCAAACAGAGAATGTTTTCATCTCCTGCTGTGACTCAAGTGTGTGTGGCTTCTCAATCCTGTTTCTCAAAATTAAAAAAAAAAAAAGTTTTCTTGTTTGTTTGTTTGTTAAGCAAGTGAATAACGGAGCAGGGTTTTCTTTCACTTGACAGGTTAATTCATGGAGAGTGCATGCAAAAGTTTGCTTTTGGCTGGCAGGGTTATTTTCGAAGTAAGTCCATCCTCACTGCCTGCAAGCAGCTGGATTTCCCTCATGATTCCCAGGGATATCCAGCTTCCTTTCTCCCTGACCTCTTGGAAATGTACAACACATAGCAACTGTCTTCAGTTTGGCTTCCCTGCAGTATTAGGGTGTAGTAATAGCTCAGGTACACAGTATGTGACACATTCAGTTGTGCTGAACAATTTATTAAACCATACTGTGCTTCATTAGTGTGTGCTTAATTAGTTTGCAGTTCAGTAGTGCATTGTTTTGCAGTCTGCTACAAGTGGTGTAATGGCATTTGATACTGTTGTTGGTACTGTGAAGACATGGAGATTTTTCTTTTAAGTTCAAATTCCTCCAAGATTTTAGGTGACCTGAGGCATATCCTGTCACTGACATACTGCTAAAACATCACTAGTATTGCATAATAGGTTTTTTATTTTTCATTTTTATGCTTAGCATTAGCTTAAGACCTATATTTTTTTAAACTGGGAACTGGGAACCTTCAGTCTTTTGCACCATTAAGTATTATTTATATTGACATGTTCAGACAATCTAGTTATTAGACCATCTTTAGATCAGTTTTTCCTGACTGTTCCTGCTGTCTCAAAGGAATATGCATGCTCTTGAAAACATCTGAAATATAAACCATATGTACAAATACTTTTAATTTGCATGCACATGATCTTTTTTGCTTATGCTCCAGCCCTTTATTGAATTCTCAGTTTCATGAGAATAGAAATTGGGGTATTTACAAGTTTTTAAAGCAGAATGTAGTGATGTGTTTATATCAAAATAGGTGGAGTACACTCACTAATATTCATAATTATTGCAGTTTCAACATTGTGTATACAAAAAGTGTCCAACTAGGGAATTCCTTATTTCACTAAGAAAGCACATGAAGTTCAAGTAGCTGCTTGTGTTCTTCAGTGACTAAAATATGATCCACAATTAATAATAAGAAATAGCATGTCAGTTCAGAATTGTTGTGTATCACTGAAATGCTTACTGGGGAAGAATAAAAAGGTTCTCTCAAGTTCTATCCCTTTGTCTTCAGATAAACTTTGATTTATCCAAATTCATATATCCCCCTCCTAGCCTAGTCTTTGATGTAGGTTTTGGGAGGCATCTGCTGTGAAACCAGTGCTTTTTTTGTGAATGAATTGGTAAGGACTATTTTTCTCCTTGATAAATTGTTTCAATTTTTTAAATCTTACGGCTCAAGGACGCTTTGGTTGATCAATGAGGGCAGCTCAAACAGTTCAGCAGATAATTGTGTTTGTTGTTTTCTTTGGGATATGGTTCTTTAATGAATTTGACTTAGATATGCATTAAAGGTAAGATGCCCTCTAAAGAAGATGGGACCTACTTTTTAAGAAAACCATAGCCAGTTGTCTGAGAGGAAGAATGGTGAGGCCTAGCAGTGAGTGAGAATAGGTTGAGAGGGGGAAATAGCATTTTTTTTGCTGTTCTCAAACCCAAAAATGACAGATGAGAATTTTTTCTCAGATATTTCCCAGCTGACCTATGTGAATAAAGTTTGGGTTTAGTTAAATCTTGTCTTTGTATCTCTGTTGGGGGAAAAGGAGTTTTACTCAGTGATCAAGGCATCCTACTGACAATAATACAAGTATTGGCTAGTTCAGTCAATTTTGTGTTGGTGAGACATAAAGTAACTAAACAAGGGTTTAGCACAGCAGAGCTTCCAGCAGTTGGCATATTTTGGAGAAAACCAACACTGAAACACTGAACACATTCCAATTTCCTGAATGTTAGGGTACATTGATAAGTGGGCAAGCCGAGAAATCTTGAGGCTTGAAGAAATACCTTAAAAGGGAAGACCTGAAGAGCTTCACTTGTTATGGTTGTTAAAAAGTCTAATTATAGCCTGTAAGTATCTTCTTTAAATTCAGAATATACTGAGTGACTAGAGACTCTGTGATATGTCAGAGAAAAGCTTAGTAAGATCTCTCTGATAACACAGCAGTAAATTCATAACCAAACTGAAATATGTATATTTTTTAGAATGAGGGTAAGAACTCTCAGTAGAAAAAGCTTCGAAGGAAAGTAGCAGATTGTCCATGTATTCAGGAGTCAGATGCCTTTCTGGAAAGCAGCTTGGCCAAATGCAGCTCATGCTGCAATCAAGTATATGTAGTTGGGCTCAAAATCATGTGATGCAAAGGCATTTAACCTCTTGTCACACAAGCTCAAGGCTGGATGAGATGACCTAAGGGTCCCTCTGGTCTTTGAGGCCCAATATGAAAAATATCAGTAATGAAAACCAGATAATCATCCTGAAAATAAGATGTATGGGAAGCAAACATCATACTTGGCAAGCGTGCTACCAAACATGATTCCGTAATACAGAAAAATGATTCACAGGAATACAAATACCTGGTTGTGTGTGGGTAAGAAAGCAGTGTAAGAAAGAACAAGGAAAAGCACCTTTTCTTTCCCCCCTGCCTCCCTTTTTTTTTTAAATTTCTTTCCTTTCTTTTCATAGTGAAGTTGCGAAATATTTGGAGCAACACTATTTCAAATATGAAAGCACATGAGATAAGAATAAGAAGCACCTTTTGTCTTCTTAAATGTAGGACTGTAAATAGCCATATTGTAATTCTTTCTTCATAAGACTTCAATTTGTTTATTTAAAACCATTAACAGTTTTCTAAAATTTATATGTTCTTGAACATGAGTGTCAGAGTCCAGGAGAGATTCTACCCTCTGTAGAGGAGCAGAGAACATTTTGCTTTCTTCTGTTGGGTGCAACAGGGCTTCTTCTGGAAGCAGAGGCAAGATGGGGCAGTGTTCCAATGTCTGGCACAGAGCAAGAGTAAGAACTAACAAATAAAACTGTACACCACAGTGTCTGGACGTATTTGACAGCAGTAGATAATAAGAGTCAGTGTGTTTTCTCAGTTATTTTTCAGCAAACCATTTTTCTTTGTTATGTTTCAAAGGAAGCAAGCAAGCATGGTCCAAAGGCTGAAATCTACTATATTCAGTTCTTGCTAAAAATGTGAAATTATTTATTTTGAGATATTCCTTTATTTGAGAGCACTTGAAAAAAATAATGTCAAATGAGTTGTTTTGTTTTCTTAAGAATGGCTTTTAACTTTCATAATTGTAGCACATGTTGCTACAACACCATTTTTGGGCCAAAAAACAGGCTGTCATGCCTTGGAAAAAGTGGAAACAAATACCTTACCCCAATTCTTGCCCTACTTTGAATCCTCTTTTTGAATGAACACTGACCTGAAAACCATACACATCATTCATTTTTCAATGATTTGAAATCTTTGCAGCCTTAAGTGATTTTTTCCTTCATTTTCACTCCTGTAATCTCATCCATTGTTCTTGCTCATTGCAATTTTTCTCTGTCTACTTTTCATTTTTGCCTCTTCATCTAAATAAACAGTTTTTTATTGGTGAACTAATACCTGATTTTCCTCTGGGAAAAGTGGTGCTGCAAATAAAATATGTTCTGGATTTTCAGGGTATGAAAGCTTTTCCGCTCATTCTTCCTTAGAGGTCTGTAGTTATAGGGAAACCATGTTGAGCAGTGTAAATTTGTGGTCTCACAGCTACATCTAGCACAGCTTCGTTTAGAGTTCCTCTTTTTCCCTTGGCATTTACCCACAGGGGAGGGAATACAGTATATAATCATCATTCTCTGTTAATTTTGTGATATGAAATACTGAGAAATTTCAATTAATTTCCTTTTCTTTTTTTTTCTTTATTCTGTAGTTAACTGTGCCCACTGCAGTGTAACACAGTAGAATCACCTCACCCTTAGAAGCAGTTGTCAGAAAAATATGGGCCTGCCTGGTAGAATGTATTAGCCCAATACATTGTCTCCATTTTATTATGAAGCTGCTGGGGAAGCTGTGATATACAGCACTGTCATTACAGATCTATTGTTAGAAGGGCTCTACAGTCTTCTGTGCACTGCCATTAATTTATAGCAGTAAACAATATGTAGCCCTCCAACTGCAGCAAAGCAGAATCTTTTAATGAGGTGGATGTTATTACCACAATAAATCAGTGCATTCGTGTAATGTATAATTCAATGTGTGTATTCCCACTGTAACTTCTCTGAGTAAGCTGATAGTGTATCATTGTCAGTGCACAGCTCCACAGTTCTTTTTTTTTTTTTTCTTTTTTTTTTTTTCTTTCCCCTAAGCTTTTTTCATTTGGGGACTTCTTTTTATTCGCTTGCAAATAAATGTGACATGTCTTGATAGTTGTCCTGTTGCAGGCTTCAGAAACCAACTGTAACAATAACAGCTAAAATCAATACTGTGGATTCTGGCTATATAGATCTCTGCATGATACCTTTTTTTTTTTTTTTTTTTGAAAAGAGAATGGAATCAATTCTAATTGGGTTTAGCTTTATATTCAAGGAATGTAATTCTATAACTATTGATTTGGGCTATACTCATTTGGAGAGTAATAATAGAGGCAGATAAAGAGAATACATAAAATGTTACAGAACCATACAGCACGACACTGTTCCTATTTTTAATTTGTATAATTTGTCTACCAATGACCTTCTTTCTTCTTTTTCTCCCTCAAGCATAGCTGAGCCTTTAGGGAAAATCAGTACAGATGGAGATTCCAAAATGGTCCTTGTAACAAAGAGACTTCTTGGAGTCAGTTTCATACTTCCCTGGAATAAATTTGCTAAATCAGATAAAAATCCTTTTATACAGGAACAACTTCTTCTAAAGGGTTATATTTCAAATTAGTGAACTGCAAAAATAGTAATTAACCTAAGATGTTTTTCTTTATCCTACTGCACTGTGAAAGCTGCCCTAAGTAAAAAATGTAAGATTAGATTTTAGGTAATTCAAAGATCTAATCTGTCCTAGAAGAGAAAATACTTTGAAGCTGGTGTGCCAAATTTCACGTGAACTGCAAAGAAGCAGCTATTTGAATAATCATAATCTCAATAGCAGACAGCTTTTCACTTGAACTCTGCTTGAATTAAAGACTAGGTTACTGGTACTTTTGTTCTAGGACTTTTAGTTTTTTCTCACCTTCTAATGTATTCTTAAGCATATTTATTCTTGAGGAAGAGAGAGAAGGAAATACCGTTTCATGTTTATTCTTATATTTGAATGCACCCATTGTCTGTACAGATGAACACAATTTACATTAATATCATACAGTGTGTTCAATCTGTATACAAAACTGTATTGCATACATATTTTGCATATATGTCCAAAGATATTTTAGAACTCTTACAGCATTTTACATGTGGAATTGCTAAATTCACTTTTGGTTTTCTCAGTGTGTTCTCTTGGGTTTTGTGTGACCTATACTCACGTTTTTTTCAAATAATTTATACAAAAGTCTGCTGAGGAAATGCACAGCTGTAGATAGCAAAATATTATGTTTCCTTCTTTTAAATAAACCTCTGGGTGTTTATATTCTAGGTAAGCACTGAACAAAGAATAATAGTATTGGTTAAAATGTGAGAGACATTTTTAGTCATACACACATTGGTTCTTCTATATCAATGTTTTATATAGAAATTCTGGTCTTTTCTTTTGTCTATTTCAAAGGTTAAGATTCTATGAATTAAGTAAAACTTGGCTTGAGGTGGTAAATAGAAAGCATAGAAACAAGAATAGTAATATCAAAATTCCAAGTCCACTGTTAATATTCTGCCACCCCATCAATCACTACTTTTTCTCTAAAAAAATATCGAAAAAAATGTTTCTCAATGTTGCTTACTATTTGCTTAATAGTGTATCCAACATGCACACATATCCACAGGCACCCAAGTTAAACAACACTTTGTCCCAGACATTCCACTGTGAATTGGATGGAGTCAGTGACTTGAATCAGCAGTAAATGGAGCCTGTATTAATGCAGAGGAGGTTTTTCCAACCAGCTATGTGTGTGTGCATGGAATCCTGGTTCCAAGTACACAGATCTCCTCAGGTGCTTACAGGAACCAACATCTGCTTTTGCAAAGCACCAAACCCAGCAATTCTGGTTACCAAAAAGAGCAAGGGGATTATGCTGTGATAGTATTCACATCTGTCTTACTTGCTTAATGAGTTGATTTTTACCAACCTTGCAGCCTGTTGGAGCTTTGAACCCAAAGAGAGCAGCGTTCTTTGCCGAGAGATACGAATCGTGGGAAGACGAGCAGGTCCCAAAATTTCACTACGGCACTCATTATTCGACTGCAAGTTTTGCACTCACGTGGTTGTTAAGGATTGTAAGTATATCGTCTAAAAATGCTTTTCCTTTAAATGATAATGAAAGTAACAAGTATCTAAACTAAAACTGAATGGTAGATGAGAGTATTGAAGTTTTCTAGTAATTGCAATCAGTAGTGTAGGAGAAATGTGCTCCAAAGTTCAAGCAGAAAGCTTCAATTTTTTCTGGTACAGCCTTTTCAAATCAGTAAAGCTTTTTCTCCTTAAAATTTGCTTTTTAGTGTACATACTTCTTTAAACATGGTTAACTTCCCTTCCTTGCATATTTTCTGACTGGACCAAGTACCAAGCATTTGTGGTTCTTAATTAATGTATTTAATTTTCCCCTCCTAATGAATGTGAGTTGGTTTCTGATGATCATGAAGTTCTGTGATGGAAGTAATTAATTTTTAAAAATCTGCTACAGTTTATGTGGAAGTAACTTTGAGCTGCTACATATTGATAATGTATTGGTTAAACAGTGCATTTTTCAATAAAATTGAAAGGCGATTTATCTCCTAGGAAGTAATTTCTTTGGGAAAGCATTAGCAGCACATCATTAATTAAAGCTCGTTAGAATGTACAAGCATACATAAATCCTTGAAGTAATTTATAGTGCTTAGCTAATTTCAAGCAATTATCCACTAATATGTGCTTAAGTGTTCTTTAACTAAGAGGAGGCTTCTAAATCTTCCAAACATTTTTCTAAATCATAAATTATATATGAAACAATAACAGTCCTAAAGCTCTTGGTATTGAATGCTACCTTTTAGATTAACAGATCACCTTGAACAAAGTAAAACACGTTATTTTTGTTACATGCTAGTTTAATAAATATCTGAGCTTTTTCATGTTGTTGAGACCAATTTGTGTCACAGCTGACACAAACTGTAGTTTCTACTTCAGCCTTGGAGTATTTTATTTTATTTGCTTTTCTTTAAGTCTGTATGCGTGGAGTAAGATTAAAAAGCATCTTATTGAACAAACAAGCATCAGTTTGTATTTCTCATTCTTAAATAATAGAATTAACCCTTGGCTATTAATCATGTATTGGCCAGAAAAATAGCATCATTCACAACCAGACCCCAAAAGTATGATAAATTTCTTGTTTTACCCTGAAATTTCTGAAGAGATGCATTGGTGTTTTGAATTAATCTTTTTATGTGTATTTAGGAACCATTCACAACACTTTTCCTAAATCTACAAGGTGGGAAGTTTGATCATGCAGATAGGACCTTTTCATCTATTTCAAGAGCGTGGCGCAACAGTCAGCGTGACACTTCTGACATCAAGGTAAAAACATTTCCTGAAGAGTGTTAACCTATTTTATACTGCATCTGCCTTTTTTGTTGCTGGGAGTGTAGGATGGAAGGAAGAAGACTGGGAGCTATGCCATCATTTGGGAAAAGATACAAAGGAGATGACACGTGGTTTTACTTTTGTCAGAATATTTCAGTGAATTCTTTTGTAAAAGTAGAGCAAACATTTTTAGCCCTGATTTTGAACTGGGCAGGAAAACGAAGGAGACAAGGATGCTGGCAGTGGTGGGAAGGCTCAAATCCAAGCAGGTAGGTTATCATCAGAGTTGGGTTTTTTTAATGGAAGGAAGGATGGAAAAGTGTAATGTGGGGAAAATCAGGGGCTAGCTCAAGGATGTCATGCAACCAGCAAGAGACCTAAGTGACACAAAATCATTCACTCATATTTATGGTGAGCAGACAATTTAGGAAAGGGTTGATTTGCAAATTAATGGAATGCAAAAATTATCAACTGACACTGTTGAAAAAGGGATGTCTTTCTTGCATCTGTGAGTCGCCACCAATAGAATTGAAGGCAATCAGCGACTGGTGAATTAATACAACTTAAAAAAAGATGTAATGTCTGTATGAAATTGGGAAAGGACTTTTTAGAAATTAAAAAACACCAGATTTTTTCAAATTAATTAATTGGTCATTATGGGCTTAGTTTCCTTGTAACCTGCAAGATTTGCAGATGGAATTTCAGAGTGCATTTTTTGGGGTTTTTTTTTGAGAAATAGAGAAGGAGAAAGAAATCACTAGTGGACAAATCAAGTGTTTAATACGGAAAAAAAAGGAACCAAGGAATTATGAGGTGAGTTTAACTACAATTCACAGAAAAATACTTAGGTAAATAATCAGACTGTGTTTAAGTGCCAGGAAGATAGCTTGGAGACAAGCAAATGAAACACATGTTTATCAAGAAGAGATTATGTCAAAGCAATCACAGTTTCTGATGAGAAAAGGTAACAGACCTTCTGAGCAGAGAAGAAGCAGATGATGATCTTGGTTTTTTACATTGTCTTATGAGTGAGCTGGGATTACTCTGTCTAAAAGAATCCACTGTATTTGGAGAATAGCTACCAGCAGTTCATTATTAAAATTGAAAGATGTACTGAGCAGAATTCTTCTTGATGGTAACAGGTTAGGCCTCAGTTTCCATTGATATTAGATTGGGAGGTACTGGAAGTGTAGTGGAGTGGGTAGCGCTTCTTACAGAAGGGAAAAATTATTTTAGAAAAGTGTTTGGTGAAGTTTATTAGGGCAAAGTAATAACTGTCATTTTCATGCAGCTTCTCATACAGTTACAACACCAGGAACAATCTCTTGTGGGAGGGGGGAAAAAAAAAGGTTTAGGATTCTAGTACATCACCAGCGCACGTGAATTAACAGTATTAACAGAATTAACAGTACAACAATAGTGAGTAACATTTCATGGAAGATACATCAACAGGAAATAATGGAACTTTCAAAATGTATGACAAAAATCTTCACTTTTGCCCAGCTTTGATGTGGTCTGAGCTGGAATATTACACCCATAGTTGTAGGCTAGTTGGTGAGAATCCACACTGGAACAATGATGACAATGCAAGCTCTTGAAAATAAAATGCAGGGAAAAATTGCGTAGCTATGCTTATTTTTCTTCTAAAGCAGAGCAGACTGAGGAGGAACTTGTGTCCTTCTATTGCATGGAGACTGCTGTAAGAAAAAAAAAGAAAAAAAAAGAAAAAAAATCTCTGCTGCCCATGCTGGATAGGATAGGAATTAATGGTCTTAAGTATCAGAGAGATTTTGGTTACAATCAAAGTGATCTTCCTAACAGAAAAATAAAAGCAATGAATGTTTCCCTGGCAATCATTGTAGGGCAATCAGTGTAGGCAATCAATTTTCCCTAAAATCAGAAGTGTTTAGGTAACTTTTGGAAATGTTATATGTGCAAGCTGGTGCTGCCTTTAGAGGCATCCCTACTGTGAAGGATGAGCTCTTGAGAAAAAAAAAGAAAAAAAAAGACAGTGAATTGCTGTGAATTCCATGATGCTGCTGTGAAGCATCCGAGTGAGTATTAAGATTGACTACAGGAGTCTATTTGTGAGACTGGATGAGCAGCCAGAAAGGGGGATGAGACTGAGATTTCCATAGGACACGTTTAAATAATTAGAAAGGAAAGTGTTTGAATGTTTCCATCTTCACTGGAAATACCTGTATTCCCCATATTTCATTACAGCTGTGAAAACCAAGTTTCCTGATACTTGGTGCTCTGCCTTGCAAGTGTTTGTGAAATACATGGCTAAATGCAGAATACATGTTCTACATGCAGAATTGCAACGTTTTAGCCTCCTATTGCTTGAATGTGTTCAGTTGACTCATGCATGGAAGAGCCTGAACAAAGTGGAACATGTAATTGTGCTCCTTTAGTTATTAGCACAAAGGAAGAAGGAGGGTTTGTTCCTCTTCCAGCTGAAAAAATTGTGACCCTTAGAACCATTGAGCTGATCACAAGAAACTTCTCCTTGACTTCTCCTTGCTTCTCATGTGGAAAGAATGAATGCAGCTACTGATGCTGCTGTCCTAAGATTATTGGTAATCTTAGCTGGAAGCACTGTATGTTACAGGGAGGACTACCAGGAGCTGGCTTTGGAAAGAAGCCTTGCTGGCTGGTATCTGTTCTGCAGAGAAAGCTGAAGCATATGTGGGGTCACAAGCAATCTGTGTCAATATCCTGGGAAAGCCTCGGATCGATGATCAAAGCACGAAACCAATGCTCCTCTGTAGAATAACCTTTGCTTGAACCTCACAAATTTTGATTTCAAGAGATGATATGTTGCATAAAATTCAATTTCCTAGTTCTCCCAATCCATTTATTTGAGCAATGCAAATTAAAAATCCTTTGGAAGTTTGCTAGTGTCTCACTGCCACTCTGGCATGATTTACTAATTAGCTCAGGACTGGTGCCTTTAAATGATTAACCATGTGTTTTTAAGTTAAATATTCTGCACTAAAGAATACTGAATGTATTTCAATTCTGTAACAGTACCACTTGGTACTTTTAAAATACTGTATAGGCATGGCCAATAATTCAGTTTCTTCTTAATTTACATTATTGGTGCAAACAATCCTGATTAGTTTTTTAGTACTACAGAAAAAGCAAACCTGGATAGCCTGGCAGTATCTGCCTGCACTTGTTCAGCAGCACTTTTTCCTTCTGGTTTGGCAGCTAACCTGTTGCAATAAATTCATTTCTCATTATATTTACAACAGCATAATTGTAACCCATGTTGCACTTTGCATATATTTTCCCTTTTTTCACTGTAGTTTGCTGGTTGTTTTCAGGGTTGGTTTGTTGGTTGTTCTGTTTTTTTGTTATATTGTGGGGTTTTTTGTTTGTTTGTTTTTGTTTTTTTGTTTGTTTTTGTTTTTGTTTTTTTTGTTAGTACCATATATACAGATTTCAAGATCATCTGAAATCCACTTGCTGTCCTCCTAAGAGCTGTGTAGCCTTCTCAGTGTCATCTGGAATTTTACTTCTGCACCTTCTATGCCAGGCCATTAATGAGATTATTGACTGATATTAAGAGCAGGGCAGACTCCATTACTGTGTCCTCCCAGTCTGACAGTGAACTATTGATAACTGCTCTTGGGATATGGATTTCCAGCTTGGCTACTCCCACATTATTGTAACCCAATCTCATCTCCATTCTCTAGTTTGCTTGTAGGAATGTCATGGGAGACTGGGGCAGTCTCAGAGGTCTTTCTCAAAAGTAAAGCAACAAACACCTTGCCACTTTTCTTTCCCCATCCACTACTGCAGCTTCCTTTTGAAAAGAAAATTAGATTGGTTTAATGTAATTGATTTTTTCCACAACTTTTAACCAAGCTGCGGTCACTAGTATAGAGCCGTGTACTGTTCTTCATCCCTTTTCCTCTGCTGCTTTGTGTTTGTTTCTTTTTCATGTGCTTCGGGTTGCTTTTGGTGAATTTGATTAGTTTTGTTCAAAAAGAGATGCTAGGTGACCATACTATTAAAGAAAACATTAGTAAACTCCAATTACACTGTTCTAGATTGTTCCACCATAAAATGGACACTAATTTGTGAAATCCTGTGATGTGACACACAGCTGTGGCACCTATTGTAAGACTCAGGGAATGATATTGAATATCTGAATTGGTATCTCATACAGGTGTGTTTGGCAAATCATGACCCTCACAGTGTAAAACGGCTGAATTTTTGGTACAGAGATGCTGTTTTGGCAAGTTAACTTTATTGTAAAACTCATTAGCAGCACAATTTTAGACAGTTTTTCTTTAAATCAAGCTTCATGTTTAAAGTCTTAAAAGTTACTGGAATGAAGTTGCTGTTAAACTGGCAACATAACCTTTGTGAGGGAGAAGTTTCATGTCACAATAGTCACAAAAAGAGCAATGACCACAAGCAAGTACCTAGATATTCAGATTTTTAATCATAAACTCCAAGTCTGGTGTAGTAAAATGTTTAACATATTTAAGATGGAAATATTTGGTTTTCATAAAAGATTTGGCTTTGTGTAAAATTGTGTTAAGATCCATAACAGGAAAATACTTCCCTGAGTTTTAAAAAAAAATGAAGAAAATGTATTCTAAATTCAGTCAGATCTGTGCTTGGTAATCTGTGGGAATTGCAGTAGTTAAAAATACAGACATCTGGATGTGTGGATCAGAAAGTTCCATCTAATGTCTGTGATCTGCTTCTTTTATAGCCAGCCACGTTTGTATTGAAAATGAAGCAAATAGTTTCAATATCTGCTCCAAACTCCTTGTGTAGGTGTTTAAAGAACAAATTTAGAGTAAGTTATGGACAAGTTTTTTGAAGTCCAAAGGAGAAGGAATGTAGTTATACATGCAACTTTTTCCCCTTTCTCTGTCAAATTAACCTGAATTACCTTGTATATAAATAGGGTCAACACATACCATTGAACACTTTTACTTAGATTCTAAGTGAATGTAAAACAGTTTTTATATATATACATATTCCAAACAATCTAGAAAATTATTTCATTGAAGTGTGATGAAAAAATGAAATTTGAGTTAATTTAATAGATTATATATTTCTTGAATGCCATTTAAGTCCCTAACAGAAGAAATAAAGTGTGGCAATATGAATAAAAGTCTAGACTTCTAATATGCATTTTTATTATTCTCCTTGACAGGTTATATATAGGCTTAATATTGCTTAACGTGATTGTGAAATAATTTAGTTTGAAAATTTGGTATCTTATAAATGGTTTAATAGGATTAGGGATATGTCATTGTTTCTGGACACCTTTGGAGATCATATAACTCTGCTTTAAAATGCATCAGTTATTTTCTAAACAAAAGAAAAGATAACATTTAATTGCATTAGTGAAACAAAGTATTTGGTATTAATTTTTTTTGTGCCTGGTAACCTCTATGAAAATAAATTACCACCATTAAACTGAAATCCTGTTGATATTGCATTTTTGTAAAAAAATATTTTCAGTGAATTTTCCTTAGGAATCATTGTTTTCATGTGCTATATGGCAGTTTTTGTTAGAGAATAATTGTACTTAAGTTATATGCAGAATTTTATAAATATTTTAATAAGAATTCTGATATGGCAGGTTTGGTTTTTTTCAAGTAAATACTGTGTTTTAGATTTATGTTGATATTGTCTGTGAGCTCCTTCATGGGTTGTAGTGAAAAGCGTGGCAGAACGACTGAAGTATTCCTTACCATAAGGATGTCTTGTCTCTACCTTGTAGAAATGGGGAATTCCAACAGGGAAATTTCAGAAAGTATTTTACAAACACAAGTCCTAAAACAAGAGCTTCAACAAATCATAGAGATGTTTTGGCTTTTTCTGTGAAATTTAAACAAAAGAAATTTGGGGCAGTTTTACCATTTCTGTACATGTGCTGAGTGTGGAAAATTTCAGAAGGAACTCGCTCAGCAGAGTTAGAAAAAGTACGGAGGCAACCAAAATTTTTAATTGGAAGAGAAGACCTCCAGAGGGAACAAATCTAAACTGACTAGAATCCTTTATCTTGCAAAAAGAGACCCCTGAGGAAGAATGTGATGATCATATAGAGTCCATAGTACCTGGAAGGGTGCATAGAAAAGCTAATAAGGAACTCACATTTACTGGGTTTCACAAAATGGGCATTAGGACCATCCACTGGAACTGTCAGGAAGCAGTTTTAGAACAGCGAGAGGAAATCCTGTGTAGACAAAACTACAGTGTGGATGGAACCCATGCTTAATGATTTTACAAATCAGAAGCATGGATTTGTTCAAATTTAGCTGTAAGGAGCTGACAGAATATCCATGCATAGGCTGTATTTGCCCTGTGTTAGTCCGGTCCTTGTCACTGTTCCTGGTGAGATATTAAAGGATTCTTCATTCTGGCCTCTCATGTCTGGTCCTGCATCTTCATGTGATGTTTGTGTGAAAACATTTAGTAACTCCTTCCTCCTGCCACTCCAAACAAGCAAAAAGTGCATTCATTGATTTTTTTAACATTCTTGTGTGTCCAGGAAGTTCTGTCTTTTTTGGAGTTGCACACGTGGGTCAGCATCTGCTGTCTTAGTGTCAATCTGTGCATGTCAAGTGGAGATGTTAAGAAAAAAGAAGACCCTAGAAACAGAGTTGAGAAGGACTGTTAAGGACTGTAGTTACCAAATTCATGAAGAATATTGGTTAACTTGATAAAAAATAATACTTTGTGATCAGGTTGTTTTGCGGGTTTTAGGACAAACTGTTTTCCTTTAACCAGTGTTGTCATTTTCACCTGTATAAAGCCATTAAAAGTGGGTTCTAAATACAATTCATTTCCAATGGCCACATGCATCTGTTTGCACTCCCTTTTTCCATGGGTAAATGCTAGCACATGGCCAAGACAAGAAAATCACATAACAAAGAAGCTCCTTTTGTAGAAATATATCATAATGGTGACAGTGAAAAACGTTCTGAAAACTCATTTCTGGAGTAATGAAAAGCTTTATGAAAAGTTTCTAATAGTCAAACTAGTAGAAATTCCTGATGATTTTGAAGTTTCCAGCATATTGTTTCTGTGTAACCTAATGAAAACAATGTGTTCTAGAAAGCCAAATGCTTTCTGATCTTGAAAGAAACTAATGAATAGCTGTACAAATACACATTTAAAGAAGAAATAAAAGCATTGGTAACATATGTAATGAGCTTGTATTGTAAGTGTTCAGAACCAGGGAATGGTTTCATATTTGTGGTGCGTGCTGCTATCAGACTAATAGTTCCTGTGTCTCTGCTTTTTCTTTGCTGGTTTCTGTGATGATAAAAACTGTAGCAACCTCAGTGTTACTTTATTTTTTACAAACTTTATTTTTTACAAACTTTATTTTTTACAAACTTTTTTTTTTTTTACAGCGTTTATCCTTGCTACATTCTTGTTCTATCACTTAAGCAGTGAAATAGTTTCAAATCTCTTTTTTTATCAACTGCTTGTGGAGCATTTGGTACAGAAGCATGTTTTTACCCTAGTTAATTAAGGGGACTGTAGACGAAAAGATGTACAATTCAAAGCCAAGCAGTGTTTCACACAAGGATGGAGGTGATAATAGCTTAATTCCTGCTTGAGCTTTCCTGTCTTTGCCCTGGCTACCCCGGCTTGACCTTGCCCACAATCTGATGACCTCCTCACTGCACTCAGCCCTTTGGAAAGCTGCTCATGCCATAGCTGGCCCTGAGGGGCTATCTAGGGCACCACTGAGCCATTGACCCATGGCAGGGCTGCGTTTCAGATCTGATCTGCTGAGCTCCTGGCTTGGCTACATCCTCCACCCACGGTGGACAAAGCCACTGGGGCAGTCTGATTTTTTTGGTTTTTTCCTACTTCTCAAGTGGCCTGCAGCTTGCACTTGCTGTATGGAAGACCAATTTTACACCACTCATTTGCTATGAAATACGCTTCCTCTAGCAATTACGTGTATTGATCCTTTCTTTACAAAGGAAGTAAATTCTCCAATTTAGCAGCTCAGTTTTTCTAAATCCGTCCAATGGCCGGGTTTATTGGGTGTATTTAAGTCTCAACATCAAGTTCCACAAAACAAAAAAAAAAAAAAAAGCAAAGAAAAACCAAACAAGCAACCTACCTTTAAAATATAGGGCAGAAATATGTGTGTTATGCCTTTACGGGCTTTTTCTATTGAGGGTTATACCTGGACTTTGCAGATATTTTTATGGAAGTGTCTAAATAAGGTTCTAATCCCATCAACTTAGATAAATTTATGTATTACCTACTGTGTATTTTATAAACTGCATGAAACTTAGGAAGTGACAGGTCTGTTTGCAAAACAAGGAAACAATCCACTTATCCAGGAGAAAATCTGTATGGCCTTGAGTGTAATTTTCCTTCTTAGCACGTTATGTTCAATTTTGCACAAGAATGTATCATTTTCTGCTGAATAAAATTTTTGTTTAGCCATTCCTATTACTTTGCTTTTCTGAGAAGACTTTGAAATCACAATTCCTGCACTGTTTTTCCTCAACCATGGTAGCTGTGCCAGCAGAGCAGGCCAGCCAGGGAGGTGTTAATGCTGAGTTCCAGTCCTGTTCAGCACAGGCCTGGAACATCAAAAACATCACTTGTTTCCAGCAGTGAGGATCCTGAGAAGGAATTTAGCGCAGACCTTGTAACCATGTGAAAACCCGGCCTTTTTGTCTCTTGTGTATGAAATTTTGCATGATTCTTCCCTGTTATTTATAGACTGGACACATAATTGAGTAAATGAACTTCACACGAAAAAAGAAAGTTGACTCAATTCAGCTCTGTGTTGTTTGTTTGTTTTTATGGAACATGTGGCATAACTCCAGGTATTTTAGAATTTACAAAATTATTTCTGGGCATTGAACAATCTAGGTAATAGCCTAAACATTAGGTTCTTAGACCCTTTATATTAGAGAGAACAAGAATATAATTGGATTTTACACCTTTGTGATTAATAGCTATAGTTTCAACCCAACTGTAGACTGCCATTTGTGCATTAGCACTTTAAAATGTGTGTTGTACTGAAATGTGGAAGAACCAGTTTTCCACAACTTTTTACCATCCTTGGTTGTCTGTACCTTCCACTAAATGTTATCTGTGCCATGTGGTGTTTATTACTTTGGCTTTATAAGTTTCTCTGTGCATAATGTGCAAACAAAACCAAAGTTCTGACATTTTTGGTTTATAGCCTGTTGTGTCTCAGTTCTTTGTCATGTTAAAAGCATGCTAAGGAGTCATCATATCTACAGGTTTAAATTTTAGAAAGTGCAGAAGGGGGATGTCTCCCTTCTAGAGAAGGAGGGGGATGTCTGTGGGAGAACTTTTTATATTCTCTTAGCTTAATTCCATCCCCATAATTTCTTGTTTTAACGTGACACAGTGCATCCTCTGACAGAATTTATAACATGGCGTTGTTTTTTATTTATCTACAGGAATTGATTCCTGAATTTTATTACCTCCCAGAGATATTTGTCAACAGCAACAATTACAATCTGGGAGTGATGGATGATGGAACAGTGGTGTCTGATGTTGAACTTCCACCGTGGGCCAAAACCCCAGAAGAATTTGTTCGTATAAACAGGCTGGTAAGATGGCTCTCTTCTATTGCCCAGTCACTTCTGTCTTGCAAGATTCTTCTGAAATAATTTGGATCTTTGCCTGCAATATGTATTTATAATTTACATAAAACTATGTCTGAAATTATCTAAAGATACAGATTTACAAATATAGGAAGAAAAAAGGAAATAGTATTCTCGTTCTTAGATTTGCTCAAAAAAGTATGTGTGGTCTAAATATGCAGGAGATCCTACTTACCCTATTTCTATGTCAGCTCTTGTGATTCTAAAGAGCTAATAAAATCATCAATCAGGCCTTTACAGAAGGCTTGAAAAAGCTTGTTTAATCAAAAAAATATTTGTCACTCCGATGACTTAAATGTGATTTTGAGGTTTCATAATTTTAGTATCCATATAACTCCCAAGAGCCATTTTCAGTCTTCTGACACCTCTTCCATTTCTTCCATTAAATTGGTATTTTTCAGAGCCTTTTTTACAAAAAAAAAAAAACCAACTAAATTCTCCTTTGCCTGCTTCATTCCCAAACCTGTGTTACTGTTCTCTTCCCTGTTTTGGGAAATACAGTTGTTAGCAGTGCCTGTCTTCACTGAGCCCTCTGGGCAGTGCAATGAATTATAGAATAACTGTTACACTGTCACTGCTGGTGTTTCAGCACATTCTCAAAAGCTATGTTAGGCTCTTCTCAAAATGGAACAGTTCTGCATTGATGGCATTGTGAAATAAATAACAGAAGCTTTTCCTGGGGAATCTTGAAATATGAGGCTGCAGTTTTCATGTCGTGGCCAGTTAATAGGGAAATACTGAACTAGGGCATGGAAACTCTCAAAAACCTTTCAGATACCAGGCTTATCAGGATAACATCCTGATACTCCTAAGTTAGGAAGTGGGAATCGAGAAAGTTCTGTTGTTGGTGGCACATCAGACTTCATAACATTGGGGAAGCATCAGAAGAAATCTGTGGTTCAGAAGTTAATTAGAATATTTTACACAGCACTTTTACTGGTGACATGATACCGTGGTTTTCAGAAATGCTGTGTGGCCTAGATTCCTGTAGGCAGTGATGTATCACAAAGAATGTTGGGCGGATTTAGTGTTTTCCTTCATCCATATGTATGTGCAAATTTTATTTGAATGAGATATGAAATACAGTAACATTTAGCAGGGCTCCTTGGCAAACCGTAGTGAAACTCAGCTTTTGGTCTCTCAGCTGTGGTGATAGGCAATAGGCAGGGGAGGCAGCCTGACACCTCTGTGAGCTTGGCACGTGCTGGGGCTTCAGAATAACCTGGGAAATGCAAAGCTGTGTTCTTGAGCAGACTTGTCAAAGGCACATGGTGGCCTTGATCTCTCACGACTCTGGTGTTTTAGCTTTGGCATTGAAATTAAAATATACTTTTATTCTATTAATTACAGATCTGGCTTTCCCCACTGTGAAGTTATTCTCAATCTCCCACTTCCTCCTTGTCCAAGATGTTAGCTCTTAATTTCTTTTTCCTCATTTGGAGCCTTGGGCCGGGTTTTTCTCACGCTCACCTCTCTGTATGCTCTGACCTACCATTCCCTCATTCTTCCTTTGATTCCCAATCTGCTGCTCGTGTCTGCCTTTCTTGCAGCTCTCTTTGATACCATTTGTGCGATATTCTCAGCGTGAACTTTTGCAGTTTTCAAGTATTAATTGGACAGAAAAAATTTTGATTCTTTTTTTTTTTAAGACTTAAGCTAATTACAAAAGTAATAAATAATTTATCAAGTGTTGGTATTAAAGTGTGCCAGACATCATCCAAACGATGTCCAGTGTTGCCAAAGGGGTAAGACCTACAGCTGTAGGTCCCTGATGCTGTTTCTGGAATTAAGAGACCAAGTTTTGGTCGGTCTGGTAGCATTAAGTTCCAACCTCTGTGCCAATGAATTACATAAACTGCTTCTGTCTGACGTAGTTAAACTTACCCTCGTGGTGGTGGGCCTGGCTGGTGGATGACGCCCTCTGTGATCTGCCACTTCTGCAGTGGAATAACACTGAGAAAATGACATTAAATGTTATAAATATTTAATTATTAAATACATTAAATTGCAAATATTAAATTGCTTTTCCATGTTAATACTTGGTGGATTGAATACCATCAAATCAGCATAGTTTTTTTTTCAAGTAGAATAGGTATGTTTAGGAGGAATGCTTAAAGCTCAGATCCACACCAATATGATCAAGCTTGCTACAATGTGGCATGGGCCGATGTATTCAGCTTCTATTTCCTTGCTGCCTCCTGGTTCAGACCCAAAATAGTGATTACAGTATTCCAAGTGCTCATTTTGAAAGCTGTGACACACAGATACTTTTTTCCCTTTGCATTTGTTTACCTCTTTAAGTCCCCAGATCTTATACACCGATTGGAGCTCATGAAATGCATACTACTTTGATCTGTGACCTTTTTGTGGTGCTAATCGGGTTCCTGCTATCATTATACCTTGCTCATTAATCATATTTCCTGCAGCCCGTCAGGCAGGCAGACAGCCCAAGCCCCTGCTTTGCAGCCTCGTGTTGGCAGCTTTCTGCTTTTCCAGATTATTACAGTGTGATACTTTGGCTTCTCATAACCAGACCCACATCAAGCTGTGTGCTACAATTAAAGTCAGATGGTCCTCAGGTTGAGCAGGGATATTCTGTTGCAGCTGTCTGTCTTTCTGGAACCGAGCAGCACGGGGAACAGATGATACGTAGGACAGTGCATAATAACAGCTTGTACAGTACTGGGTCAATAGCAGGGGTTCAGAGCATTAATTGACAGGCTGATAGCTGATTTAAAAGTGATTTCCAACCTATTTTTAATTCCATAAAGTGTGTATTTTAATTGAAATAGGTTGTCGCATTTCCTCTGTGTTTGCTCCGAGAGAAAAAGCAGAACGGCGTATAATTAAAACTGGATTTTGATTGATGGAATGTCATCATGACCTAAGTGGTAGCATCAGGATGTCATTGTGAGCAATACAAAGAACTCCAAAGTGCATCTGTTGCTTCTGCATATAGTTGCTATTTTGTATTAGTCTGTGATATACAGTGTTTTATAATAACACAAATCAGTAGGGGGGTAGGGTATTTTTCTCTGAGACAGTCCAGATTTTGATGGAAAGGTGACGGTGTTCTTACCATTCTGAAACCCTGTCATATACCTCTAAAGCTCAGGCATGCTATGTTTAGTGCCATGAAATAACTACTAAGACATCTGAAAATATTTTTCAGTTTACACAGGTGCAGTTAATAGTTGTATTATTGTCTAAATCCATCATTTTATAAATACTTGTGTGATAAGAATTACAGTATTAGTTTAATAAGAGTAAAAACCCTGCAGGCTTTTAAACAAGATAAAATTATAATTCCTTCCCCCAACAAAACAGAAAAATCTCAAATGCAAGATGCCGTTGCCTCCTTACTTTACTGTTACCAAATTGTAGTATCTTTAGGCATTTAGTATGTGAGCAAACTTCATCTGGTGCCTAATAAAAAATACCTAACAACTTTTGGATCTCCCAAGCTTCTGAGAGACCTATAGAAAATAGGAATGGGAAGTGAACTTGGGAGGATATAAAGAGATAGATGCTCAGATGTGGTTTGGATACAGACGTCCTAAACAAAACCTCTAGCAGCAGTTGTCAGACACAGAAAGAGACATAACCTTTAAAACTTAGATTTTTGTGGCATCTTTTCTTGGCTTCAGTCTTTGTTATGTTAGGTGCTCTCCTTTAGAACAGCTTTCTATTGTAGAAATTTAATTTCGTGTGTGGGATGTAGGGATAATTACCACATTCAAGCTGATAGAAATTTTAAATGTCCTTTGTATCACGCATGAAAAAGGAGACGTTCACAAAGACCAGGTGAAACCCAGGGAAAAGCCCTGTGCTTCCCACTGATAGTCAGGAATAGCTAAAAATCCCAAAAAGGAAGTGCTGTTCTGCATGGTAAAGTAATCTATTTTGTCCTGTCATTGGAAGTTGGATGTCTGAATTGGGAAGAACTAATTTGAAACTATTAATCAACAGATAATAACTAAGTTTCACACAGCTCTGATGAGCCTCAGCTTTTTGAGAATTAGATTGTTTCAATGATAATGAAGTCATTGAGGTCTGTCAAGACAGCTTTCCACAATATATCTCAATTTCAGTATTATAGTGCTTTATTGCAGAGTTAGTCCTTTCATGATTAGGGGTTTATCCATTTCATTCAATGCTGGGGAAAATGCAAGACAAATTAGAAAAGTGATGAGATTACTGTGCTGGACTGAAAGTTTTGAAATCCAATTTTCAAATAACTGAAAATGTAGTGTTTGGAAGCTGGGATGCACTTTCTGAAACAAATGAAATGCTTAAATACATAAAGATGCTATACATAAAAGTAACCGTGGCAGAACCATGAAAAGCAAAATGGAGAGGAAGGGTAGGGCAGTCATTTGCCCCAGTACAAATTTTGGTGGAGCACAATGAATCAATGCTAAGAACCACCTAAGATAAGAAAAATCTCCAGTGAGAATTAGAGGGTCATTATCAGTTTATATGGGGCATTACTTTTTAGCAAAGGCAACTCCACCTAACACCAGGCAAGACTGAAAAAGAGCATCCCCTGCCAACTAACACACAACAGTGCTCAGAACTGCAGGTTGGTGAGTTGGGTGGAGAACCAAAACTTGGTTTTGAAAACATGATGCTACTTTCAGTCTCTTAAAACTCTTGCTTATTATTCAAATATAGGTACTGAGTTAAAGCCTGTAACTTGGAATGTACTGGAGTTTTTTGTGTTATCTTGGAAAAATCTCTCTGTGGGATTTTCCCTGGTCCCACAGCTGTGTATCTGAAAATGTGTTGCAGCAAATCATACCTTAATGTGATACAAAGTATGTGAAGTAAGACTTAGAAGTGCAGAATACTAGTAACAGTGTGCTAGACTATTAGTTGTGTATTCCTGATAACAGCCGACTTGTTCAATATGATAAAAACACTAGAGAGCAGGAAAAAGGGTAAAATAGAAACCAGGCTTAACCAGCAACATCAGAAATCAGCATAGTGCAGCACCTACATACACACCATACTTGGAGATTCTGGTCTTCATAGAATTGGATGTGGTCTTAAAAAGCTGGAATGCAGATGGAGCTGTGTACACTGAGCTGCTTCCAGCAGTCCGAGCTGACGTGGGGTGTTCACAGAATTTGAGAATTTCGATATCAGTTCTTTCAGACTCTTTCACGCTCTGAACTGTTGCTTCCATTTCTGTTTCTGGTATCTGGTGATTTCTTGTGGCTTCTCTTTGAAGATTATAATCTATATACAAAATAAGATCTGTACAATATCCTCTGAAAGGAGGATGTCTATTAACTCTGCAAGTATTATATTTTTTAGCAAAAAATCACTTTCATAAATTATTATAGAAAAGATTATTATTAAAGTAACCTGTAACTTTGCTTTTCGTGACAAATACTTTTATTTCTATGCTACAAATGTGCATAATGCAATTAATATAGCTATATGTTAATGCAATTAAAATAGCTATATGTTTAAAGATAACTATTGCCAGTGAATCTTAAAGCACCATGCTACGTTCATTTTATGTTTTTTCAAGATGTTGGTATGAAAAAAAGTTTGGTGCAGGAAGTAAGGTTCATTGTATCAGGCAAAAGAAACTTTTCCATTCATAGAAGTCTCAGAAATGTAGCAGTCTAATTCCGGTCAGGAATGGTATTCTTCAGCAAAGTTGGATGTGCAAGATCCAGTCTGCTGGCATATTTAATTTCATCTGTAAAAAAGGTTGATATTGTTTAATGCTTTTTTTGCCCCCTCATCTATGGAAACGAGGCAGTCCTGGGGAGCACAGGGGCTCTACTGTGTGTGCACTTAGCAGGCACAGGTGGTCTCTTAAACAGTTGAAGGGAGTGTAGGCTGGTGTGTGAATGAAGCAGCAGGATTCCTCCTTTCCTGGAGAAGCACTTCTATGACTGCAGTGTGCAGTTCTGGTGGTTGTCTGGTTTTCCCTTTCAGTTTTCCCGTGTGGAATACCAGCACTGGGTTAAAGCTGTCTGGTTTTGCATTTGAGCTAAGTGTTGCATTGGTAAATAAATCTTTGTTCCTGCACTGCTCAGGGTCATCTCCTGCCAGCTCAGCACACACGTGACAATTTCATCATCTGTGTTTGGGCAGGATTTTTTGCGTTGTTATAATTACTTCCTATAAGTTAGAACCTTTGTTGTTTTTGACACAGAAACGTTTGTGTGCAGGCTAGAATCTAAAAACCTGGGTAATTGTAAGCAGGCTTTTGATTTAATTATATCATGTACAGATCTGATTATTAGCATAGAAAGGGAGGGCAATGAGACTTTTTTTACCCACTCTGAAGCACTTTATTCAGATCTGATATGAAGATAAGTGGAGAATAACCTTAGCAATGCCAGCGTAACCACACATAGGTGAAATTGGTGCAGGTGAAAACCTAATCTGTGGGTGTTCTGGAGGGAAAATTAAAAAATCACTCAATACAAGACATTTTT
Source organism: Nicator chloris (assembly GCA_013400495.1). Taxonomy (NCBI): domain Eukaryota; kingdom Metazoa; phylum Chordata; class Aves; order Passeriformes; family Pycnonotidae; genus Nicator; species Nicator chloris. The sequence continues at coordinate 53,644 of WAAE01026025.1, read as the reverse complement.
GAAAAGTACAGAGGAAATATTTCTAAGGGAATGTGATATATGGCCTATTAGAAAAGATTCTCAAAATCTGTGAATAAAAAATGTAGACTAATTTTTCTGTGTATAAGAATAACTTATTTTTATTGAAGTGCCATCTAAGAAATATGGCCAGAAATTCATGTTTATTTAAATCCAGTTCTGTTGGAATAGTGGCTTTATTAATTTTCATGTATGAATTTTTATTGATTTAATTTCTAAAGAGGACTACTATAGAGAGGGTCAAATACATTCAAGAATATGACGGAAGTAATTAAAAGTGAACTCAAACCATGCTTTTGAACAGAAGGTAAGAATGCTGAAAGCATTTCAGTTTGGATTTCATAATACAGCAAAATAGGCTAATATTGGGAGATGGGATTTGCATAATGTATATGATGGAGTACACTGGAGAGATGCATCTGCAGGACAAAGTTAATACATAGTAAAATATGTGTGGTGGTGGAAAGAAACTGGGTTTTTGCCTTTTCACTGAAAACAGTAACCTAGATAGTGGATCATCATTTGCTAGTCAAAAGTATTGATCTTTTTTCTATCCAATCCAGCTTTGTAAATAGGAAGAGAAAGCAGAGTTTTTAAAGTCTGTTCTTTCCATAACCTTTCCTTCTTTACATCTTGTTTGCAATTCCTACCATCTCTTTAAACTGCGTGCAAGTTACTTTATAGAAATTACAACCAAACTCTGGACTTCAAGAATGTAAACAGTGTAAACTTATTTAGAAAAAAAGTCCACACATGCTTGCATTTCAATAAATTCTGAAAGTGGGATAGATGCCAGTCTTTCTGAATGAAGAAAAATTAGTGGAATCATAAACTCTCTGTCTTTGCTATTGTGGAAAAAAATAGTTAAAGAAATTGATATCAAAACTTGGCATGCTTTATAGTTCCAGAAATCCAAGGTATTAAATAGTTGTAGTCTAATTCTCTCATCTTTAAAAAAACCCTATAACCTATCACATTCTAAAAATAGTTTTAATTACTTTCCAATTATTAGGACACTACACCTTTATGGGTAATGTGTCTGTCTTAGTGAAGTCTGAAATGAAAAACGTACTAATATTTGAAGTGAGAGCAAAATTAAACAAGAGGTTAAATAGGAAGAAGAGCCTAGATACATGTGTGAGAGTCAAAAGGAAACAAAGCTTAAACTAAAACTATGAAGTTTAAAGAGAGTAATGGGAGATGCCGATTTTCTAATGAGGTAAGAGAATTTACCATAGCAAAGATAAATATTAAAACATGGAGGGGAATGTTATGCAGTTGTGAAAGATTATAAAATGTTGAATAATAACACAGTTTGAGTAGGAACAGTAAAAAAAAAGAAAACTCAAGTAGGTATAGTTGCTTTTATCCAAAAAAACCCCAAAAAAGATGATTGGAAGCAATCTAGACAATTAAATTTGCTTTCAGCTCTTTTGTTGTGTGATGTTGTAGAACTGGTGTTTGAAAGCAGGTCCGTGGAGGACATTAAAGTTATTACTGTGTGAAATGAAGTGGGAAACAATTGTGCTGGAGCCACTGCCCCATTTAACAGGTGTTCACTAAATCTGTCTGTCTTCTCTTTGTCTGTTTGCAAATGCTGTGCCTGGACTGATACCGCTGAAAATGTATCAAGAATTTTGATTAACAGGAAAAAATTGCTTCACAAACTCAGTAGTGGTAAGGGAGGAAAAAAAAGTTTGAAAGAGATGGCAGTTTCTTTCCTTATTTACTGAAACTTACAGTCTGTGATTGGAAGTTGTCTTGCAAAGAAATATCCAAGTTGTTCCTCCTGTAAGGAGGTCAGGACTTGCATACAGTGAATGTACTGGTCAGAGACCCGGGAGGATATGGTGTTGTTTGATTTGTTTTCATGTCTGTTTATGGATCATATGGGAAAACATGCTGCTAAACCTGAATTTGGTGGGTAGCTCAAAATAAAGTAGTTGTAATAGAGTCGGTGTAGAGCAGTTTCCACCCTAAGTGTTGGAAAAGGAAGTGAGATTTTGATAATCTTTGCATCCATGGAGCTGTGGTTTTCAGCTGAAGAAGGGGAGGGGCTGAGGAAACCTGGCCATCTGTGCCCTACATGGAAGGATACAAAAAAAAAAGTCAGCTGAGGCTTTGCCTTCAGTGCTTTTCCCTGGCAAGACTCCACTCCTGGGATGAGGAAGAGTAATGTTGCTAAAACCATCTGGGTTGCAGAGAAAGCTTATGACAAAGATATGCATGTTGGAGGAACTCTTGTTTGAGGAAAGAGTTTCTTGTTCCTAGAAGACAAGAGATAAGAAAGAGCATAAGAAAACCTTACAGTTTAATGCATAATACTGAGAAGATGCATCAGGAAATGACATCCTTTATTTTTTAACATGAGGACATAAAAGTTGTTCATGAAGTGATGAATTTAACTTTGCTACAGGGCAATATTTTTCAACAAGTGTGTAATTAGACTCAGGATTGTAACAATAATACTCAGAAATCAGAGAGAGGGACATTTATACAAATAAAAAGATAGTTTGTTATGTGGTGCAAAACATGTAATGTGAAATACAAGATCTTACATTCAGCAGTTAAGCTCAGAGAAATACATGACAGAAACAGTACCCACCTCTTCTTGCTCTAATAAATAGAAGTATCTTTTTCTTAACCTTATTAAATTAGTGATGTTTTAGTCATTAGAACAGATTTTTAGGCTTTATAGAAAAAATCTGAAGACATGGTTCCAAAACTTGGGGGATGTAGCTAAGGAGAGCTCCCCACCTCTTCTTCCTATCCCTCACCAAATTTCCCCCAACTGTGCCTTTGTTCAGGAACAGATGTTTGTGAAGCTGTGCTTCAAAATGAAATTACTTGAAAAAGCCTTACTTGTAACAAAAGTTATCATTTGAGTGACCTGATTTACAAATTTTTCTCCCACTGATGGCACTTGCACAGAAAATGGCACAGTCAGCCGCGCTGCAGTGGAAGTACAAACATCGTGGAGCGGAAACCTCTGAAACTGTTTGCTCTGTCCAAGTTATCTCATTAAGCAGCAGCGAGCAGTGTGGGCTTGTGGAGCTAGCCAGGCTCCAGTTAGCCCTGTTCTGCTCCCAGTTAGATGAGAGCAGCTCTGTGCTCTGCAGGGAGTATCGTGCTGCTGCCCGAGGAAGGGCAGTGTCAGGCTCCTGGTGATTACGCGCCTTTGCAGAAGCAGTGGGTGGAAACTGATGGAAAAGGTTACTGCACCCCGGCCCATCTGCTCAGCATCAGCCTCCTGCTGGATGGGCCCTCACATCTGCCAGTTGTTACCCTTTAATTGGAAGTTCAGGTGTAGCCCTTTTGGTTTAAGGAGAGGCCAAACTAGAGCCCATCAGTCAAGAAAAGAGAACATACTTGGCAACAAAAGCGCAGGTTTTTGACAATCCGCGTCGTGCTCACGTGAGTCATGAATGTACTGGGCACTTGGTTCCTTTCATCAGATGGTTGGTCCACCCTTAAATGATAAAGGACTGTGAATTCTTTTTCCACTTTCTCTTTGTGAAGGAATTTGAGCAGCCTCAGATCTCTTGGGTTGTAATTTGTATTCTCAAGCTTTATTAGTTAAAAAGCTGCTCGTGCTAGCTACGGAAGTCCCCCTTTAGGTAAATACTTGCTGATCTATTGATCTCTGTTAGTAACATTTGTGAGGTACAGAGTCAACTACAGAACCAAATCCAATGAAGGGCCAGTTTTATTTTCCTCATTTCATTCTCAAATAGCCACGAATACTCTATACTCTGCAATTTAAACCAATACAATTGTTCTGCTTTTGAAGCATGAAGTAAAGGACCATTAGTAAAAAACATCAGAGCAAGAGTTTCTCATGCTTGTGCTCACCTGATACTTTCCTGGTTAGTTTAAGTACTTAAAGAATGTTTTGGCTGCCTCTCTGGGGTCAGTTTGGCTGAAAGATGTTAGGGAGCCCTCATTTGCCAGTGTCTGTAGCAGATCTGAGGAACAGAATTTTGAAAGGGCAAAACTTCAATAGGCAACAGAGAGCAGGTGTATTTTCCATTAATGTAGCTGCTTTGTAGGAGGATAGTGGAGGGTATATCTATAGAAAGATAATATTTATGTAACTCAGAGAAGGCTCTAAAGCTGAGACAGCCTGCCTTATTTCTCTTTGAGAGAAATTTTCTTAAATACTGAAGTTTCAAAATAAATCTCCAATGCAAAATTTATATGAAATATCTGTGCTTTTTTTTTTCATTCTGGAATTTTACTTCCTATATGGATTTTATTTAGGTAGACTAGCACTATTAATAAAAAGGAACAGTTTGTAAAGCAACATTAAAGATAATAATAACAAAAGTGTAACTGGCATTCAAATAGGTTGTAAGTAGACAAAATTCTGCATTGATAAAGTGGCATAAGATATACTCCTGTGAGGTCCTTTGTGTTTGTCCTTACCCAAATGGAAAGGATTTTCTAACCTACAGTTAAATGTTGGACCTAATCCAAGTTAGTTGTTAGTGAGAGTTGAACTGGGCTCATAAAAACATGAAAGGTTCAGCAGCATGCAAGTATTTTAGAAATTGATTTAAAATATCAGGAAACTCAAGTGGGTTTAGTTTTGCAGTGTGTAGAATGAAAATAATGCTGCAAGCTTCATTTATAATGTTTATTTTTGATTAATAAAACCCTCAACATTCTCCATTGGTTAAAAGAAAAAAAATCCACATACCAAAACAAAACCTGTGTAATTATTTTGAGGATGTTCCAAACCACATGCTAGAATAAAAATAGTGCAAAGTATCTTGTTTCTAAAAATCTCCAAAAAAACCCATTACAAATGTATAGCAGAAAAGTCCTTAAGGGCAGTGAAGCCTCCTAATTGTTACTGACATTATCTCTTGCCATCTGCTTTCTGAGGCAGAATAAGAACTTTGTAATGAGGATTAGGAGTGGAGGACGGTGAAAGCATGCTCCAGGAGCTGCTGGAGAGTTCTCTGCTTTCATAATAAATCACAGGATAACTTTTTAACAGTAGGCTTTTCATAATATATTTTGCCTAAACTAATATAAATAACCTAAGAATTAAAATTTGCTGCATAATCTCAGGGATGTTTGATTTATAGCCAGTGACTTTGTTAAGCCTAAGATACTAAAAGCACGTGAAGCAGCCTTCCCTGCATGGACTTGGACGTCTGCACTGTCAGTGTCCTCCCTTCAGACTGATGCAAGCCCATCATGCAGGCACACCCTTGGGCTGTGTGTACACCAGAATTAAACTGTGAGTAAAAGCCGTTCCTAAGCTGCCCTCAAACTTAGTTCATATCCATTTTAAGCCCAGTTTTGCTGTCAGTGTGGACAGATCCAAGCTCTTCACAGATTTTTGGCAGATTGTGTTCCTTTCTGCCTTTATTCTTGTTTGTTGAACTGTGCCCCAGTTGCAGTTTGCCCTGTGTGGATTAGTGGTTTAGAATAATTTTAAAAGACATTTAGCTTTATTCTTTTGGATTTGGATGTTTCTCTCCCAGATATGGAGGGAAGTTCCTTTTGCATTGCTGGAACCATGGGTGATCACTTAATGAGAAATTTTGCTTTGTGCTGAGATTCCTCCCATGGGATGTGTCATCAGACCTGATTGTGACCCATTTATGAGGCCTTGTACCCAAGGTGTAAGCAGTGTGCTGACTTGTGTTGTTTTTGCTGCTTTTTTTATTTTGTTATTGTGGCTATGTAGGAGACTGACATGAGCTGGGCTGTGCACCTGAAATGAATAAATCCTCTGTACTCAGCGTCGGTTTTGTTTCTGGCTACGTCAGCACAGTCACATTAGCTCAGTTTTATTTCCAGTGCTTTAAATCCTGCTGATTTGGGTTTGTTTTATGCACCCTTGTCCTGCAGCATATATAAACATTATCCTCAGTGTGGTTGGGCTGGTGATGGGCAGGCGTGCTCGGGGATCAGATAAAACCGCCTGGCAAGCTGGGTCTCGCCAGATGGCCATCTCTGTTTTATGTCAGTTTTGTCACTTCCCTAACAAGAGCAAGTCCCAGTGCAGGAGGAAGGTAAGGAACGTATTCCATTGGTGTTCCCTGAAGTGAGCCACAAGGTTTCCTAGAGATGGATGCTTCTTCCATAATCACACATCTCTGACTGAAACATTCCCCTTTTTCCTGCCCCTTTCATCATGATGTTTAGGATGTAACAAGAAGTGAGAGAGTAAGGAAGGAGAAAAACTCAACTGAAGTAGTCCCTAAAATTTATGTTTGTCAGGGACAGTTATAGACTGCAATGAAATGCCACATATTGGGGGTTTCCAGTCCAAAAATCACTTTCTGCAAAGAGGCTACAAAGGGTAGTGCACGTGAACAGTGGCAGTGGAGCTTGCTGGCAGAAAGCTGTAATACAGGCAGCAAAGCAGAGAATTTCACAAGAAATTAATGCAAAACTATACAGAGGAATAAACAGATATGGCCAGTTATGTTCAGTTTTTCTGAGGGTTTTTTTGTGTGTGTTGCTATCTGTAAATATAAAAATGACAGGGATATCGATTGATAAAGAGAGACAGCTTTAGTGTCTCCAGTGGTTGCATGGAGATCCTAATTCAGGAACCTAAAATGAAATCTACTTGATATCTTCCTGAAATATTAGGTTCATGTACTAGGTATGAAGTTTGTAGTGAGCTCTAATAACAGCTAGAAGATGAACACAACTTCGGTCTCCACAACGGACGCAATCCTGAAGTATCTGCTTCTAAAAAAAACAAAAGTGCAGATTTTTTTTGGTGACAATAATGTATGGGAAATGCAGGGGTTGCAATTAATTTTAACTAGTAAATTTTGGACATAAACATTCAGATGGCATAAAAAGCTGGAATTTTATTCTCAGTAAAAATGTTTGTGTAACCTTACAAGCGGAATGGCTTGCAGCCTCTTATATGTTCTATATGGTGTGAAAACACTAAGACTGATAAAAATAGTCTTTCATAGTTTAAAAACTAAAGCCACTGTGCTAAAATGTAGAACTTAATTTCTGAGTCACATGTGGTGTGATTTTACTGGAAATACCTTCTGATTGCATTTGCTGCTAATATGAATGTTGTTTCTGTTTTCATGTCCTTCAAAATTCTGTTTGGGATTTAGAATGTTACAATCTGTGAAATTAAGTTCTTATTTTCAGGAGATAGTTTCATTTCTGTATTACTCAATGTAAAATCGTAGTGGTCTTCATAAACAGAAAAGGAGTCTGAAAGACATGACGTTTTTAATATGATATTCGAGAACAGAACTGCCCCTTTCACTTATCTGATCACCTCATGCGTGCTAGCTTTCCATCTTTCAAGCAGTGGGCTGTAAGCGAATTTCAGGAATTTTTAATGTTCTTGGAGCAGGCTGTACATTTGTGACCCAAGGATTAGTAGATAGAGGGTAATACCTCTTAATTTGGGGTCATGAATGCTTGGCGGTCATGTGCTGACCTTACAGTCATTACGTGTCTGAATTCACATCCTTCAGTTGTTTGCTTTGCTCGCTGAAGGGCCTTCCCTCAAAGGCAGCCGTAGGAAAACATTAAGAAAGTGTGTTTTGGCTGTGAATTCTCTCAGAACAGTGGTCCTACACCAACTACTGCTTTGGGATTTTTAATGAGCTTGGAAACCAACTGCAGATTGCATAGAGACATGTTCACACACTCTGTCATACAATAAAGGACTCATTCTTTTTTTCCTCTTTGGAGGGTTTGTGGACTAAGTTCCTGGACTTCTAGTACATGAAAAACAAAATGAAACTATACCTGTATCTGATGAATACGTTTCCCTTCAGCTGATGCCTCAACACATAATGTCTAACTAAAAGATCACATGCTGGTTTTTTATGCTGACTTTATTCAGTCTAGAAGATGGACAGAGCTCATTTATTGCATTGCTCTCTTCCTTCTCCATACTGCTACATTTATATAGCTTCAAACCCTATTTATTGCGTGCTGTTTGAACTCTCTTCTAAAAAAGCATCCTACTTGGCATCCTTTTCTTTGATATTCAGTCAGTAGTATCTGAATCATCCACAGACATTACTAAGTTACCTTTACATGACCTTCATGTGATGAGGCAAATCTATTATTTCTATTTTATAAATGCAGAGGAGACAGAAGATCCCTGCTAACTGTGTGTCTCTTTTGAAAGTATTGAGAGGTGACATTTTTCAGGGTATTAAGCATTCTGCAGATTCTGAAAGAAAAGATAAAATGTTGGTTTTAGTTTGGGTCAGTTCTCATTTGCTTTGCCATTCAGCCCAGCAGACAGTTGTGTTTGTATAACTGGGTGTCAAGAAGGAGAGTTTAGAAATGGTGTGACAGGGCAGAAACCACTTAAGTCAATATTGAAGCTGAAACCTCAGCAAATCTTACCTGACCATGAAATCTGGTGAAAATAATTATGGAACTAATCACACTTTGAGAAACTTTTGTATCAAACTAAATACTCCCCAAAAATATAGATTGGTAATGAGTAATTAGCGTTGAATTAGATGGCAGTCCTGTAGCAGGGATGAAATCCGTCTTTCCAGGACAAGTTGAGTGTGATGCAAAAATCTTTTCTCTTTTAAATACATTGAAAAATAATATAACCACTCTCTTCATAGAGAATGAGACATGAAACTCTTTTCATTGTTAAATGGGGTCCCAGTGTCTAAAGCCAGAGGGGCTCTGATAAAGATCATACCAATCTTTCCATGACACAAATAAATGGACTCTGGATTTTCAATATAACTTATTTTTTGTTAATGTGAAGGTACAGATTTTTTAATCTATGCCCAGTATAATTATTTGTCATTCCATGAATAGATAGGAAGAGGGAAGTTTGCTCCAAAGAACAATGTGATAAGAAAGTGCATTACCAAAAAATTGACATATCTATCTATTACTATATCTATATCTATACACACCTCTCTCTCTCTATATATATACATCCATTATATTGCTGAAGATTTTAAAGTCATGTTTGCTCTTAGGTATGACTTTCTTTTAAACTAAGGTAAAGTATTCAATATACTTTTTCCCTAATGGGGTAAATATGCATGTAGACATATGTAAGTATGGCTGGTTAGATTTTTTTTTTCCTCTTACAGAGTATGTGAGGCTGGTTTGTTTTGATGGAAAAAGGTGGGAAAGAATTCATTACATGTTTTTAAAACCAGAAATTCTTTTTAGATATTAGTGGATAGTTGTTTTGCAGTAGCCTACATAAAGGTTTTTTCCAAGAAAAATGTGGAATTTATCACTCAGAATAAGTAATATGCAACAGGGCAAAAGAGGGTATTCTGAGACTTGTGCTGTCACTGATGTGTTTTCCTGGGTGAAATCTGATTTTATTGACTAGAAGTAGTCAGTAGGTTTCCGTTAACAGCCATAAGCACTGCCAGAACAAGGAACTAAAAAAAGACAATGAATCTGCCAGACCCTGCCTACAGAGGTGAGTGTTCCACCAGAAATCACATTACTCTGGAATTCCTGATCGTTTCAGACTTGCAGTTTTGTGGCGAAAACTCTTCACCTGCAGCAGTTAAGAGGTCAAAACTATTGTAGAAGTTCCAAGGTCTGCTTCTGTCACGTAAGAAAATATCTGTGGCAGTGACTTGCCAGCAGTTTTTTTTCCTGGGACCCCATAAAATCTTCCATTGAGGGTATCTTTTCCTGGATAGCAAATTTCAGCTGAGTGACAGTAAGCCAAGACTTGCTTTAATTATCCTTTGTGGTCTCAGAAATATTCCACAGACCAAAGGCATCTGCAAACCACAGGCTGAGAACCACTGATTTAAGGAGGTGGCAGTAGTTAATTGTTCACGTGTCATTGTTAAAATGAGCATCAATTCAGTCTGGGGATGAACTGTCTTTTTGCTGTGACTGGTGATTATGGTTTTGTAGTGGTATAATTGCCAGTCTAATAGAGGTAACTAAGGTTAACAACAGAGATAAGTAAATATCATCGAATTATTTCCTGCCTTTAATCCTGGTGAGGTAGAAAATATATTAACAAATCCCAACAAACCTCCAAATTTATTATGCCCGCAAGGGGGGTGTTTGAGCTTTACTAATATGAGGCAGATCACATGCCAGATAAGCCCTGGTAAACATAATTTTCAGGTGATAGTTTGCTTTCTGAGGATTATCCCATTAAAACTTGTGCAGGGTTTTGGAGCAGAGCTGTAGGAGCTTTTATTAACTGTCATAATTCTAAAGGTTTTACTTGTTGATACTGAATGTGGACATGTATGACATAATGGCTTTGGCTGGTTGAAAAATAGTGCCTATTGTAAATTGTGAATGAGTCTGTGGTCTGCAAAAACAGCTGCAATAAATTGTAAGGTATGTGTTGTGCACGCTCATTTGCCAAACAATTTTTGAGTTGTTTCAGCTCAGAAGCTGTTTTTTGGGGGAAAAAAAAAAGCCTTTGAAAAATTAGGCCTTTTCTATTACTGAATAAAAATGAGTTTATGAAATTGGAGAGGAATACATGGTTATGTTTGATAGCTTTATTGCCATAGCAAAAGTTGAGAGTGATGAAAAAAATCAAATGAAGAGCAGGTAGATGTAAGTACCTAGGACATATCTCCCTAACTTCAGGTTTCCTGCTTACATAGGTGACATGCTGGCAGTGCCTCTGGGCACAGAGTAAATGCTGGTTTGTCTGGGACACATAATCCTGGAAACCAGCAGAATGGAAGAGTGTTGTGCCATGCCCTGTGGTTAGACAGTCACTGTCCCAGGCACTGTGTAAGAAGGAGATTGTTTGATTAGTACAGCACGAGAAAGAAATCATCTTGCAGGCGAATATTCCCAGCATTTGTGCCGATGCTTGATGCAGCAGCAGCAAGAGGAAGGGGTCGTCACTTCTGTAGGGATGTGCCTCAGATCCCAGGAAAGCTGAGGAGCACCAGTCCCTCGGCAGCAGTTACAGCCGTGCTTCTCCAGACATTGTGGAGGATAATCCAAACAACGGTGGCGTGTAATTTACTCAGAAGCATTTCATTATTTAGATGGCTGTGGAATGACCAAATCCAACTGGTATGCAGGTGGTGATCTGGTAGTTTGGAAGCAGATGCAGTTTTATAATGCAGGTTTCAGTTCATATACGGGAATGACTTAAACCAGCTATATTTTTTTCCTAGCAAGCTATAAATGAGTCCTTGGTTTGCAGTTGTATTCAATTATTTTAAACCTATTTACAATGTATTCTATTGTAAAGCCATGACCTTTGATCTCCAGAATGGTTGCATGTCTTTTGTGGGAAGCAGGAAGTCTTGGGGCAAGTGACACTTGCAGTGCAGTTTATTTTACTTAGACTTTGATTCGCCCCCCTCCCCCCTGTTTCTAGAACTGAAGACAAATTTCTGTTTCTATTGGATTATAAACAGGTTCTGGATAGCTTCAGCTGCTGCATAGTGCAGTGATACTTTAATTTGCTGGGTAGACATGTTTACTGTGTACTGTGTAGTTTATGAGTGTTACCATAAATGAGGTAATCTTGCATCTTGGTTTCCATGTGTGAAACATTACATGAGCTAATGCAGCTGCGCCACTGCTTGCTGGGTATTAGTAGACTTTATTTGGATGTAAAGTTTATACTGACCTACTTTAAATATTTGTGCTAAAACTGGTAGTGCTGCTTTTTTGATGTGTTTTATATGACACTGATAGATGCCAAGTTCCACAGAGCAATGTAAGAATGTACATACTGCTTCGTGCCCTGTTGTTCTCAATAATGGAGATTCCAGAGTGAAATAATATTAATGACAAAATTTTAAATTTATGTTCAGTTAGTGTTTCAGGGACTGTATATTTATATTAATTATACAGAGGAACAGTAGCTTCCTAGCATACTGTAGCAGTCCTAAAAACACACACATTCTCTCCAAAGTCTGGGTTTGGAATCTGAAGTGACACACATGAGTTGTGAGAAAAGAGAAAGTTGATTTCTGCTCCGTGTTTGCAGGAATGCATAAAGATTTTTCCATAGTTTAGTTTTGCCTACCAACATCCTTGAATCATCTTGTTCTATAAAAGTCTATGTTTTTAGCATCTAGGGCTGTAGTCTTCTTAATTAAAAATATTGCACATTTTCAGTTTATGTAGCTAGTTAGGAAGGTGTAATACACAGTAAGCTATAAAATATGTCAGTGTATTTTGCTAACTCTAGTATTAACACTTGCATGTAATTTCTTGGGCTGAACTTAATTTATGTTCGTCTTGATAAGTCAAAATAAGGGACATCTGTGAAGCACATTTAAAAAGACACTGAAATTATTTTGTATGATTAAGTACTTATTTTTAAGTACTAAAGAAACAGGTATATATATTTTCATAAGCCACATTAAAAGGGCTTCGTCCTGCTGAGGATGTGTTCTGAAGATCTCCAACACTACCTCATGCTTTTCTCAGAACAGGATTGGAAATTATTGTGACATGGAAGTTCATCTTTAAAGCACTTAACTGGAGAATGTTGCTGCTTTTTGAATGTTGCTGCTTTTTGAATGTTGCAATCATCCTGGTTGCTGCTTTCCTCCCTACGTGTGTTCTTTGCTTCTTACGCTTCATCCCTTATCCATAACTTCAGCTTCTCCCAGATATTTCTTGTGACACTGCAGCTGAAGCAGCTCCACCAGTGAATTGGCTGGTGTGCATATGCTGCCTCACCAGATCCAATGACATGGGTATTATGGATATTTTTTAACTTGTATTACGAATATTCTTGTTTGTGTGTGAATTATACTTGAGTTTCTTACAGTAACTTTGCTACTTTTATGTATTAGTCATTGTGAAGTGTTTAATCAGAGGAACGTCGAGTCATTTTGCATCGTCAGAAGCAAAATTACTGTATGGCATGGCTTTGATTTCATTTTGCCAAAACTAGGAATTGTCTAAAGGAGAAGTCTTTGGCATTTAGGTATTTAAAAAGTGCAAGCTTGCTATACATATGGAATTAATGAAGTCCTTTATAAAGAAGAAACAAGTTTTTGCAATCTTACTATTGTTAAAATTTGCATTGAATACCCCTGTGTGTGCAGAGATTAACATAAAGCTCAATGGAAACCTAGTTGCTTGTTTCCATATTTTTATTAATTACGTGCTTTTTACTAGCTGTATTAAACAGTTTGTTTCCCTTGAGTGGAACAGCAGCTGTAAGGCCTTTGAAAATATTCGTTAGTGTACGTCTCACTTAATATAATGTGAACCCCCCACTGTTTTATGTAGAAGGTTCTGTAAGTTATATACTGAATTTAGTCTACAATCCGTTTTTACTTACAGTTTTCAGTAAACTTTTACTTTAAGGTTTTTGCATTTTTAATCTCCAGGCTTTCTCACTTTAAATTTTGCCATAGCTTGTGTTTTACTTTAAGCTGTTGCCCTTGAAATTGTTAGTTTGCTGAAGTTTAAGCTTTTATAATTCATCAGTTTCCTAATTAAACAGATTTCTAATTCTGTGGATAGACGGTTGAAAATGTGAACTCTCAAGTCTCAAATTTACCTAGGCAATTAAAAATTACACTGTATTTGAGGCCCAAAATTTTTGGTAATTATTTTCACCTCTTAACTCCTGCATAACTGGAAAGAATGAATTGTGGCTTTCAGGGGCTGGCAGCGTAGCCCATCTCCTTCCTCTTCTTGGTTTTCCTCTGCAAACTTTCTGGACGAGGGAAGGTCTTTCTTCTTTTGCTTTTCCTCCCTCTTCCCCAATCCTGACGTTGTAGGTGCTGGTCAGACAGGATCTGTGCCTGGCAGGCACTACCATGTTCTGCTGAATTTCCATGGTCAGGCAGCCACCATCCCTTTCTGTTCCTGGTAGTTTTGAATCTTCTCCCCATTTGAAGGTTTTTCAGTGGGTGCTTGAGCATTGCCCACACAAGTTTTGTGCAGAACTACCTATAATGTTATTGTCTAGTGACAGTGAAGTGCCTGGGAAACAAACACTGAAATACAAGGCAGCTGGTGAAATTTCTGTCCATAAATGACTCACAAGCTTTTCAGAAATCTCTTTCCTGCAAGCACCTTTATTTTTCCTTTTGTGCATAGAGTGTGATACTGAATTGATCACATATATTCATGGCCCAGGACCAATAAGATAGTTGTAATGCTTAAAAATTAACAACAATTAACAAGTAGATTTTAAAAACATTTTGCATTTTAGTATTTTTAGTCCTCTGATGTCCAGAAAAATATTTTGCGAATATCTTAACTTCCAGCAGAAATATAATTATGTAAAATATGAAGCCATGCAATTTTAATTGTCAGCATGTCATGATAATAATGCTATTTCCCACATACACACTTGCATTTTCGCAGGAAAAAGGTTTTTGTTTTCTACATCTCTATTTGTGTGCACACAATAAGCTGGACATTTTTCTTGTGAGTTTTTAGTATTGCCAATAATCATACACTAAGAATTTCATTTTGGCTCACAACAATAGGGCTTTTCATTGGTAATTTGAAGGATAAATCAGTAATTACGCATTTAATTGGCTAATAAATCATAGCACATTTCCCTTATTTTCTGTAGTGCTATGATAAATCTTTATAATGTGGTGTATTTTTGTAAAGAAGAAAACTAAAGGGCTTGTTTAGTGTATGTACAGTGCAGGAGTGACATAAATATCTAAGGCCCTCTAAGGTGTTTACTGTGTCATATGAGAAGTCCCTGTGATTACCTGCTTAGGCATTTTATGAATGTACATTTTAAAGGATGTATTGAAGTTTTAGATTTTGCCACTATATCATGGATATATTTAGTATGTAAATAGCAGGAGGGGAGCTTGCTCAAGCTAAAATAAGTTCACAAAAAATACTGCAGAAGAACTTCTTGAAATCTTTCCGCTTGTGATTCTGATTGTTATAGTATCAGACTTTTCTCAGACTTTTACAAGTCTCAGCCTTTCTGTTAATTTTCAGAGTTGTAATTTTTTTTAAATGGTGAATGGAGATGTAGTCAATCACTTTAAAATTTGAGAAAGGTTTTAGGTAGCAGAATCTCTGCACATCATTTCCATCAACACTGCACATTTTGATATTTCATTTCCTTATGAGAAAAGGGGTGGGATCATTTGTATTTTTGCTCTCTAAGCAAAAATAGTCGTCTAAGTCACTTCTTGCCTGTGGAAAAGCACTGGCCATTTTATTGTTTGTCTTCATGAGAGGAAACTGGAGAGGATGGTTGTTACAATAAAAAGTGGGATTAACATAACTCATTTAGAAGAATTTAAGGCATGGATGATGTTGAATTATATGCCTAGCAAATTCTGTCATCTCAGTGGCAAGGCCAGTACATAAAGTGCCCAAAAGACTTCGTTTTAAAAGTTTTCTGAGTAAGATGGAATTTTTATGTGTGAGTATTTCCATGTCAGCTGATCCCTGGAATAGACTGTGTATTGCTCTAATAGAAGTTTGTTCTGAGAGACAAGGAATAGGGGTTTTTCAAGCTAAAACTTCACCATTAATTATTTCATAAAACAATTTACAGCATTTTATAGGTGGAGTGACTATAACAAGATTTATATTAATACAGAGCAATGTTTCCAATAAGATTTTAGTATGTATGCATGCAAGCTAAGTAGTAGTAGGACATACTATATTATTACATTCCATTATAAAAAAAAATCCACCTGCATGAGGTGGCTGCATAAAAACCTATTATTTTGATGTTTTGTTTAATTATAAAATGTCCACTTGAATTTACTTACATCCTGGGGGGGAAGAAATGGTATTTAGAGAATTGAGAACACTGTAAGATGAAGGATTAATAAATGGCTTCTAGCATTACATTAATAAACAATTGGAATATTTTGCATTAAGGTTGATGAACTCAACCTACAGCACTCAGCCATCCTCTGTGCCACTCCCCAAATTAAACACAGCTAAAACTCAATGGGACCAGTCAGAGAAGTTCACTTCACTTTGGTTTTGTAGCAAGCAAGCACACCCTTGTTTAATCCTTGTGTGGCAAGAATTCTCTTGCCAGCTTGTCACAGAACAAACGTTTTCCAAATGTGACTATATACAATTATCCCAGGTATTTCATACTTTCGTACCAATGATGAAGTAGAGAATTGGTTCTTTCCAAGGAGCTCTAGCTATTTTTTCTTTGATTCTCAGAGTTTTCTTCATCATTTATTTCAAACCCATGGTAGTTTGAAGGCAGACACAGAACAGAATCTGGAATCAAAACCCAAATATTTGATTAAACAAAATGGTAACTTCCTGAACCGTCCTCCACAAAGGTGTAAGGGAAAACAATTTCCCCACATTCACTTATCACACACATCATTATGGAAATGTGCTATTTGGCTTCAGTAATTTATGAGTGTGGGGCAAAAAAAGAGATTTCTATTCAGAAACACAGCCCACTGCAGCCGTACTCCTCCTAATGAACAGTTTGATGAATAACTCTTATCCATTTGCCCACTATACCAGTCCTGAAATTGTCCCATCGCCACCAATTTATTTTCTATGGGCACCGTATTATATTGTGTTGTATTTTGTTACAGTGCAATGGAAAAGAAGTGTGAAGAGGGTGGGAGTCAATCATTAAGACACACGCTTTAAGTAAAGATTCTGTCTGTTCTCTGATTGACAAGACTGCAGTAACATTTATGCATCGTGTACTTCTACATTTGGATTGTATTTCTGGTTCCTTTTCTTCATTTGTGAGTTAGAAGTTCTTGGCAAAGCTGAATATACAAAATAAATACAAACCTCACTGCAAAGATGGGTCCCTCAGAGAGAGAGGGAGAGAGAGAGGAGAAAATGATTTAATGCAATAATGATTTTAGCTATACACAGGCATCCCTTTTTTGTCTCGATTTGTTAAATTACCTGACGTCTCCATGTGTAATTTAAACAAAATTTTGTTCTCTAGTCTTTCTTCCTTTTGAGCTATCTTCTCAAGGAGAAGGATGATGAATGGAAACATAAACATAGCATGAGAATGTGAACTAGTTCCCAAACATTTCAGTGGTTTTTATAAACAACTGGTCATTGTTACCTTTTGCTGGATTATAGTTTCCTTTAGAACAACAGTGCTCTTCAGCTGCATTACAAAGTTGATTCTAAATGTTTTTGCATAGTTGCTTAAAGGCTTTAATGTTTAAATAATGGTTATATAATTATACATTGTTTAAACAATTAGCTTTTAAGGCTAGCAATAAGCTCACATTTTATACACATACTACCAAAAAATGATAATGAAACTGCATTTAAAAGATATGAACTGACCTCAGAGTGAGCAATTGTAGTTCACAGACATTTGTTTCGATTTTAGAATTTGATTTTTACTATGCTTTTTTTCATTTGGAACATGGCTGGTCATTCCTGCCATTCTCCTGGGCTGGTCTTTGAACGCAGGCACGGGCAGCAGTGAGTTTTTCACCTTCTGAATCTCATTTTCAGCATTCCTGGTGCATTGTGTGCCCTCTTCTCTGCGATAGGAAGTGCCAGCTTGCATCTCGCTGGTCTACAGAGGCACAAAATGTTGTCTGAGGCTTGAACCGAGTGCCTTGGAGGGGCAGGATTAACATCACAGCATTGTTAGTTGTCCCCTAAGACATTGTGGCAGCTGTTGATTTATATATCGAAACAATCAAGGTAACAGCCAGTGACACAAATGAAGGTAATGCTTAGTATTTTGACTTCTAAAAAGTGTCATATTTTGGGTCTACTGTTTATGCTTAAGCTATGATTTGTTTGCCTTTCTAAAATAACACAGAATTGCATTTGCAATCTTCTCAAATGGCATTCATAGAGTGATTAAGAGTTTTCTAGATGTATAACAGTTTATTACAGTAGCAGAAAGTCTAAGGACAAAAAAGTTAAATACATTTTGTCTATTTTATAGAAGCATTTTAGAAATCATGTTTTACAGCTGCCACTATGTTTTCATTTTAGATACTGTACAACTTTAACGACTTTCTAATTTATACAATTTTTGTTTCATTGTCAAAACATTTAATTATATCATGTCTTGAAGGTGTAAAGCTGTCAAATAAATCAGAGGCTCAGTATAAACATTTGGTGAATTGCTTTTGCTACCATACTGTAGTTGTTACTGGGCAGTTAGTGGAACTTTTTTAAAGCATTTACTCAGCAGGTACAGGACAGCACTGGCACAATGAATTGCTGATTGCTTGTAAAACAGCAGGCAGTAATGCCCTCGCTCTTTGGAGCACTGCTTTGTAAAATCAAGTGGCAAGATAGCATGGCACAGAGAGCCAGCGCACAGCAAATGTGTTTCCTGCCTAAGGGCTGCTAGAGATTGCCAATTCAATTCCCTCCATTAAAAAAAAAAAAGAAAAAAAAAAAAAGGTACGTGTAATTGCTGTTTTTCACAGTGCAAAAAGTTCCCCACCACTAGAGGGAAGGGAATGTGTTCAAGCTTTATAAAATTTGGCGATGTGGACATGGGAAATAGAAAGGTTGCTTTTCTGGATGAAGGCCTTGATAGATGTATTTAAATCAAACTAAACTTAAAAAAAGCAAACAGAAAAACAAGACCAAAAAAAAAAAAAAAAAAAAAAGACAAAAAATCAGACCAAGAGCTTGCAGGTGCTTTTAAAGTGTTTAACCTCCCTGTGAAAAGAAGCGACCCTTCTCTTTTTCGGCCAATATTTTGTCGCGGTGTCAGTACAAACTGCAGGCTGCCCAGAGCCGGGTTTGGATGAAGTAAATTAGTTCTACTTTGAAGCTTTTCTTCTCCGCCCCTTAGAGAGTGAATGGGGAGGCCCTGGGCCCAGAGCTGCTTTTCATTAGTGTCCCCGCGTACCTATTTGAAAGGCAGAGCTCTCCTAGCGCACACTAACACGGCGCTAAAGCAAAGCTCCCCTTGGCGCACGGCTCCTCGTCTCCCTTTCCAGTCAGGTGCTTCCCAATCGGAGTTAATTACTGCGGTCACTTATTCCAGTCACCCTCGCTCCGTGGCCGGGTGGCCTCGTTTGAAGCGGGCCAGGTTTGAAAGCCGCCGCGGGGTCCCCGGGAGCTCCTCATTAGCGCCGGGGCTGCTCCCCCGCCCAGCACATCCCCGCACCCCTTAACCCCTCGCTGGCCGGGAACGGGGCTCGGAGCCTCGGCCACGGCGCTGGGCACGGGCCCGGAGCCGCCGGGGCCCCCCCGGCAGCGGCGCTTGACCGGCGGCGGCTCTGCCGGAGCGCTGAGGGGAGGCAGCCCCAGCTGCCCCGCCCGCCAGCCCGCGGCGTTCCCAAAACGCTGCAAAAAAGGGTTCTTTGCTGTTCGGCCCATACCTGGGGTAGTTGAAATAAAGGGTAGCATTGAAATGCAGAGCTGGTTTCCCATATGCTCTGCAGGGCGAAGCTGAGGTGATGGAGGCTGGTACCTGTGGCACTGGGGTGGCAGAGGCTGGAAGGGGTGCCTGTGGTGGGGGGGTGACAGGGGCTGGAGGAGGCACCTGTGGTGGCACTGAGGTGACAGAACAGAGATGACAGAGGTTACAGGGGGTGCCTGCAGCACCGAGGTGCCAGAGGTTACAGGGGGTACCTGCAGCACCGAGGTGCCAGAGGTTACAGGGGGTACCTGCACACCGGAGGTGACGGAGGCTGGAGGAGGTACCTGTAGCAGTAAGTGCCCTGTGGTGTGAAGGTGCTGGTACTGTATAGCTGTGGATTCCATTCGCTTCTCTGGGTAAAGTCACCGTTTCACAGAATGTTCTGAGTTGGAAGGGACCCACAAGAATCACCAAGCCCAAGCCTTCAGTAAACGGACCACAGGGTCCTTTACAGCTCTGATGAAAGAAGGATCCAATGGTGTCCTTGTGCTTAGCATCCTCTGGGTAAGAAAGCTGCATGCCACTCCACAGGCTTATTAGAGTGTTATTTGGTTAAAACCTTGTGATTTGGTTGTTGCTGCTTTAAAGCGTGGCATAATATTGTGCTGGGGTATTTTGGTTGTGGGTTTTTTGTGTTTTTGTTTGTTTGTTTGCTTGGTTTGTTTTCTAAGCTTTTTTTTTCCATCCTGGGAAGTAACATCATAGATAGTTGCTTGTTTTCCCTCCAAAGAGCAAGAGTTGGCCCTGGGAGTTCAGCTTCTGAATTAAATGGTTGTTTGGAAGACGGGAGTTAAATATAATTTTGCTACAGTATATTTTTACTTTATTTCTAAGTGTTAGGGGTTTTTTAGCACATCTATGAAGAAGAAGTTATGCTGTTAATACAAGAGAAAATTCCAGGGTTTTCTAGGACCTTATTTAGCTTATAACAGGAGAATTATGTAGTTGATAAAAATGTTAATAACTGTCCATATGCTTTTTCAGCATTCAACCTCTGAATGTTCATAGTATTCATCTCCTGTGCCCTTCCCACTAACGTGGTTCATGGCAGAATAATATAAAGGTTATGAAAAGTTTGCTCTCAACTGCCTGCAGACTCTGTTGCACTTGGAGGTGTTTATGCCTTGGTTTCCTGAGCATGCTCAATATACTCAATATATCACTTGTCTTTCTGTGTACAGCTGTCAGTGGAAATTTGAGGCTGGTGAGGTAAAAGAAGGGAATAAAATCTAGAAAAAATTACTCTATTCACAAGAAAGCATTATGAATAAAGCTGTTTGAAACTTAACATGCAATACATCGTGAAATTAGAATTAAAAATTGGAAAATTTGTGTTTCCTAAGGATGGGTGTTTTAAGAAGTAGTTTATAACTACAATTCATTTTCAGTTTGATTTCTTTTCAGCATTGAACTTCACTCCTATGAGCTCTTTGTTCTCTTATGAATTCTAGCACTAACCAACCTCCTCCCAGGGACAGTGACACAATCCAGTGGATCCACTGGGAGAGGGAATGACACAGTCAGGACTGGGGCAGTGTTGTCCTTAATCAGGATACTGGGAGCTCTTGCCCTAGGGTATTTGATAGGTGAGCTACCCTGAGCACGGGTTTGTCTGCATCCAGACTTCCCAATAGCTTGGATAGCTTGTTATGCAAATGTGCCAGAACAGGATGTTAGATAGGAACCTGCTGTGTTTGAGCAGTGAGCATTTCATTTTCCAAATAGTATGTTCCACAAATCTGATTATTTTTCCTTAAATGCTGAATGTCCTTGCTGCACAAATTCTTCCTTTCTCTGTCATTCTCAAAGTCAAATGAGGATTCTCCTTTGTCATTCCAATTAAATGCCAGCTCCAAGGAGTCTGAGGTACTTGCCAAACACACCTTGTAGTGTCATCCTAAGCAACCCCTCAGAGAAGCTTTATAAGAGATCAGGGTTTCACTGTTCATGGTCATCTCAAGCAAGCAAATCCTGTTCTTAGTTGGGCACCTCAGACCCAAAAGTTACACATTTGTCCCATGTGATGATATAGTGCTGTTTCTTATTTCTTTAGCCGTTTGATTTATTCAGATGTGGTACCCTAATTACCTTTCTAAATATGTTCTGTTCCCAAAAAGCTTTAGAATGGTTCTATTCTGTGAATTAGCAGACAAGTCAGATGACAAGAATGAAATGACTTTTCTGCCTGACTTGCATCTAAAACTGTGTTTTAAGTTTTAAATTCTTTGACCTTTTGTCATGCCATTTCCTAATCTTAAACAACTTTTTCTGGAGCATTTTATTTGCCCCCCACCACTGGCTTCAAAGACAAATTAGATTAGTCTCTACAACTCCTCTAAGATGTTTGCTTGTGCTGTTTGCAGTGATTTGAAGACCATGTGTTTGCAACCATTTCTGTCTCCTCTTACATGCATACTAATACTTGTTGATCATTACAGCTCTTGTGAATTGGGTATACAACTGACACATCAAAGCACAGCATAAATGCTGCAAGCTGTTGAAACAGAGTGCAAAAATAAAGCAATAGTTCACTTGTAGGGCTTACAGAGTAAGTGTTAGGGAAGGAAGAAACGTGCAAGCAGTTTAAATGTAAAATACATTAAAAAATCACTAGCTTCTCACAGTGTGTTGTGCTGTCATTTACCAAACAATATGCTTAGGCTTAAACTTTGAGGATTCAGTGGGGTGGCAGACTAAATACTTAATTGAAAGCTATTTCAAGTGTGGTTTTTATCGTGTTCACATAAATTTTTTTTTTTTTTTTTGCATTTTGGTGATGCAAGCTCAGTTCATGTTTTTGATGCTTTCTAAAACTTCAGGACCTTCACTGCAGTCACTGAATTTGTATATTGCATTAGGGTTATGCTACGTGTATGTTGAGTAAATGTAAGCAAGCTAAAATCCCACTCTAGTACTTTCCTGAGTTTGAGAATTTGGTCTGTTTCAAGCTTCGCTGTTTAAAAAGCTGATACAGCCCCAAAGGCAAGCAAATGTTGCACGGTTTGAAGTTTTGTGGTGTGTGTTTTGCACCTCTCTCTTAAAGGGAAAGACTCTGTAACAAAAAAAAGCCGAATGACTGTTTACCATCCTCTCAGAGGTGTGGAGTCCTCTGACCTTTCAGTTTGTCTTTGCTAACACTTGACATTCAGCCTGTGATCACAGGGCTCGAGGAGGTGCCACACAGAAGTCCCTTGGCTAGAAGTAATGCAAGTGAGCTGAAGCGTTGGAGGCAGTGTCCCTGCATTAGACTTGGGAGGGGAAAAATAGTTTGTCTTGGCAGAGGGGGATGCTGATACAACCAGTGCACAGCGTTGCAATGAGAAATGCAGTCCTGTCTGGTGGAATCGTGGTGTTTGGTGGTTGGGGTTTGGGTTTTTTTTTTTAAACACAAAACTTCATTTCAACTAATTGGACTGGGCCGACTGTCAGCTGTGTGGTTAACAGCCTGTGCTTGCATGGGTAATGGGTTCCAGATCCAGGCTGTCACTCTTCATGCAAACAAGTGCTGGAGGAACCGGGAGAGGAATTGCTGAATTTTAGGGAGGAGGAAACTTCCTGCCTCCTTTTGGTGCTGTGTGTGAAGATTTTCAGAAAGAGTTTTCATTCCCTGTCTTGGCCTCAGGATGTTGATGACTTTTCTGTGGGAGAGACTCCTCTTGACAGCGTAGCAGACGTTTTAAACGTGGACAATAAATTCAGGGATGTGGTGGGGGAAAATGCAAATGGTCAATAGCTCAGCAATATCTCCTGGTGTTACCAATACTTGCTTGTAGCCGACTTCGTAGTAAAAAATGGTTATGGGCTAACCAGTCACAGTTAGATGTTCTGTGTGTCTCTGGCAAAGGACAGATGGCAGCCACATATAGCAGCATTGTCAGAGTTACGGATAACGATGGCCATTTGTGTGATTTCACAACTGCAATTAATTATGGCTTTTATAAATCATTTTTCATGTAGGGGAATGTAATAAAGACCTGCTGATCATTTTTTGTTCCTACCAATTCTGTACCCTTTCTACCTCTTGGTGTGAAGAAACCAGACAGTTGGGACTAGGCCGTTCTTGGGATGCCTTTTGGAAAGCATCTATTTACTGATGGAGCCAGTTGGCTGAGGCAGGTTTTGCCCACTCTTGTTTTTCAGTAGGGAAGTTAGCATTGTAACAACCATGAATTTGTGAACAACTCGGGTAAGGCAACACCTTAGGGAGATGTCTAAAACTTTGAAAATTAAGAATAAAAATGCATCATTTGTTTTGTCCATAAACTGTTCATGGAAGATTATAGCAGTTCTGCCTTAAAATATTTCTCTCAAATTTGCAGGTTATCAAGGATATACTGAGAAATATTTTAAAAGTGATCAATGCCCTTGATGGAAAGAGTAGCTACAAATGCTCCAATGCAAGTTTTCATAATCACTGAAATCTTTTATTCCTGGTGCCTAATAACAGGCATTTCAGTTGAGAATAAAGCTGAATTTCAAAGGAGATGCAATTTTCATTTTATAAAATGTGTAGCAGCTGTCTAGCTTTTCCATTTAAACTACAAAATTATAGTTGTAGACTCAATATAGAAATGACCAAAACATAAAAAAGTGCTTAAGATTTTTGGCTAAACATGCTACTCTTATTTTGGTAATAATGACATTAGTTCAGTTAGGAGTTTGAATCATTGCATTGCAAAATATTTTTCTTTGTTTACATGCTGCTCATGCAGAATATACCTTGCCACAAAATGTCAGTAAGTTACACTATGACGCAAATTTTCTTTTTCATCAATGTTTACTAGCTTAATCTTAAATACAGAGAAGAAGGAACAGAGGAGAGGAAGTTAATCTTCCAGAGATCTCCTGTGTCTGAGCTTCTCAAATTGCTGATACCCTTTTTTTCTATGAGATCAGTTATCCTCAGTAAAGCATCTGAGTTCAAGGTTTTTTTAGGACTGTATTTTCCAGAGTACTTTATCCTGGTATCGCCAACCAAGTAGAGAAATAAAGTAAAATGCCCACTTTTGTTGAAACAGCAATGAAGAATTGGCAGTGCGTTTCTGGAACACACACACTCATGAAATAGTTATTTTAATTTTTTTCTGCAGGTAATGCTCAGTTTCTTAAGTATTTAGTGCTTAAAACAATTTGTAAATTACAGTAAGTAAAACTAAATGCATTTGCTTGAAATAGTTACTTAGCAAGGAAAAAACCACCAGTCATGTAAATGGTTTTGTTGTCCCTTTCATCCGTTTGAAATTTGTATTACCTCATGCAGAACATGGAGTTTTCTGCTAAGTATGTTTGCTGTCCTCTTCCTTCTGATATCCTCAAGGCAGGCCTGAACTCTGTACATTTCTAACAACTTTATATAGACCTTTATTCTCAGATGTCTACCCCTGTCATCAAACAGTGTCGCTGGTCAAAGCGCTTTTGGTAATTTACTTTTTAATTCCTGGAGGTTACTGAGAAACCTCTAAAGATAAAGCCAGCACTTGAAGGGTTAATATGTTATTAGGAGGACAGGAAATCTGGCAACTATTGCAGAAACTAGACCTAATGGTGCACACAAGCAATTTGTCAGTCTTGGTAAATGTGACTAGCTTTCCGCAAAGTGGCTGCGTTTGCTTTGTTTGAACAGCCTAAACTTTTCCTTTTCGAACTTTAAATCTTAGAAGTGAAATGTGATCCCCATATTGAATCAAAATAATTTAATTCAAAACATATTTTGATTGGAACAAGGCTGACGTGAAAAGAAACTCTAGAATAATAATAAAAAAAAAAGTTGAAAGGACTTTCTATCATATATTTAGCAGGAAAATTTGAAACAGTTCTAATTAGGCTGAAAAAACCAGCCTTCTTCATTGTAACCTACAAAGGTCGTATATCAATGTTAAGGCAGCATTACCAACTTGTGTCTGAAAGCCTGACCATGCAAACATCATTCCAGTTGTTTAGTTTTGGTGGGTTTGGGGTTTTGTTTTGAATGCATGTGCACAGACATATTTCCAAGCCAGAACACGTATTTAAGTTTAAAGTACTTACCTGCTGCTGCAGTTATGCGGCTGTTTCGTCGTGTTCAAGAGTATTTTTCATCTGAAAGTTGCGGTTGTGCTAAAAAATGTGTGAAATCCTAATTCATGCTTTTCTATTCATACATAAATATTTTTCAAGTGGAATGTAAAAGAGACTCCATTTTAAACATTTCAGGGGAAATTCTTCCAGAGGGGAATTAAAATGTTTAGTCCATTAAAGGTAACAGGCAGTTATTTTTACTTGAGATTTATTTCTTACTTGCTGGTGAAGTGTATTCCTGGGTTTGTTGGTTTGGTTGTTTGGTTTTTTTTCAGTAGAATAAATAGGAAAGATTATTCATGTACAAGCAGTTTTGGTTTCTCATCAAAGTTTCTCCTTTCATTTTAACATTTCATAAACCACATTTTACATGGGTCAGACTCTTTTTCTGTCGTTCAAATAAGAGCTGCATGAATGCTTTATGCTGTGCTTCAAAATTACTTTGCTTTAATCAGCATTGGAATAAGGCAAGTAAGTCTGTCATTTATTTCTGAATAGCTTGACTATGAATATAAATCTGTGCTGATGAAAAAAAGTGCAGTTAAACCTTTCATCTAATTTCAGTGTTGGAACATCCCAAACTCAAGCACGGTATATATTCATTTTTAATAGACATCACTTCATATGCTGTACGTCACTGCATAAAATCTAAAGGAGAAATCAAAGCAGAGGGCAAAAGCCATAGTAGTCACTTCAAAGATACAAATCTTGATTCCAAAGGTATAATACTGCTTGGGAAAATATATCATGATAAATCTTTAGAGAATCTATACTGGAAAAAGGAAGAATCATTCTCAGTCTGCTAGTTTTATGTTTTTTGTCTTTCCGTCCTTGTTCTACCGAATCATTTGTATTAGTATTAGCCTGATGTTAGTCCTTGGTTGCCAGCAGTAAATTATTCCCTGTTCAATCCTTTCAGAGAACAGGACAGAAAAAGATGCTCATAAAATAGTGAATTTCAGAGTTGTTCACGATGAGATGGTTTTGATTGCACGTATTTAGTGATGTCAGATTGTGCATTCAAAAAATATTTATGAATAAACTAAAATTTCCTAGTTAGATCAAACCTTCTATTTGTTGGTGTGTCTGAAGCGTTTCTACCTTGGGAATAGAAAAATGAAAGTTACTAATAGGTGTTTGTGTTTGACATCTGTATACTGTACTTTTTAGCATATCTCAAGTGTTTTAGTCTCTGCCTAATAGATCTCATTAAAGAAACAGATATCAGCCCCAAGACAGTTTGTCAAAGTTAATATGAGTCCCCTGTGAACAGAGCTGACAATCTGTGTGTGGCTTCATGTGACTGCCTTTCCATGGGCTTGTTTGATCCATTAGCAATTGGACATGAGTCCCTGATTTGTTTTACAATAACGCAATGGAATTGGATATTGCTGGATATTTTGGGGGCTTTTCTTGTTGTGCACATTTCCCTCAGACCATAGGGTGAGCAGTGTGATTGCTCTGCCCTGGGGGCGCAGGCAATTCCTTGGTTTGCTCCAGGAGCAGCATGGAAGGATATTCATATCCCATGGCTGCATGCTGGCTTTAACTCCTTAAGGAGCACTGCCTGTCCTAAATGAAGTTGAGGCTGAAGTAATCCTAAATGCTGAACAATCGATAGGCTTGTCTTAGGTTTGCAAGAGGTTAATGCTAACAGCAATGTTTAAAAACAACAACCAAGGCAAAGCCCCTTCCTTTTGTAACCAAACAGTTCTGCAAATTGCAGCCTCTTTATCTCTCCAAGCTTTCTTAAGGAGGACCCGTATTGAAATAGACCAGTGTGGCTGCAAAGTGCATCGCGCTGATCCGGCACACGGCAGTGTTTTCCTTGGAAGTCTGTTCTTCAGTCATTATACAAGCTGTTCATTATTGTTTCCCCATTGATTATGTCATGGCATAAGCACTTCTCTCTAACCCAGAGAACTGTGAACCTAAAATACCAGGCAAGCTTATTTAGCCTTTGAATTTGTGCACTGTTTGATCTGTCCTTCAAGGTCCTGATGGTGACTGTAGCTGGTTTTCAGTTATCCCCTTCACTTGGGATTTGGCATCTAAGAAGATTTTTAAATGGCTTAATAAGGAAAAAAAAATCATCTGCTTTTGAATCTGTACAAATTTCAGATGTTAGATTACTTCAAATTTGAAAAAGGGAAGTAAGATCAGGATGGCTCACAAGCATTCCCTGAGAAGGCAAAGTGTTTTAGTTTTAAGAAGAAAAAAATCACATTTATACAGACGTTAATCTAAGGAGCTGGCACTGGTATTCCTTTACTTATTCAGGTCCAAATGCTTTGTGAGGATAATATCACTCGGTGAAAATCTAGCTTTTGTAGAAAAGGAGAATATGAACAACTTCAACACGTGCTGAATATTTACATATGTATCTATAAAAAAACTCAAGTTCCTAACATTCTCCTTTTCTTGGCATTAAATAGTTACAATGATAACAGTAAGTATGTTCCAGGGTTAATGTTTTTTTCAGTGGGATAGCATGAAAATTAATTCTTATCATTGTCATTTGCTGAGCCCAGTAGAATTTTATTGCACATTGCAGTATTATGGACACTCATGAGACTCCTGACTGGTTGTATCTTATTAAACAATTTTGAAATCATTAATTTTTAATTGGCCTGCTTGTGGTTTTTTATTGTTTTAATTGTGTGTCTGTGTCTAACTATTGGATGTTTTTTAAATTAAAAAGAAAAAAAAGTCCTGTCTAAGCATATATGTTGTAAGGTATTGCTATGTGATCATCCAAACAGATACTCTGCTGTGTGATGACTCATTTTAAAGAATGCTTTCAGCAATTCAGTATCCTAATAAAAGTAATAATAAAAAAAGAATGATATGATGTCTAAGATATGTACAGGTCTTTTCTTGATTGAAAGTTCTAATTAAGTGAATCGAGGAAAATTAACTGAAATTAGCTGTCAGAAAGTCACATTTAAATGAATGATGATCTGGTGTGGCAGTAAACATTTAAATGATATAAATTGCCATTTAAGTGTATGGTTTAATGTTTGTCATGCATTAATATGACATGAGACTGCAGTGACAATCAAGCAGCTTACTCTAATTTGAACATATTTAGGGCTTTTGTGTGGAGTGCACCACACAAATTAAGACAATTGCTGGTTTTATGTGTCAATTTAAATGTTGTTTTCAGGCATCGCTTAATGAAACAAACCCATCATTTTTGTGTGCAAATTGCAGAGTAATTTCCTTGGTTTTCAGATTAATTTCAACTTCCTCTGCTCAAAATTAGGAATTTTCTTTGCAAGGAAAATGCCATTCATTTTGCTAGAAGAAGAGAATATCTGGCTTTTCATTTGGTAATTCAAATCAGAAATACATTGAATCCTCTGTATAAAATAGAAAAAACAAATCCTGATAGCGATTTAATCTACATGAATTAACTCTTTAGATGACAATGATTTTTAAGTTTTTTAGGTAGTGTTTTTTTGATGCTCTTGTCCAAGGGTTGGGTTGTAACTGGATAACATCTTCAGAAAAGCAGCTTAATCATTCAGCATAGTACTTCTGTATAGGTTTCTGTATAGGTTTGTACACAAGAAATGCATGAATGTGATGGTAGTTTGATATTTCTAGCCTGTTAAAAATTTTTTACCCTAACATGCCTGGTTAGTTAGTCAGTCCTGTTTCCCAAATTCTATCAATTGTCTCTCTCATCGTCAGAATCAGATAATCATGCTGTTGTTATTCAGCATGCAGATCACATAGGAAAGCACAATTTCACCTGGGGAGTGCACAGAAACATAGCCTGGGTGTGTATAAATTAACAACTTGCTGCCTTTTTTTTTTTTTTTTCCACTATACAGTTTAAAAAGAGATGTCTCCCAGTCAGTGGGAAGTAGGGTATGAGATTCTGGCGTCTGTCACAAGGCCTACCTTTTTTTGGATAGACTGTCTAAAATACTCTTATCAATTCTATATTTAGACTTGTTAAGATAATTTTACATGCTATAAAACAAAAATGGTCCTGCTACCACCAAATGATAACTATCTGACAGACTCAAGTTTGTGTTTTGTGTGTGGTTTTTTTCACAGGCATTGGAAAGTGAGTTTGTTTCCTGCCAGCTTCACCAGTGGATTGATCTGATTTTTGGCTACAAACAACAAGGGCCAGAGGCTGTTAGGTCCCTGAACGTATTCTACTATTTGACTTACGAAGGAGCTGTTAATTTAAGTTCAATAACAGATTCTGTACTGAGAGAGGTAAGTTTGTACGTTATAAATACAGAAAAGTCTTCATTAACCACTGCAGTGTTAAAACTGTAAAGACTCCACATTGTTCAAGGCTTCTGGTGAATGTTCAATGCCTTTGTGTTTTCTTGTGGTTTGGCCACAGGCCAGTCAAATGCAAGGTGCCTGAACCAGTTGTCACAGCATGCAGAATTAATAGAACAAGGATGCAAGTTGTTCTTAAACTTTGTGCACCTGGATTTCAGCCCAAGCTGGATGCCAATATAAAAATAAATGTTCAAGGATTGCTTCAGCTGCTGAGTGCAGTCATTTTCTTCCTTGATACTGGATCTTAATGGCATGAGCAACCTTGAGTTGGCTTGTGCTTCTGAATTTACTTTTGCACTTTTAACAGTTCTCTTTATGTGCAGTCTCGCATATTTAGCAAACATCAAACATCAGAGTTTTGTAGCCTCTGATATTTTAATTTGGTTGGCTATCAAGTTAAAATAACTTGGCCTGTATTTTTCAGATGTAAAAGAAAGTATTTCAGCATTGGAAAGATCAGTAGCTTTACTCAAACTCAGCATCATTCCGAAAATCTGTTTGCCAAAGTATCTCACAGAATATTGTGGGTTTAAAAGTTCCTGTGCTTCCACCTAAGCAGCTGTTTAAAAAATGGCAGGATGGGATGATTAAAAGAGATTTTTGATTGATTTTGTCTTCTCTTCAAACACTATATTGGTAGCAAGTTTAGCTGCAAGTTTATAATTATAGAATAAATGTAAGCAGTTCTTTGTTATAAAATATTCTGAGGTCATGAAAACAAAGCAATATGAATGTTATCAACTGTTTTATTTAGAGGGGACACGGGGACTGGTTTAACACCAAAGTGATGGCTCAGTGTTGTCATTAGTCTGCAAACTGCATCTTAGTCTATTTAAACCTAAAATAGGTATGTTGCACATAAATACCCTTAAATGAGCTAAGAAAAGGGATACTGGGACACTTGGCTTAGAAGCAAAAATGTCATCATCTGGGTTTGGAGAAGCTGTTGACCCAAGAGTCATCTAGTAGCTGTTCACTGTGATATGTTTTCAATTCACTGATAGTGTTTGCTCACTCTACGTTGGCAAGGAATTATTCTTAACTTTTAGGAGTATTTCTTAGACTCTTGAAGTGTTTGGTTAAAGTGTGAGCTGAAATGTAGGCTGGGTATTGTGTGTTATTTCTTCTAAATTTTGTTATTAAATGAACCATCATCGAACCTTTATTTATGAAACTGTTAGTTGAAGTAACACTAGTGAAAGTAGCAGTCTCCACACACAATTTTTGTGTCA
This sequence comes from Nicator chloris, assembly GCA_013400495.1. NCBI lineage: Eukaryota > Metazoa > Chordata > Aves > Passeriformes > Pycnonotidae > Nicator > Nicator chloris. The sequence goes on along the minus strand of WAAE01026025.1, from coordinate 22,747 downwards.
TTTTAATTTTCTCAAACCGTTCTTTTATCACATTTATTGTGATCTGAGTTACTTGTGTTATAGCCTGAAAATAATTTAGGACCAAGGAAGTTACAAATGTTTGGAAGTGTGGATCGTCTCAGAGAGGCATTCACTTTCTTGTCAAATATTTTGAATTTATCACATTTTTATTGTACTTTGCTACAATATTTCTTACTTTTGAGTTGTTCTGTGCTGTCTGAACTGACTAAAAATGAGGACAGGAGAGGGAGAATTTGAGTGTTGTTGAGTGCACAATAGTGGAGTAGCTTAGCAGCAGCAGAATTTTGAAACACTACTGATGGTGTCAGAAATACACAACGATGAATGCAGGCAGCAGAATGAAGGATGTCTTGTAGCACTTTTGTTCTGAGTTGCTTGAAGGGTTGGCCCAATGAAATATTTTTATTTAGGATTTTTAAGCATGCCACTAAAACAGTGAAAGGTCTCCTGTTTAGTTAGGTATTCCTTGCCGTTTACATGTATTTTGTAAAGCATATTTCTAATTATGTAAATTCATATATGTAAATTTAAATGGCACATATGATCAGCTCTGATGCAATACTGATACTGCAGAAATTTAATGACTCTCATCACCAATGGTGACTTACTCTGGTTTTACTTACATGTAGAGATGAAAGTAATGAAAAATCTGTTTGTGTGTATTTTTGTGTGCATAATCATTCTATATCTATGTGCTAAATGAATTTATCATGCACCTTTGACAGCCTCACTTTCTTCCTGCTTGCTAATCTGTCTCCCTGAGGACCTGTGCTAACATTCTGTGCTGCCAAGCAGCTTCAATCAGCATTTATTTTTCTCCTTCAGTCAGCTTGCCAGAAAACATCTCCTCTTTTCTCCACCAAATTCCTGATTAGAGCCCTAATGAATTTCTGATGTGGACAATTAGCAGTATTTTTAGACAGGCACAGCACCTCAGACTTAGTATCTTTTTATTAGGCAAGTATTGAACTGGATTTCTTGATTTCAAAAACGATGGGTTTGGCTTTTTCCTCTTGACACAATTCCGGTTTGGGTCTTTAAACCTTGACAGTCGTAGCAGAAAATGTATTTTTATTTGCAAACCTAAACCAAAGAGGAGCTCCTGTATATTCTGAGAGCTGCAAGTTATTGAGGCTTTTAGGTATCATATGGAAATAATAGCAAGTGCTTAAACGGTGGCAATTTCCCCACATAGATAGTGCTGAGCCTGGACCACATCAGGAGTGAGAGGCCGATGATGCATGTGTTTCTGAGGTATCTCCACAGATACATGCGTGGGCATTGGCAACCTGGCTCATCAAAGAGGCCACACACAGAACAATGGTGGAAGGCACTGAGGAGTGGAGGGGTGTAGGTTAATGCAGAATTTCCTTAGGTCTCCTAAATGGCTCCAACTGGCACCTTTATTTTTATAGGCAGTCAGGTTATATATATTACAAGAAGGAAGTACTCGTCTAGGAAGGAAAACTACTTGATTAAAACCATATTCCACTTTTAGTTGTTTTTTTTTTTTTCCCTAACTGAAAATGTAGAACTTTTACATCCTCTTATACTGCTGTGAACAATTTTTTCCTGCCATTCTTTCTGCCTATGGGAATAAAGGAAGTAAAGTATTTTGAAAGGATCTGACTGCCATAATAGAAAATTTTAAACTAAAATGCTAACCATGGGCCACATGCTACCTTTTGGCAGATAAACCCTGGGGAGTGCAAAGCTTGCATAATTCAAAGGCAAATCTCAGGGGGAGGGGAGTAGATCAAGAGAGAAAGGTTTGAGTTGCAGCCAGTGGGGGAAGGGAACTGCAGCCAGGAGAAGCAAGGCAAGGGACACGGTATCCCTGCTGGCATATTGGTGCCATCTCTGCTCCTCCTGCAGAGACCCTTCCTTCTTTCTCCTCTTCCCCTCCAAGCATTTTGGTAGCACTGTCATTGACTCTGCTCCTTGGGTGTCTTGTTGAAGGAGGTGACAGCTGCAGAGGAAAGTTGCTGTTGAGTGGGCAAGCAGTAAATATCCTTCTGGTGGAAAACGCTGCATTTGCCAGCAGAGCTGCTGTGTCACTGCCTTCTGTTGACTTGCTCCTGAGCACCACAGTTTGATCTGTGGAACTCCCAATCACAAGATCTGCTGTGGAAGGGCTCTTTTTTTTGCCTGGATGGAAGGGGTAGGGAGTCATTTAGCACAGACAAATGTCATCCAGCTGTTCTGGAGAGAATTCACAGCACCTTCTTATCACAAATTCTGCTCTCTTTTTGTCATAGCTGTCCAAGAATGGAGGGGAAAAAAAGTAGAATTAGATCTAAGTCATTCAGACAAGTAACTGATTAGGAGCTGAAGCACAATCCATACAAAATAATTTGTATCTGGGACTGATTGGTGGGTATTTCATCAGTATTGATCAGAAGAATAGAAATTCCTCTTGTCTCTGGCTTCGTGTAACAAAGGACGATCGTGAATGTGGGCTGCCCTCAGTTACTACTTAAAAGTCTATTTCTCCACTGATACCCCTATGAAGTTAGTGTAAACACCGAATAAAAGCAAAGAAAAGAAACAAAGTTAGTAGCAGGAAGATAAAATATTATTTGGAGAATGCATCCTTGATTTGTACAGGAAGTACAAATTGTATTTGTATATAGGATTAGTACTTCCGTATCCTTCAGGAAGCACCCTGAATTTTATACTGTGCTTCTCAGAAAGCCACATTAAAAAAAAAAACCAAAACAAATCCACCTGATATGATCTTTGAATTCTGCAATTAAGAAAGAGTAATAATTTTTAAATTAGTAATAATAGCTCTAAAAACATAAGAATAAGCCCCAATCAATTAATAACATCAAGTGATTTGCTTTTAGCCTTAGATAGTTCTGTTGTTTTGTACTTCTTCCTCTAAAGAGAAGGTGCCTTTTTGTTACATGAAGATGGTCTGTTTAACATTAGGAAGCCAGCTTTCTCCATTGTTTTGGCACCTTTCTTTCTGCTGATGATATTTCATTTCCATATGAACAGAGGAGTTTCAAAAATTATGAAGCATCAGCTTTGACATAGCATTTACCTTGGTATTTGAATATGCCACTTCTGATTATATATATATAAAAAGATAGTTATTTTATTTTCAGTTTTAAGGCATATGGGATAAATTATTTTATGGATAATAGCTTTTAAATGTTGTTCAAATTAATATCTTTGGGTAAGTTTTATGCATCTTAGGTCTATCTCTTACGAGTCTTATTTTATTTATAAGTATTCACAGTTTGAAAGACTTCCGTGCCCAAAAGAAGTTACAAGAATGTTTAGTTTACGTGACCTCAGTTTCATGACAGCAGTAGCAGATCTGATATCTTATCCCAGAGAAGGCATTTTTGGCCTCTCCTTTAGCTCTGGTCATGGTGGGAGTTAATAGCATATTTCAGCTCTAAGTCAGCTGGAGAACCCTGACAACAGTGAATCTTTCACGGAGTATAAACACGATTTGTATTTATAACATAGTTAACATTTACTAAATAGTTGGGAAAACGATCAGTCTGGATTTAGCAGGTTGGGCAACAGTCTTTGTTGTGGCTGTGATGAGTTTTAAAATGTAGGATAAAATGGTTATAAAATAACTGTCACAGAGCAGTAAATTTTCATGCCCTGTATTCAGTAAGTAACAAACTCATGCAGGCAACATTCAAAGTACTGTAGAAACCATCTTTGAATTGACTCTGGCTGGAAGTGTGCTGCACAGATGGCATGTTTGGTGTTGTACAGCATGGGAACAGTGGGGAAAGCCAAATAAATGTTTAACTTTGGTCTCATTTTACTTGCAAATCTGTATTAAAATACGCTTATAGGGAACTGGAATTAAGGCTGAATTTAAAGGAAGCACAGTGATTTAATGGCTAAGGAGATGTGGGCTTGGCAATGCATCCAAGCCCGTGCCTTGGTCTTCTCCTGGGGCGGTACCCACAGCAGGGGTGTGTAACAGAGGCAGGGCCTCCTGTCAGGGCAGGTACCACTGCTCAATGACACCAGCTTGTCTGGGCATCAGGACTCTGCCACAAAGTATTCAGTATTTCCTTCTGGTTAAAGGAGCATTAAATAACAGGAGCACCGCTCCTGCCACAAGTTTGTATCAGTGACCTGTTAGTTCTCGCATCTCTGCTCACACTGTGACCTGCTTGTGGTGTTGGAGTAAACGAGCAAAATGAGCATAAGCAAGTGCTTACTGTGATATCTGGGAGGTGTGGCACTCCTTTGATTCCATTCAGCCTGGAATTTGATGTGATGAATGGGGATTTATAGCCCTTTGTCTTAACTTATGTATTTACTACAGTGCTTACAAACAGATGAAAAATACTCAGATGGGTTCTGATCCAGAAAAATATATGACCTTGTTGTTCTCCTTGATTCTTCATTACAGGGCAGACTGTAGTTTTACCTGCTGCTTCTGCTTCTCTATCCAGCAGGAAAAGGAGAGACACGTTAGAGCTAATTAACTTAGGACTGAGATGCTCCATGTGTAAAGATTCAAAAAACTGGCTGCAAGTAGTAAAGTTTTTTGGAAGGAGATAACTCACGTGAATTAGTTGTTCAGCTCTGAGTGCTTTTTTTCCCTCAGCCTTTGATTGAAATGCAAGGGATAGAAATTTTCAGGGCAGTCAGTTCCCTCACCTCTTCTTGCTTCACTTGTCTTGGGGATCTATCAGAGCCAGAGAGGTCTTGAGACTCGCTGGGCTCCTTACATTTTCATTTGTGCCTGGATGATCAGTCTTAGCTGACATATTTGTTGCCCAGTATTAAATAAGAAAGAGTAATAGAAAGGTAAATAAGGTATGGATAAAAGTGTTCATAATACTTCAAAAATAACTTTTTGATATAAATTGTTTCTATTTTTAGACTACTTTTTCCTCTTCCATATGTGGAAAGGATGAGATATACTTGTATATAATGCTTACAGTTATACACCAAGTCATTTAGCCTTGAAAGAAACATGAAGTGAACTGGCTACAGGAATTTTCTGTGTCATGAACATGCTTTGATTATTTGCAGCCTCTTTATTCTGTCCAAATGGTATCTGTATTGACTTTCACAGTAATTGGGAAACTAAACATTTTTGTTTGGAATGTTTTCACTCTATGTGCTTATTGTAGTTCTCACTGTGGCTGTAGATGTGTGTGGTGTTTACTTAACAAAATTTGTTATTTTCGTTATTATTTTTACCTGGTAAATAGCTGCTGCTTGAGTGAGAAAGTTTGTGGTCATGCCAGAGGTGTTTTCCTTAAGCAGTATCTAAAAATCTCAGTTAAATGCTACATTCTGTTAAATAATAGCAAAAAGTTCATGTGTTGCAGTAGAAAACTCTGAGATAGCATGGCACCCATAGTTTGGAAACAGGAAATTTGGTCTTGCAGGTAGTGGTTATGAGAGTTTAAATACATGTATTTCATAGCTTAACAAAAGGAGATGTTTGTTTATTTTTCACATTTGTTACAGATTCTGAAAGGTGCTCACAGAAGACAGTTTTAAGACCACTACATTCTAGATTTTTACATCTGCGTATTAACCTCCTTCAGATTGAAATATTTTATTTTAATGAGGCTTTTTATTTAATAAATAGAGATGACATCAATGTTTAGAAAATTCTGTGGAATGTTAACAGATTGGAATGGATTCCTTTTTTCCAGAGGAAAAAGTTTTATGTAAGAAAATTTGGGATTGTTTAGCTATTTGGAGGAGTAAATGAATAATGCCAGAAGTTGGCTGTTTAGGGTATTGTGCATGGCAGTGCCACTACTTACTCTGTGATAATTATTGATTTTAAATGAAAGCAGTGAGTTGCTCTCTTGAAATCTTCAGCTGCCACAGAAAAGGGAGATGGGAAGCAATTTTGGTTGTGGTGCTCAAATAAAACAGAAACTGTTGTATTTTAAAAAATGAATCCCAGAGCTGCTTTGACTTTTGCTTGTACTGAATCCAGTTTTATTTGCAGGTCCTTAAATTGATCTTAACTCTCTTTTTAGACTCTTTCCCCTTTTTATTTTGTCAGTCTCTTTGAAGTACTACCAGACCTGTTTCTGTAGTCCTCGTGTTTTTTATCTGCTTCTTTCCAGTAGCCAAAGATTTAGGTGTTTTGAATGAGCACATCAGTGCTCCAGACAGAGATACTGTTTGAAATTATCCATGAACCCAGTGCCTCTGAACATTATTGAGTGACATTTGTTTCTGTTGGTTGTGTCTGCTCTGACTAACTGGTTTCTTTCAGATTGGCAGCTAGGATTACGCTGCAGTAGACGGACAGCTGCATGAGCTGGAGATTGCAGCCAGGCCGGGCTGTGCCTCTGTTTAATGTGCCTGGAATGTATATATTCAGATTGGAGCAACTTGCACAGCCCTGAGGGGCTTCTAGTTGTCTTCTCACAAACCGTCATTACTTCCTGGTTTACTTTAATGAGTGCCATGTAATTGTCATTTAGATTTGTCTGGACAAAAGGACTTCATTTTTTCTTTTTTCTCACAGAAAATTCCTTGATGTAGTTTAAGAGCTGGCTTAGTGTATTTGTTTGTAAAGATGTGGTGGAAGGCATCCTATGCTGTTCTCCTTTCTCCACTTTTCTCTTGTGAACAAGCGTAATGTATTATTCATATATTGACTTTGAAACAGCATGAGGAAAAAAAAGTCATCCTGCTTAGGGTAACCCCCTCCCCTCCATATATCTGTAGAAGTTTAGATTTTATAACCAACAGTTGGTTAGACAAGTAACCAATCTCCAGACAACTCTGGTGTTTTCAGCAAGCAGAAGGAGGTAAAACTGGGGAGTGATAAGAAGCAGAGAAAAATATTACACAGCAGATGTATTTCTTGCAAGGAAGGTACAAAGAAGAAAGGAAAAAATGCTTAATTTCTATTTGATGGCTTTAATTTCTCCATGTATCTCTTGGCTTTTTGTGTAATGAGGCCCACAGTTTTGTTACAGACCTCACTAACACAGAGCAGCAGGCAAAGGCTGTGTGCTTTTTGCCCCATCCCACGTTGCTGGTGTGCTCTAATAAGGCCCCCCTCTGTGGGCTGCTGACAGTATTTCTGCCCACACTTTGGCTCTGGAGCCGTAACCCTGAGGTGCTGGCCTTGGAGCTGTACCTGCATCAGTGGGCAGCAACAGGCACCTTCTGCATTCCACTTGCTTAGCAGAGGGTACATCACAAACATTTTGCAGTCAGGGTTAATGATACCTAGAGAGCAACAGGTAACTCTTGGTCTTGTAGTGTCTCTTCCTTACCCTTTCTTCTGCTCCCTGCTGTTTGTTAGATTTTGAAGCTAGCACAGACAATTTTCTTAAATCGGTATGTTAAGTGAACGGTGCAATGAGGAAACAAAATATGAAAGTGATTCAGTACAAAATGTTTGATTTGTGAAGTCAAAACAAGAGAAATAATCTTCTGGTTTGACATGAAGAAACTAGACTGCTGCTTTTATTTTTAAAATAGCAAATAGGAGTGTGTGAATTTATGATACTAACATTTGAGTGCTGTATTTTTTCCTTGGGTCAAGTGTAGTGCAATATCCCCAGGGCAGGTGTACAGTCAGCCAGCATATACATTGCCTGTGTCAGAAAAGCATTTTGCCCATTTCTCAAAATCTTGATCTAATGGGGATTGTTAGGAAACAAGGGAGATGGTACTACAAAGAGCTTCTCTTTATAATCTTCTGCCTCTTTTCAGCAATTTTATCTATTGTTATGAATTGTGCTTGCTCTCTGGCTAGTGTTATCTGTGTTCCTGTAGTCCTAGAAGAATTTAACTAAGAATATTCCTGTAGGGGTGTAAGTGGCTCTCTCTGGTCAGAGGGGGTTTTCTGATCACTTGTTACCGGAGCTTGATTTTAATCACAGTCCCGTGGGGAAAGGAGCTCCTTGGTTGGCCGCTGAGCCATTCAGCTTCCCTGTCTGAGGGGAAACCTGTCAAACAGTCTGTGTTCTCTGATGCTCTAAAGCAACATCTGGGTGGAAGGAAGGGGAAAGCAAGTAATCATAATTGCATATCACTCAAGCCAATAGAAATCACTGAGGAACATGTGTGTAAACCTTTTTGAATATTGAAAAGTGAGGTAGGAGCGGCAGAGAGCCAAAGTAATTACTTCTGCAAGGGCTGTTATTTTCTGGACATAAATACTGGGCAGAAAGATGGAGGATGAACCCAAAACGTCTTCTGTCCCTGACAAGTGTGCTGAAAGAATATGTATTACAATGCATGTTGTTATTTCACCTGGGGTTTCAAATGTTTGGCAACTAAATCGTAGAGATTTGGGAAGTAGCTGGGAATACTTTGGTTCAGATCTGCAAAGGAGCCGAGAGCAGCCTCTTTGTAGCAAATGGGGAGGTTGTAGCTTCTGTCCTCAGACCAAGACATGCATTTTAACATGGGTGTGCTGTGCCCCTGGACTCCTCAGACAGTTTGGTGTTTTGTGTCTGAGGAGGCATGATGAAAGCAACTCTGAGCTGGTCCCTTTAAAGGTCTTCAAATCTGGAGTTAAATGGTGTATGTCTTGCCTTTTAACTGTTATGGGCCTTCATTTGAGGATTTGAGTTCAAAACTGGAGACCGTTTCATTCTTTCTCTGTGACACTCACTGCAGTTCCCCCTCCACCCGCCCTCCCTCATATTTAATTTTATAGTTCTTTCAGACATAAACATGAAAAAAAAGCAATTTTGACTTAGTTTCTGAGTGTTGCTGCAAAGAAAAGTAACAAACATCTGTTTTTACCTTAACTGCATCCATATGTTCAACCTCCCCATCACCCTCCTTCCCAAAAAATTTACAGCCGTATTTGGTGGGTACTGCATACTGTTGAATTAACTTTCTTCACAGTTAGATGAGAGGGTAGGTTCAGAGACTGAAAATAGCCATACTAAACAGTGGCCAGGAACTACATTGTAGCTAAGCCAAGTTTCCAAGTTCTTCACTTCTTTTAATTTGCTTCTCTATTCCCCTTTTCCCCTTCCCACACCCCAAGAAAAGAGGAGATGACCTAGGAGGCTTTTTAGGAATGGCTAAAATCAGATAAATGTGAACTTATGAAATTTGCCTCTGGCTTTCATGCTTCTAAATTAATTAACATTCAAAATACAATGTTAAATAAACATGTGTTTCAGATGCATACTGTGTGAATTATTGTAAAGGGTTGCTTACCTTGTTTCATTTTATTACTTCTTGTTGTAGCATCGATTCTGGCCTTACCAAAATTTTGGGGTTGTAGACAATTAACAGGAAAAAGTCAGTTTTATTGAGGTATTTGAGTAACAGTGAAATAAAATGTGGAATGATACTGTGTTTTACTTTGTGGCACACATCTTGCTTTCAGCAATAAGAGTTTGTCAGGCTAAAAATGTCTTTCAAACAAAAATTATGCCTTACCAGTTATGTGGTGTCCTTAATAGATGTGAAACTGGTTGTGCAAATTTCCCAAACGTTTCTACCTACAGTCATCTAAATGGCTGTGTGCTCCAGAGGAATCCAGCAGTGTGAGAACACATGCCCTTCCTCTACTGCTGGAGGAGCTGTCTGTCTCTTAGTAATACTGACTGATGCTGATAATACTTCAAGAAAGCTCAGTTGAGGCTTGGCTATGGAAGTGGATGATGACTTTCTGACTGATGGGCATTTTACCGTATTTTCTCAGGTGAGTGGTAGGTTCTTCTCCTCAAAGGAGATACTAATTATATCTCTGAGAAAAAGATTCCCTGGTCCTACCTGATTTTCTTTGTCAGGTTGAACAAGAGTCTGAGTGGCATCTGGTGGCTCTTTCTGTTGTTACATAAATTGAGAGAATGGGGCTTGATTCCAGCTCCACCATCACATTTCTGCTGACAGAGGGAGGTCATCTTGCATCCTTCTGTGTGTTATCCTTCTGACAGAGACATCAGAATGTGGAGCTGACATCTGGATTGACTTTGAATACAATGTGGGAAGAGGAAGGAACCATTTGGGGTTGCTAGTACACTCTCTTGGTCATTATTACAAAATGCGGAAGCTAAAAAAAGAAACCTTTACTTTTTTTTTTTTTTTCTTGGTAACCAGAAGGAATGCAGAAGATTTTTTTTCTGAAGTCTAGCCACTATGTCTAGACATATTTTCAAAGTGTTGTTGCCTTTACTGAACAGTTCTTCAAATTTCTTTCGGATTTCTGAAGACACCAGTAAAGACAACCTACACATACCAGTATCTGTGCTTTTATGTTCTATGTACAGGTCTGATGGTTTATAAAACCTCGTTACCTGTGGTATGACGTGATCTGAATACAGATTTTTCCCAGTTCTATTGTCTAAAAGGGAAAGATTGTGTCAGGGACTGTAGTAGTCGTGGAACTGTATACTCACATATTTTTTTGGAACAACCAGCTAGAACCTAATGAGTCTAAAGGACTTGTTTGTGCCAGAACAAAAAGTAAATCGCAAACTCAAGCTAGATCATAAACAGTGATATAGAAACTGTCTGTTAAGACTGAAAATGGAGAATTTGTGATCCTCTAAGGCAGATTTTAGCACATTCGTTGTCCCATTGGTCAGCAGCTTCACCAGGTCTGACAGACACCGTGTGAAAACAGACAGTGCCTCTTGACTGGTGGCTTGAGTAGAGTACTTTATACTTGTTCTACATCAGTTTGGGCTCTTGTAATGATGAATGTATTTGAAATACTGTGCATCAATACGTGGTATCTTGTGTTTCATTTTCCCTCACTATTGGCGCTATGTAAGAGTGTATAGTTTCCAGAGCTAGCATTGGGAATTAAAAGGCATACCAGATTTCAAGGTTGAGGTAAAAATTCTGACTCTATTTAAATGTTCAACATGAGCATTTGGGAGTGAAAGTTTCTGTATTGATCATAAGTCAATATACAAGGAAATTAATAAATCTAAAGCTCATTATTTCCATGCTTTATCTAGTCTCAGTTCTAAGAGAAATGCATGGGAGTCGTGTTTCAAGAATATTTTATCCTGTATTCTTCTGGTTCTATCCTCAATGCAGGGCAGAATTCCCATTTGCAAGTAAAAATATGCCACTTAATCTGCAAGTAAGCTTAAGCACATCTTTTTAAAATCTGGATGTTTTGAAACAAACAGCATTTTATGGAGAGAATAGGGCTGCTGACCTGTTCCTTTGTTAATGCCTCACGTCTTAAGAGATCTCAAAGCTTTTGTGATTCCCTTGATATCTTGAGTCACAAACCCCCAGATTCGAATTTTAATGTAGCATGTCTCATCAGCAGGAAGGGGACTCGTGGTCTTAGGGAGCTTTAGTGTTTCATGAGTCTGCTACTGCTATTCCTCAAAAAGTGCTCACTGCATCACTGTGTGTATGTCAGATTTCAGCCAGCTTTTTGATAACTTACTTATTCACCAGTTCTTTGAAGATTATGGTGCTTCCCAGAGTGGGCCGGAGTGTTAGAATCTGTTCACAGACCAATTTTGACTCCTGCTCTGGTGAGTTCAGATGTTTCAAAAGCCCTGCCAAACATAATAAGGTCAAGTATTTTGATGGCATGTTTACTATCAAGAGGATGATTATTTTAAGGTCTCAGGTGCATTCTGCTTTTGGCTTTGTTATTTCTGTAACAGGAGAACATCCTAGTAATGATCTTTATAATGATATAAAAATAGTTGTTTGTAAGAATAAGGTCAGCATAAGTGTTATTCCATTGTCTCAAAAATTTTAAGGAGTGACTAAAACAGAACAGGAAATGTAAGGAGCATTGAGGAAAGTTGAACCATGAAAAAGAAGAATTAGGGGAAAATACCTGAGGCATCAGCCCATGTGCAGCCTGCTAGCCCACAGCAAAGGCAAGGTGATTAGTTTAACTCACAATGAAAGAGATATAAACTAAGCTGAATGATTTGAGATTTTCTGTAGTACCGGCCTGTTTCTGTGAATGGTGCAGGGGGCCAACCTGACAAGTAACTTGTTGAATTTTGGCTACTTGATGTTATCTTTAAACCAGTGGGCCAAGAGGTGGCATCATGGAAAACTAGCTGGACATGCCTAGGGCAAGAAGTGTAAGTTCACAGGTTTTGATCACTAAGCATAATATTTTCATGTATTTCCTATGAAGAAAGTACTAAAGCATGTTGTTGAAGATACAGAGAAACTTAAAAAAACCCCTTTGTGTTATGCCTTCATGTTCTCCTGTGGTTTTGCTGTTGGTAGTTCAATGCATCCTAACATTGTTTGCTCTTCTTGAATAAACCTGAAAGTAAGAATAAAAGCTTGGTATTGCTTTCCTTGTAGTTACCGTTGTGAAACGAAGCAATGGAGTTTATTGTACAACACTTAATACCTACAGAAACTTTTTAAAAGTTAACTTTTGGGTTTGAGTTATGATACAAACAGGATAAGCCAGTGTTAGAAAGGAGAAATGGAGCCAATAAAGAGGGTTTCTGATTATAATGGCTTGTTTCTGTTTAATATCATTGAGCAGGATGAGGTTTTGCAGAGTTTCTCATGGAAATAGCATCCACAGTACTAAAATGATGACCTCATTCTTAGTACCAGTGCCAAGCACTTAGCCCCACAGTGAACACACGGGGTTGATTTTCAACATGAAACAAGCCAGAAGTGTGGAATGACATTTTCAGGTGACAGTTACGGTTCTATTGCCTGTAATTAGCACCTCTTAACATGCAAACCTGCCTGTGCCTTTTCCAGGCTGTGGAAGCTCAAATACGGAGTTTTGGACAGACCCCTTCCCAACTGCTCATAGAACCACATCCTCCGAGAAGTTCTGCCATGCAGGTGGTAAGTGCCACGTTAACTCTTTGTGACCTGCCATTGTGCTCACTTCTTTGCCATCTTACCTTTGCAGACCTGGACACTTTCGCTTTGCTTTTATATGACTGTGGAATTATGTTATGTTATGTTATTAAAACCAGCAGATGAGTTACGATTTGGTAGGAGTTGTATGCAGTGCTTAACTACTTTTTTATTTATTGCTGAAAGGATTGCATTGATTTCTAGTGTAGGCTTTATTTTGTCAGTGTAATCGAAGAACACTTCATCAGTTGATTTTGTTAATACCATACCTGTACAGGTGAGAGCCAGTCATTGTGGAGACAATTTAGTTAATCTTTGGCAGATTCCCCAAGAAGCATGGATTTAGGAGGTGGAACTTCCTTGTCTTTTCCCCCAGGCATAGGTTTTCCCCTAAAACCAGGATTACTAGGAGTTCATGAGCTGAAACTTACATAGCAAAGAATGTGACTAAATGTGTTTTGCAGTAAAGCTAGGGTGATAAAATCCAGGCAGTGAGCATTAACATGCTTTCCCTTTTACCTCTACTTGTGTCTAATATAATTTTATTATACAAACTATTATTTTATTACTGATTGCTTTTCATATCATGTTGTGTGCAGTCCTTGGGTTTAAAATATCATTTGTGTTGTCATAGGTCCAGAACTAAGGATGATAAGTGATACTCTGACAAATGGAGCAAATGGTCTGCTAATTCCCAAGGTTTTCAAAAGGTTACGTTCCCTTATTGTTAGGATGGACATTTTACACTGCAATATTAAAAAAAAAAAGACATGTCTTAGAGGACATGCAAGGAGAAAATATGTCCTACTCAGGCAGACTAAAGTTATTAATTTTAAAACATATCTGAAGTGCAGAAGGTTTTAAAAGATTCCACCAAAACATGAAATGTTTCCAAAGTAGCTTACAAACCTTGTGATGCAGGAGTCTCAGAAGTGTAAACTTCCTTGATCAACTGAGTTACTGGCCTTTCTCAAAGGCATCATGTGTTGTACCTGAGAGCTGCCCAGCTGCCTGTGCCCCATGCCAGCAGACAGTGCCTGGACTTGTGTGTGTGTTTCAGAAGAGCCCTGCTAACAGGGATGTTGGGGAGCCCAGGTACTCCCCTCATGCAGCCACTTGCCATCTGTGTGTCTGTCTGTCATGGTGCCAGGCACTGAGCGCTCGCCCTAATTTAAAGGGATTTGTTTCAGGAGGAAGAGCAACTCGAGAAGTTGATTATTGATGTGTTAGTCAGAGCCATTGTTATATAAATAAATTTGATACCAGGGAGCAGTTTGTGTGGTTTTTTCATAATATTTTTCATGATGCTGAATTAGTGAAGATTTAGTATGTAATAAAAGAAGTTAAAATCTAAGAAGGTAGCTGTTTCTAACTCCTGTGGGTTTTTTGGGCTAGGGTACACCCAGAAAAAAACTCCCTTAGTTCTTCACTTGCTGGTTTTGTGGATTTTAATACAAGTTTTCATAATAGCACTATATTAAGTGGTTTTAAAAGTATTCCTGGAGCTGAAATACAGTAAGGATATTTTTCCTGTCGTAATTTTGAATTATTTCTAGTTGCATTATTTACTGAGTTTTGTTTTCATCTGCATGTGTGCATGAATACAGCTGAATTGGAAGTTACCACGTGCTGTGTTAAGTGCACAAGCCATAATATACACCAGGTGTAGTAATTAGCAGTCACACGAAGGCTGCCTATTTGTCTGGTTTTGCTGCTGTTGCTGTATCCCCTTGTGTTTTCAACCATCAGATAGCTGGATTTAATTGAGGCCACATCAGATGAGGCATTACTGACACCTTTAATTGAATGAGCATCCAGGGAGGATTAACTCATAATATTGATTGGCTTTTAGCCACTTGCTCAGAAGGGTGTCTGGGTAGCTTATTAGTTGCTTTTATTTACACCTTTGTGCAAAGACTGTAAATAGGAATTCATAGAGCAATATGTTTTTCTAAGTACTCTTAATAACTTTTTAAAAAGGAGTGATAATAAAAATGCAAATGTATTTAATTTTTTTATTAGTTCTGTATAAATATACATTAAATGTGTGCACTTACATACACATATATGTAATGAAATATTGCAGGTGGAGAATAGCCAAGGACACTTCATTAGTATTCTAATTTGGTTATTAGAAAATTACAAATACTTGAGCAATGTGGCTACTGGTGACCAGGATGATTGTACCTCTGCCTTTCAGTGGGGTTCTCTTTTTTCAAATGCACCACACAGTCACAAACCCATTAGGTGTTGCTTTTTCTCCTCATGTTTGATACCCAGATCTAAGGTCCACGATATTTTGTTTTGATGTTTGCAGTATTCTTAGAGAACTTAGTTAAAAAGTTAATAAACTTTTCACCTTACTAAACTAAAAAAACTAAAACCTAAAAAATTATGTCGATAATGAGAGTCTGGATTCATTCCCTCCCTTTAGCATTTCTGGAAACAACGCAGGGTAGTGTCTGTAATTACGTCCACTTTGTATTCTTTACAACTGCATTTAATTATGTTTGTCCTTTGAAACACATTTGCTGTGGAGTCTTCTACTTTGCATTCATAAATCTTATTTTTGTACACCAGAAATGTATACAGAACATATATCTAGTGTATGTGTGTATCTGTTTATTTTAATGTGCTTTCATGTTCTCATCTGGCTTGCAAAGAATTACAGTCTGCCAATTTAATGCAACTTGAGACAATCTCTGGGAGCAGGAATTTCTTTTGCTCACTTTTTTTTGTGTTTCCCTCCTGGTTTGGCATTGCTTTCCTTGACATACTGTCTCTGCAGATATGAAGGAGAATACTTTTGGCAGAGATAGGCGATTGAAAACTTAGTTTAATCTGCTGTGATCTGTAGTAAAGTCTGTATACAGATGCCCTGTGTTCAACAAAGCCCTCAGATTAATAGGGTGTATGCAAGGGTTTCTGCCTAAAATGGTTATCTCCACAAGCCTGTCCACTGTTATTGCATTTGCTTTTCTACTGCAGCTTCTCTCAGATCTCGTGGGTTTTAATTCAATCTTCCTTCTCTTGTCCTGTCTCTTCTCCTCCCCGTGTTCTCTTTTCCCGTGTATTTGGGTTCTTGTCGTGTGCACTCAACAGTATCTCCTCCTGCAGAGCCCCTTGATGTTCACAGAGCAAGCCCAACAGGACGTTATCATGGTCCTGAAGTTCCCGTCCAACTCCCCGGTCACTCACGTGGCCGCCAACACCCAGCCTGGCCTGGCCACTCCTGCTGTGATCACGGTCACTGCCAACAGGCTCTTTGCTGTGAACAAGTGGCACAGCCTCCCTGGTAAGTACATGAAAGCAAGAAGCCCAAGAAACCCCTGCCATCCAGCAGCATTTCTCGTCTTGTCACAATTTGCCGCAGAACTGTTGTGAGTTTAAAGTGGAAAAAGCAAATCCAGTTCATTGACACAGCAGGCTCATCACATATGGGCTTAGTTTCTCCTTGGAAAGGTAATCTGAGCTATTGCAGCAAGATGTGTAGCACACCAAAGGTTTGTACAAAGGATGTGTTGCTTACCAGACCAGCAGGCACCATGCAGGAAGACAAAAACAGTCTGTCACTATTTGGTCACGATAAAGGCACACTCTTCCTCTTAAATTTGTTGTTCTGTCTGTTGGGAGCCTGAACCATATCATGTCAAAGCTTTAAAGCATGTAGAACTTGCCTAAAATCTTCTCTGCCGGTTTTTTCTTGATTATAAACTCCATATTCTGCTGTTAAAGCCACCCCGCGAGAATTAGAATAAAATATATGGGAAGTCTTACCTTAAACATCCCAAAGTTACTTACGTAGGTGCTTATATATTGTCAGCATGAAAGGAAAAAAAAATAGCCATTTGCACAGCACTAATAAAATTAATTTTCCTTTGAAAGTGTGCTGTACTTGAGAACGTAATTCCGCTTTTAATTCTAATATTCTCCAATCTTAAAGACATCCATCCCCCTTTCCTTGACTATGACAGTCTTAGGCCCAAGCCGTCAAACTAAGTTTATTTCAGTGCAGTGCAGTATATTTGGTCAAAGGCTTTTTAAGAAAGGGGGACAAAAAATACCTTCTACTCAAATAACTTAAATAGAAGATACACCAGAGAAACACTTACATGGTTGGAATTCCTAGTGAGAAATCTTGACCCATGGTCCTTGATTACTTTTTGAAAAATGCCAGATCACTCCCACACTTTTTCTTAATTCTTACAAATTACCTCTCAAATAGAAACATCTATGTATTATTTCACCCGCCCCAGAAATACTTCAAAAGAAAGGTGGGAAGGAAGGGGGAAAGGGAGACTTGTCTAAGATAACAAGTGGTGAGCAAGAACTATTTACAGCGCTCCCAAGATTTCTTTGAAAGGAGGATGACAGTATCCTCTCATACCTTGGATGTGTGACCGTGGGCATGTAATAGTCAAGGCTTTTAAAAAATGGCCTTTGTGAGCATACAACGGTCATGGGAAGAAGAAAATGTTCAAAAGTGGTAGGAGTTGATTTTGATTTCAACACAATTCTACTAGTTGACAATCCGTGAGCAAGAAACCAGTTTGGTGAGTGTAGTAATCAACTGGTTTGAGTTGAACAGAGCTTTCAGATTTTTCAGGCTTTTCCCTCACCTCTGAAAGGGAGAACAGTAAGCTGTGCTCTTGAGTCGCTATTTTTCATTTAGAGGCATTTTACACTTGTCTTGCCATTAAAAAGAATTCAGGAAAACCCATAGATCAAGACAAACAAAGCCAACAATAAAAACCTAACAAAAAATCACCTCACCCCACTCCTGTGAGAGCATACATCAGTTGCAGGTTGTTAATAGAGTACTGTTCTTAAGGTATCTTCGTGTGGACTCCTGAGCCTTTGCTATCGTTGACTTCCAATTTTATACCAAAATGGGATCTCCTAGCATGAGAGGGCAGGTATCATTACTGCTCCATATCCCCTGCTGTGGGCTTAGCATTGTCTTTGTTAATGAGGCATCATGATAAAAAAGTTAAGTTGCCAAGTGACCAGTTGTCACTAATGTGTAATTAAAAAGCCTGTTCCTGCCTTTGAATATGAATTTGGTGGCTTTGCTGACATCTAATGGCACTGGTAGCTAGCAGGCTGCTCTTTTTTGTCACATAGATTTCATGTTGTGTTCTATGTTAGTGTTTCATTGCAGTAGAACTTTGAATTTACTTATGAATCAGCTATCTAAGAAATCCATGTATTGACACTAATTTTTATATTAAGCTATGGATGGTAGGTAGAAAAATCATATGTGTAAATATTTAGCCATTATTTCTTGTTTCTCTTCCAAGAAGATATTGTGGCTGTTTGGGGGGGGAGGGTTGGGGAGCAGTTTGTTGGTTTCTTTGTAGTGAAGCTGTGGGGAAAAAAAAAAGTTTTTCTTTTTACCCCTGCAGGAGAATTCAGTACATAAACATTTTACTGGTATGCCAGGTGCCCAGATGAAATGTGGGTTGGCAGAATTAATATATTAACTTCTATGCAAACTTGCAAATAAATGGGGTTTGGTGATGGATGGATCCTTAAATACTGTCTGACTACAAGATGACTACAAGATTTCCCTCTCTGCATCATAAACTGATGTAAAAAAAAAAAAAAAAGTCCTTTGTGCTTCAGTTGTTCAAAGCAGTGCTTTAAAAAGTAAAGAGGAAAATAGTATTTGCTACAGTCAGCAGATGGTTGTCACATTTTGTTTTCAGTCCTCTTTACCACTTAATTTTGTTTTGTTGCTACAGGAGAGGTTGCCAGTAAAGCATCTGCTAGAGCTTATGGCTCAGGACCAGATCTGCTGCTGATGGCATACATTCAGAATAGCCCTAATGCAAAATAAATGTTTAATAAGCAGCCTGCAAAAGCACCTGGATTTTTTTTTGTTTTTTGTTCCATTGATGCAGAAGAATCTTGAACAGTTAAAAAAAAGGGCTTAGCTTTGATTTACAAAATATAAATTATGCGGCGTCATGTATAAAAAAAATGCAAAGTTTTAAAATCTTCTTTCCTGAATTCCAGCTCATCAAGGTGCTGTACAAGACCAGCCTTACCAGCTGCCAGTGGAAATCGATCCTCTCATAGGTCTGTCACTTCCTTCTCTCTTTGCGATTCATTAAGCTCTGTATGGTGGCCCTGAAGTGTAGATTACGGTTGTTTTTCACTTGCTGGTTGCTGGGAATGGAATTTTCCTGATAAACCATTTGCATGCAAATTGGAATGCAATGAGCTGTGGCTATGCTGGTATTTCATCAACTCCCCCTCGTTGGTTTGCCTAATTTGAACAGGCCTAGGACGCGTGTCAGTGAAAATTAATATGGATGCTGTAATAATGTGTGATTGAGAATGTGCATGAAGTACTGTCAGGATAATATTGGATCTTTTCATCACTCAGACTTGTTGATGAGCAGGAGCGAGGCACGTTATGATGAATCGGTGTGCTGGTAATGTGATGGAGCTCCTTTGCTGAGGAAATTTTCATAATAACAGTGGGGTTCTTAACTGCACCGTGTTGTGAAAAATAAAACCATGGTGCCAGGGTTTCATCATTAAAGGAGATCAATCCTTTCTTCATAGACCTGCTGTTCGGGCTGAGGGGATTAATGTGTAATTGCAAAGCGGTTTCAAAGTTGAAATATATTGCCCGCTCCGGTTTAGTGTTGAGATATTAGTATTCATTTTTCAAGGGTATTGCATCTTTTGATCAGCTTCACTGGGTAAATTTGTGTGTGTTTTTCTTTTATTAAAAAGGGGTGGACGAATGTCTCCCCTTTATTTAATGACTCAGTGTAATAGATGCAATTCATGACTTTTTGTTATAGAGGTTTATCAGTTTATGTAGAGCTGATTTTTCTATTAGCAGGGTTAGACTTTGGTCAGTTCTTTCATTACATGCCTGGCTTTGGGGAGTGCATATTTGGAGTCTGTAGCATGGCAAATGGAACCTTAAACACAATGAGATGAGAAAAGAAAAGCTCAAGTACCTAACACCAAAACACAAACTAGCTGTAGAACGGGAGCAAAGAAGACAGGATTCTGTGCCCTCCCGGTTTTGTTAGACTTTGAGCTTAGTTTAAAAACCAGCTGTTTCAGGGTGGTTTAACTGGAACACAAGTGGTGTGGCCAATTATAGAAGCATGGAAAAATCAGAGCAAAGATGAACTTGCCTGGACAGGTTAGAATGACAGCTCTGTCAGCCAGTGAGAATTACTTTCAAAACAAATGTGCACATCCCAGTAGGAAGTGCGATAGTTTTGTCCGTAGATACAGACTCTGGGTAAAGCTCTAGGGTAATTAAACTAGGAACAGTGGAGGCATACGAAACCATTTTATAGAGCTGATAAAAGTAAAGTGTTTTTCCTAACTTTCTGAAATCAATCCTCATGTGAATAATGCAATAGTTATTATGAGGCAGACATGCTGTAACTCTCCTTTCCTTCCTGAAATAGATTTTATCCCAAAAATGTTTGGACCAGGAAATGTGTGCTCTGCTTTAAAACCTGCTATCAAGTAGATCTTAGAAGTGTAAATAAATATTACAGCAGAAAAACCCAAATCACAGTGGTACAAAGACCTTTAATGTTCACATTCTGAAACATGGTTTAATATTCTTTTCCTGCAATAGATCTTGAATCAGCCTTGTGATTACACTGGACATAGTTTAAAAGGTTTAAGTCTTTCTTTGTCATTGCTAAGTAGCATCATCGTGTGCAAGCAAGTAATTATGTAGGTAATATTAGAGGATTTTAATTGTGGCTAGACACATTTACCTAGAAATGGCACCTAAGAGGACCACAAAATTACACTTTTATGGTTATAGCAGGAATCTTGTTGCTGTCTTAGTCATAAGGAGGGATTCCTGCCCTCCTCATTTTCCCGGTGCACAGGAAGACATGAAACAGCAATGTCTGATATGACACAGATCCTAGACCTCTTTTTGAGGTGGAGGTTTTTGAAGTCCTTATCTTCACTGAATTAGTTGATCTGCATGTCTTTTGAGGTTTCTTTGCTGCTATTTTGTCATACAGAGCAGTTCACTGTGCATTTATAACGTGGTGTTGTTACTCTTTAAGTGGCCCCAAGATCAGGGAAGGCCGCATTTGTGTTACCTGCAGAGAGCAAGTGGCAGCACCTTGCTAAATTATTTGCTACCCATATGGACAAGACAGTATCAACATTTTAAATACAGCAAAAGCATAAATAAATGAAGGATTTGATGCATAGTAAATGGAATAAGCCCAAGGCTTGGGAGATAGCTGGCCTGTGAGAATGGAAAGGAGTGAAAGAACAAAGAGTAAATAAGAGCACAAGGCCAGGATAGAGGTCGGTCTGGAAGACCTCCTGGATGGAAGTAATGGTGCTCCAAGCAGCTGACAGACAAACCCAGGAGAAATTACTCGCCTGGGATGGAAATCAGGTTCCTTCAGGAATAAAGCACACTGGAAGTTCTTCCTACAGTGTAGAATTTAATGTATTTTATATATGTATGGAACCTATATATGTGTGTGTGTGTGTATATATATCTGTATATCTATATGCATACCTTATTAATCTAAGGACAAGATATAATATGACAAATGTGTTCACTAATTGATTCCTGTCCATTCTGCGGGTTCCTAATGCAAGAGTATCTCAGGAAATAAAACATTAAATGATCAAAATAGGGAAAATAATTTCTCCCAACCCTGAAGTTAATTGTGGATATAAGCTGGGTAATTTTTGAGCCATGCTTAAAAATATGTAAACAGTAGTGATGTTTACTGAAGTTGTTTTTTTTTTAAATGGCAGTGCTTGCAATGAAGTACAACTGATGTACAATTTAAAATCATGATCCCTTTTTGTACTGCATTTGAACCACTATGTGGTTTGAGTATTGCCTTATCATTACATTCCTTTGCATTGTTTGTAATTTTCAATTTCTTATACTAGAAGAAGAAGGAGGGAAGGAATCTTATTACATTTCTGTGTACTGTTGCCTATGGGCAATCTTTCATTTATTTCTCAGCTGCATGTCACTTAAAAAGGGGATTTCTTCTATTTTAAAATATATACTACAAAGAATTAGCATTGTTCCCAGAGTATGATGAGTATTTTATGGTAGAATTAGAAAGAAAATGTCCCTGCCACAAAAAAACAAGTAACAGAAGTGAGGAATGTATTTGGTGTGAATGTAAATTTATAAATTGTGCCTTTGTGCTGCGAATGTGAAAGCTAAAATGTCTTGGTCTGTATGTTTTTGTGTTCAGCCAGCAATACAGGTATGCACAGGAGGCAAATCACTGACCTTTTAGACCAAAGCATTCAGGTACATTCCCAGTGTTTTGTCATCACCTCTGACAATCGTTTCATCTTGGTCTGTGGCTTCTGGGACAAGAGTTTCCGTGTTTACTCTACTGACTCAGGTAATGTATTTTTAAAATATGGAAAGAGCCTGGAAGATTTTTTTTCTGTTCATAATGAGCCTACTGTTTCAAATAAAGGATGGGGGGTGGAATGTGTATTTATTCCCCTATTAATATTTGTCAAATCTTTCCTTGTCTACTGCTGCCACGTGATGTGTGCTATCGTTTTTGTGGAATGATGGCAAATATGAGACAAGGAGCTCTGGTTTACACTGAGCTTCACACTTCAAACTTTTAGGACAGGGATGTCTGCTCTTGCACTGTAGTTTTCACAGGTGAGAGTTTGTGTGAAGCCTGGCATATCAGAAGAGTTAATTATTCTTAAAGTATTTGCTTGAATTTAACTATAGTTGGTTTTCAGCACCCGAGAACTGGGTTTTTTCAGGAAATACAGGCAAGTACCATAGAATTGAGGAGTCTTGAAATCTGGTGAAAGAATACTTATGAAAGCATTTGAAAGCTATGCCATACTAGAAGAATTGATTTGCAGCCACTGAATTCTTTTATATAACATAAACTGATCGATAGAATGGGCAGCAGTGAAATTAGTC
>WAAE01026022.1:18504-75915 GCA_013400495.1 Nicator chloris | reverse complement strand
GAAAGAAAGAAAGAAAGAATCTGCAATTTCTGCTAAGCTAGCAAATATAACAGCTCAAAAGTTAATGTTCTTGCAACGAATTTGTATGTTCTTGCATGGTTTGATAAGGAGTATGAGAACAGTACAGAACACCATAGTCTCTTCTTTGTAATTGATATAGTGGAGAAAGGAATTTGTGTAAACAACCACCCCCAAGTACTGGAATTTTTCTCCTCCTAATCTGTTTTTTTTTTTTGCAGGGAAGTGTAAAGCAGTGGCATGGGAAGACAGAATGATAAAATTTTAAGTGTATTTACAGTGAGATACTTCGTTTCAAGACACAATCTCTGATACATACTTTGAAAGTGATAGAACAGTGTGGATCAAATCTTCCCATAAAAGACAAAACTCTGGAAATCTTGGAGAGACAATTCCACTTTAAATAAAGATCTGGATTATCCTTCCCATTTACAAAAATATTTCATTATTAAAGTATCCACAAAAATTACAAAGGAAGCACTAGGACCACAAACAGCAAGATTTCAGACTTTATTCTAAAAATCTTTGGACTTTAATCCTTTAATTAAGGATTCATAGTAATCTCCCCACAAGAACACAAGTATTACTTGGAGGATATATAATCTAAAAAATTGTTGTTACCTTGCAGTCAACAAAATAAGGCAAGGTAGGTAACTAATTTCTGAGCAAATTCTTCTTCACACAATTATTTTATTATATGCTTTTTTAAGAAACTCATTACAGTAGTATTGGTTCCATTATTTTAATATTTTTATGCAAACTGCACTTTATGACTTACTAGCTATATAAATTCTGTGGGCTCATACTCATACATGCTAGTACTACCATGATGTCAATCTGTGAGCAATTTTTAATCTTTAAAGAATGTACTGGAAAAAAATGACAGCTATGATAACAATGGGCTGTGAGAGAAATAGCTCAAATGACAGTTTTTCCTTGGCATATGCTTTAATGGGTTTATATTGTGTGGGGCTTAGGTCAATTAAATGTAAAAGCAGATCTTTGCTATTAGTTCTTTTCTCATTGAATGGGTATAAACCATACAGTGTAAAAATTAACAAAACTGCATATGTTCTCCCTTAGCAACTATGCCTGGTGCTGTGATAGGGCTACTGATTGTGATTTTGTTCAGCTGATTTCCTGCATGTTCAGGGAACACAAGATGCTTTGGGGTGAATGAAAGTCTTAGCAATGAGACTTGTAGCTGTTTCTGTGAGCTTGTGAATGCCCAAACTGGGAAATAATACCCAGAGTAGATCGTATGGCTATCACCTATTTATTTAAAATAAGCATCCTTTTTTCTGTAAAGGCAGCCCCAGACTGTGTTTTTCACCTTTTCTACCATATGACTGCAGTTGTGACTATCCCACAAAAGTCATACTCTACAGGATTTTCTCTACTTTCCTACCTTCAGGAGAAATGACAATCTCTGTCTGATCTTTATGAAATCACTCTGCCCATAGATAAGGACCTGATCACTCCCTTTATCAATCAGCAATGCCCAAAACCTCTTGACATTTCATCAAACACAATAAGAGATTCATCAACTAAAATACCTGAGAAGACATAAAGAGGGGCCAGTGGTGAGGGAGGCTGAAAGCCCAGTGGGCTCCATTGTGGGGTCTCCATCCTGTGAGATGTGTTGGATTGACTGCACAAATACCAAGCACAAAGCTTAATTTTGCAGTTGTGTAATAGCACTGCATATAAAATCTAGGAAGCTTTTAAGGCTAGCTAAACTGATTTTAGGGCTTTAGCTAATACCTGTAACTAGGAACTAAAATCAACGTGGGTAGAAAGGTCTCTGCCAGCTGCTTCAATCTCAGCGTTGTGTGCTGGGAATGAAAGAAAAATAAGATTTTGATTAAACCAATTTAATTTTCTATTAACATGGTTAATAAATAAAACTTTGTTCTTTTAACTGCTTTGATTTCATTACCACATTTTCAAATTGGGTGACCTAGACAAATGATGAATTAACCATGTAGTATTTTTAGCCAACTGATGTTTTGAGTCAATATTAGCTAGTTAAAGCTTTGATTTTTAAATTATCCTAATTTCTACATAGACAACTGACATTTTTAGAACTTCAGGTCTAAGCAATAATTTCAGTTTTGTAATGTTTGCTTCTTGCAAAACAATGAAATTTGACTTCTGCAAATATAAGCAGAATTGATTTGTTTGGATAACAGAATTGAAAAATAAAGATGACATAAATTAACAGAGGTGCATAAGCTTGGCCCACTCTACAAATGAAAACCTTTATCCAGTAGTATTTCACACTTTTAGTAATTCACAATGCTAATTAATAATCATCTCTTTTTATACTTATGTCTTAGAAGTAAAAAAAATCTTTTGTTGAAGGAAAAGAGGAAATTTCATATAAGGAGAAATTTTCCTGTAGTCATCTCAAAAAGGACTCATTTTAGAATTAGTACATGGGACTAACCAGTCATGATTCTGTATGCTTTACAAGAAAGAGCTGATTCAGTAGAACTGAATGCAATGTTTCCAATTCTTTCTGGAAAGTGGAAGAATAAAGAAATAAAGAATGAGGTCAGGATCACACCATGGGAATATCATCATATTTTTCTAATTAATTCAGTTCAAGAAAACCTTAATTGAATATTTTAGAGTTAAGATAATAATGCTGCTAAGCAGCAGTGCCATTTGCTGAAGTCAATCAAGCATGACTGTGATAATGTAAAGAAAAATTCAAAGACAGTGAATTTTCCCATTAGTCATATCTTATTCCCTTAGGATTTTATTTTCTGTGCTTTAGTTTTTAACCTCAGAGTCATATTCATGTATTATTAAATCACTAGCAAATGTTGTTTAAAAATGTTGGCTTCCTGAGCCTAGTTAATAATCCAGATGAGCAGTCTACCTCCCTAGAGGAATTTTCCTATGTGGAAGCTGGTATGACCTCTTCTCAAACAGCTTGCACACATAACTATATTTTTGATGGGCTCTACTTGTACACATAATTTGAAAATAATTTGTAATGATTTTTTTCTGGAAATTTGACCCAATACTTTTGCTTCTTTACTTTTACCTCACCCATTTTAGTAAGTAAATAATACTTTTTTTTTTTTTTTTGCCATGGGATACTCAAATTAATCAAATCACTATTAAGTTATTAATAGTGATTAATAACTTAATATAATAATAATAATAATCGCTATTAAGTTATTCACTTGACATCCTGACAGATAGTATACGCCTGCATTATTTGTTAGAAGGCAAAAGTACACGTATGTATAGTTAGCAACACTTCATATCTATGAATAGTTAAGCTAAGAGAACAGTGGTTATGCTGTTCTAGGCCTGTGTAACCACACATTTTGGAATGTTTTAATAAATTGCTGAATGAACTTCAGTGGCAATTAAATTTATGAGGTTTACAGAGGGCAGATGCCCCCTTTCTAAATATCGATATCTGCCACATCCCCATTTAGACCTTTAGCAGGTTCCAGGAAGCAAAGCAAACTAGTCCTTAAGTAAACAGTATTGATTGGTTGAAAATTTTGACATGTAGAAGTCTCTGGTCATGTGCCAGCCCAACTGGGCCTTTCCTTTTTAATTCCTCCCCATGGTTTGACAGATCTTGTAGGAAAAGTGCAAAAGAGTTGATGGGGTCACTAACTCTATAACTTTGCTCAGCCATTCTGGGGTTCAAACAGTCCACCACGGGCTGGAGTAAATGTCTACACATTGTAAAATCTTCCTGGGTTTGAGGAAAAGGGGTAAATAACTGGAACAAGGAATTACAAATGAGCGTGAAAAGGTTCTAAGCAACTTGGGACCTTCATTCTCTGGAACAGTTTTACATTATCCTAGAGAACTCCCTTTTACTGTGCTGTTAGCAACTGGGAAGCCTTTCTGCTGGCTGGATGCTTATTTAACTTGGAAGGCCAAAGCCATTTTGCTCTGCAGTAAGTGTTTAAATTAGCCATATATTCTTCGGCATCTATTTCCAAAGGAAATCAAGGGACCAGCTATTTCCATATATTTCTGGCATGCTACAGTTATTTTGCTAATCCACGTGACTACAAATGGTGGCTTCCTACTTTTACTCAGCACTGACTGTCAAAGCGTAAGGAAGTACAAAGCTGATACATGGTAAATGACCTATCTTTTTTTAAAAAGCTCAGAGATAATTGAAACACAGAACAATGTCATCACAGTCACTTCTGAACATGGAAAAACATAATGCTTTCTGGAACAAAGGTGTCATTTGTGCTCTGAGATAAAGCTGCTGAACTAACTAAATACGCTTAAACAGGAACTGCTTGAAGACTGTAGCTTGAATGCCAATTTTCAAATGAGGATATATTTTTAGATGCAGTTCATGAATTGCTAAATCCAGGATTTTCAAGTGGAAGCGCAGAGCTGTTGCTGCAACTGTGTGCTAACAATAATTATGATTAAAACAGAACAAGTAATGGCACAAGCAGAGCAACTACATATATTTAGATTTCTTCCAAAACCTGTGTTGTGACAACTGAAGTAATACATGTCCACATGAATTTCAACTCATGCTGCAAAAATTAATTTATTGTGTTATAATTGCTTATATAATCTCCATCTCAAACCAGGACTCTACAGTCATCTGCTGATATATATTGTAAATGGCATACAGGCAGAAAGGAGAGTGTAAAGACATAATAAAATAATAATGGTCTGCGTGCTTGGTTTTGCTTGGTTACTGCTTGTCAATAGCCTAAGTGTGGTAAGTATTCTTTGTGTGTCACAGAAAGGGAGAGCTTTAAGGAAGCATTTGAAGGGGCCTCATGAAGTAAAAGAGAAGCTCCTTTTGAAGTGAAATGGAGAGAGCCAGCAGCAGAAGCAGGTGAACTGTGATGGTGTTCACTCCAACACAATGTGTGGAAAGCACAGGATGATGTTACAGGCAGTGAGAGGAGTTGGCATCACAATAGCAAGCAGCACCTTAATGAATATAAATGTAGGTGAAGACACTTAGATTATGCTTGCTGTAGTGAGGAAGGATTATACACTGAGCAGTCCCATGATTTCTGGTAATAATTTGAATGTGTATAAATGTTTGCCTCTGCTGCAAGCAAGGTGAGGTTTGTAGAAATACAAGAAGCAGGCAAACACCTTAGGGAGTTTTGACAAAACATACAGCTAAGGAGGATTTGGTAACTGAGTCACATGTAGTTTTTAGTTTAAAAATCTTGGCTGAGCAGAAGTATGTGGATGGGTGATAATTCTGTTGAGTATCAGTTTTCCATTACAAGTTGGGGCTATAACTTTCCATTTATTTTAACTTGCATGAAATTCATTCTAAAGTCAATCTTCTCACATCTGTTTTGTTTTAATGTTGTTACACTCTGCAAGGAGACTGTGGTTTAGAGAGTTAATCAGAAGCAAAAATTGTAATGGGTAGAGGAGAAGAATCTATGTGGTTATTGAATCCCCACCATTGTTCTTCTCTCTTGAGACCTGCTACAAAGTGAAGTGAAAAAGAACCCCTTTCACTATCTTACTTTGACCTTTGGGTTTGTCTCCCTTACCTTATTAATTGTAGCAGCAAG
The DNA here is from genome assembly GCA_013400495.1 of Nicator chloris. Lineage (NCBI taxonomy): Eukaryota > Metazoa > Chordata > Aves > Passeriformes > Pycnonotidae > Nicator > Nicator chloris. Next base: position 70,339 of record WAAE01026022.1, on the reverse strand, counting down.
CAGATCAAATAAATTAATAGGGATGAATATGATATTGGTATCAAACTGTCCATAGAATTGTTGAAGATGCCACCGAAGATGCATGCTCTAGCACATTTAATTCAAAAAGCCATTCAAAATAAGAAGTGCAGGTATTCTGGGATAATAAACAAACCAATATGCTACTTTTGATTTGTGGATATCTCTGAAAGTATTGGTCTGATTTAAACTACTTCCAGGTGCTAGTGGTGTCCTGCTCTGCACTGCTGCATTGTGTGTTCTACTGTGTTATAGCTGAGACAATCTACTAGAGAATTGTGAGGCAGGAATGAACAGAAACAGAGCTTTTTCCCAAAAATCTTCAGCTTATATCGTGGTTAATTCAAGCTCTTGTTTTTCCAATTATCCTCCAGACTTATCCCCAAATTTAGTTTTCTCAAGCAACATGAGAAAAAGAAAACAATAACGTTTTCTAATTTTTGTCATCTTTCTTTTTTTTTAATTTGTCAGAGACGTTAACATATTTTGTTAATTTGCCTGCCACAGGGGAAAAAAATGCATGCTGTATCTTCCTTCACCTGTCTTTCCTTTGTCAAAGTACTTGTCCTCTGAGAGAGACCCTGGTGAGTCTTTTTGTGACTGCATGAGGATACACCTTTCCTGAATCTGGGTGTGTCATGAATGACAGTGAAAGGCTGCTAGGCAGTCTTAGGACATGTCTTTACTAAGATAAAATTCAAATTTAGGTCAGATTTTATTGGGAAAAAAAAAAAGGCAAAATCATCCTTCAATAGATACTTCTATTTATCTATAGGTTGCCTTTGAGGGTACTTCTGGCTGTAACCCCTTGAGAATGATGCTAGATTGACAGAAATCCTTAGGGCACTAACACAGTTGGAACAACAGTCAGGAGATGTGATTCTCTTCAAATGCTGCTGCAGAAATTCACACTGAGAAAGTGCATAGGGCTGTCTGACGAGGACGAGGCATTTCTGCTTTCCCTCTCTTTGTTGAACTATTTACTGGGTTGTTAGCATGTGGAAATGATTCCAGCAGCTAACTGAAAACCTACAGACAGCTTTAAAACTATCTGAAATATGCAGAGGCTTTGTGATCCAAGAGGGATGGCTATGAGTCATGACTTCCATCTCCTGTATCACCCAGGAGAAAGATCCCCCATTTCTTTAGCTGCAGCTGTGCTTTCCCAGTTCCCAGCGCGACCCAGTCCTGCCTAACACAGCGGTGGTCACCGGTGAGAATACATGAACAGGAGGACACAGGAGACAACTACATGAGGTGCAAAACAGAAGATGGAAGACTGCATTAAAAACAGGTCCTGGGTGTTAGCTTGGTCCTAGTTTAAGGACCTTCAGACCTGTTTGGTCTCAGTTTTCCATGCCAGTTTCAGAGGCACAAAGGTAATGTGCACTTATCTAGGTGGCAACTAGGTATACTTATCAACCCTGATGCCATATTAACCATGGGTTTTGGCAATCAATATAATGTTGTTTTCCTGATAGTAATTATGGTTCTGAGAGGTATAAAATGCCTGTGCGCATTTCAATGGAATATTAAGTTTGAAGTCTAAAATGAAAGCTTAAAATTTCCACCATTATTAGTTATTACACTGTTAATAATTTTAGCAGAAACATCCAGCTATTTCAAGCTTATAAATGGAATTTTTAAATAGTGTCACCAGGTTCTCCACTGATCTGACTTGCTATCTACAGTTTACTAAGAATTTAAAAAAAAAAATCTGTTTGCCTTGTGATGGAATAACATTCTGGAATGTGGCTTGGTAAATTGTCCTTTTGAAGTGTTGTATTTTGTATTAATTTTAAATTCATGCAGCTATAAAGAGTCTTGTACTCTCCTGGGCATGTTTACAATGGCAGTAAATGGTTTATGGTCACCTTCAGTTAATACTGACAATAAAGACTATATTCCATGATGCCCGTGAATTAAGGTTGACATCCCCTTTTTTAATTTTTTTTTTAATGCAATTTCTGTTACTCCACATTTCCCTACTTTGTCCATACTTCTAGGGGACTACTGCTTCAATATTCTGCTTGGAAGTTCCACAGGAACTGAGTTTTATGCTGAATGTCACGTTTTTTCCAGTAACATATTCCTGTTAATTCCTCTGATTTCTCTGACTTTTTAAGATGTGCTTTTACTGCCACTCACCCTCTGCTGGTTTGAATCGTGAGATTAGGTGCCATGTCTCTTGCCAGTTCATCTTTCTCTGGATTCTCTTTCCCATCTCTTGGGTCAATCATGCTGAAGGTAGCTAAAATCTAATTTTATCTAACATGTCAATGTCACTCTATTAACTTCCCTCTGTGGTATGCTGTTTCCATTATAGGAGTTTAGAGGCTTGGGGAGGGGATGAATATGCAGCTTTAGCCAGGCAAATTTGGGGTTTCTTCCAAAGCTTCTCTGAGTCTTTGTTCATGCACTTCTTTTCTCCTCACATCAATGTGTCATTTATCCATATCATGGTATGCTGCATTAGCATCTGTAATTCACTGATTTTCCAGCAAAGCTGCTGATGGGCTGTGCAATGGGAATGCCAGCCAGAGGAAACTATTTCCTTCAAAGTAGTATGCTCACAAAAATGGTGTGGGTTGGTCTTTTTCCTTAACAGTACCTGCTTGCAAACTGCCAACACATTGCGTGCATAAAAATATTTGCCATCTGACACATCTCCAGAAGTGCCTCTTCTTGTGGAAATTTTCCTTGTGGAGTATGTTCACTTTACATATATATACGTGTGTGTGTGTGTGTATATAATTTGCAGGAAGATACACATCAGGTAAGAATTGTAGGTTTTGTCTGTTTAGCGATGATGAGTGGACAAACGAGTCTGCTTTCCTACTAAGTGCACAAATGTTAGAACACTGAGCCTGTCCAGCTTCGTTTTCAACTGCTGCTCTAGAGGGACATAAAAATGTGCTAAAAGGCAGGAGCTGGGTGGTTACTGGGCTGTTAACTAACTTACTTTCTGCACAGTTAGAAGAGCTTCTCTCCTGTGGGTCATACACTGAGGCACAACCACATTTATTTTTGCTTGCTGCCTCAGTGAAGAAAAAAATCGTGGAATCATAGAACAGCCTGGGTTGGAAGGGAGCTTAAAAATGATCTTGTTCCAGCCACACTGCCATGGGCAGGGACCCTTTACCTAGACCAGGTTGCTCAGAGCTCCATGTGTCTGCTTGATCACAAACTTGACACAGTTTTAACTCAGAAATGGGACTTCTTCTGTTTGTGCTACTACAAAGGGAAGCTTTTTTCATATCTATTACTTACCCAAATATGTAGCTCCTAAACCCATATTGTGAAAATCAGGTCACGATTAGACACCTCAACTTTCACATCGCTCCTTTTTGTCATCTGTAAGTTCCTGTGTTGACGACAGCGCACTCGTTGCTGACATCCGTGTGTCTGGCACCACAGTGCTTTGTACACTCAATCCTAAGTGGATACCTTGCCAGCCTGTGCTGCCGTAGTCCATTGGTCTGTGCAGAATTCTCCTGAATTCTAGCATTTCAGGAGAGCTAGCAACGCTGTTTGTCATCCTCTCTGGCCCCATTGTGTGCACCGTTAAACAATGACGCGATGTATTGCAGTTTTTGCGTCTTTTTCGAGTTCTCAAAGGCAGGGTCTCTAACAGAGGCCTGTTTCATTCAGGGTTTTAGTCTAACCGGTCAGCACTGTGTCACAGGCACCTCTGAACAGCACAATAACCAACCCCACTGGTCCACAAAACAAAAGGGCCTCTGTGGCAACAAGCTGCCACAGAAGAGACACTACCATGGAGACTATTTGTGATCCTGTAAGAAATATCCATTGTATTTCACATCCCTTTGTTCTGAAAGCAGTAGGAAATATCTCACGTCCATTCATCACGAGCCAAGGAGTTATCCCAACTTTAGAGTTTGGGAGCTGGAAAAGTGTTAAAACTCACCAAAAATAGTCTGCCTGGGATAAGAAAAGCAGAAAGGAAGTGAAATATACATCAGCTGAGCTGCAAGAGTACTCACAAGTACTCAAGCTTCAACTTGAGAATAAAATATGAAGAAAAGGGAGTTACCTGCACTATCCAAGTAATCATTAGTTTTGGAATAAAGTACGTGGGAGCATGTATACATAAGTAGAAGAAGAACTGAAGAGAGAAAAGGAAGAGGTTAAAGCTGATTTCTTGTGGGTAATACAATAACTTTTAATTTGGTTACAGGCATTTGCATTCTTTTTTACATTCATGAACCTTGTTTCAGTTTTCCTAAGTTGCACTGCCTGTCTTCCCTGAATTCACATGTGAAAGAATGTGTTGTGGGCAGGTGCACTACACGGAATACAATTTGGAGGTTGCAGACAAGGCATGTTGTTGCTGTGATCAAACACTTTTTGCATGTGTGCAAGACTCATGTGCTCATCCAGCACTGAAGGGCCAAGTGACATTCCAGGAGCAGCTGCCCAGCACATCCACGCTCAGTGTATGTTCCCCACAGGGAAAGCTGAAGCTCCTATCTCAAATTTCTACCTGAAAAAAAAAATCTGGAAGAACTTTACTTGGAAACACTTTGTAACTCATTTTGTGCGTTATTTACCCCAAGATAAGAATACAAAATTTCTCTGAATTCACTCAAACCCAGGCTACAAATCTGATGGTAAAAACTTGGGGTTTTTACTTTATATTCTTTGTGGATATGCAGGAAGAATTTTGATAGAAGTTGGTACATTCTTGATGTTAATGCAAATTTGGGGTTTTTTATTTCTCTGACTTTTGGGTTTTTTTTAATTTTAGGTATCAGTCTTTCAAAGTTCCAAGTGAACATCTCTTAGTTAGTATATGATCTCAAACTTATTTTTGGAACATATAAACATACCAAAAGGGTTCACTAATCTTTTGATGAGATAAAATTACTTCTGAAGGATAAAATTAGCATGCTGGAAATTTTCCAACAACTATATTTTTACAGCCCTACCATGTATACAGTGTATTTTTAAAGAATCTGTACTCTGAAATATATATTACTTATGTCTTCTGCAAACTATATTTTGAAGACAATTTTAATGTGATAATTATTTTTTAAAAATCTCTCATTATTTATGAAGAATGATCCATATTGTATAATCTTGTTATTACAAGAAATAAAATATTAATGAAACAGACATCCTGGTTTTGACTAGGATAGAGAAATTTTCTTCCTAGTAGCTGGTTCAGTGTTGTGTTTTGGAATTAGTATGAGAACAATATTGGTAACTCACTGATGTTTCAGTTGTGGCTCAGCAGAGCTTACCCGGAGTCAAGGACTTCCAGTGTCTCCTGCTCTGCAAGTGAGGAGGGGCACAAGAAGCCAGGAGGGAGCATGGCCAGGACAGCTGACCTGGATTGGCCAAAGGGATACTCCATACCATAGAATGTCATGCCTAGTGTATAAACTGAGGGGAGTTGGCCTGGAGGCACAGATCACTGCTCAGGGCTGGGCTGGGCTTCAGTCAGCGGGTGGAGAACAATTAGAACAATTGTATTGTGCATCACCTGTCTTTCTGGAGGTTTATTCCTCTTTTTTTTTGTTATTTCAGTTTTTCTTACTATGAATATTATTATGGTTATTGTTCCTATAGCGTCCTACTTTATTTCAATTATTAAATTGTTCTTATTTCAACCTATGGGTTTTCACTTTTTCTGATTCTCTTCCCTATCCCTCTGTGGTAGGGAGAGTGAGTGAGAACCTGTGAGAGGGTTAGTTGCTGGCTGGGGTTAAACCATGACAGAGAATTAAAGGAAAAATTGTTTAAAATAATTTAAATTTGAAATTTAGATTCAAAAATCAGGAGAGAGAGGACTAATGGGTCAAAAGCATGCATCACCCAGAGTCCAATAAACAGAAATGAATCTGTAGCATCTGTTTTTTCTGAAAAACAGAAAGAAAGTATAGGACAAGGGGAACAGTTTTCTAGGGATGATAGGTTACCAATAACAACCTGCTTTGTGCTGCACTATTCGGTGTATTCATAAATGGTCTGGAAAAGAGATGAGTAGTCAGGTGACAAAGCCTGATGAGGCTATCAAATTATTTAGGTTAATAAAGATGAGACGACCTTGATCATCTGCAGGAAAGTTTATGGGAGTGACTGAGCAATAAAATGGCAGTGGAGTTCAGTGTAGATAAATGCTAAGTGCTGCACAAGTAAGGGTCCTTACTTCAGGTACGAAATGACAGGATCTGATCTGGTCATTACTTCTCAGGAAAGAGTCCTGGAGTCATGAAAATGGCCCTGTAGGAACATCAGTCTGGTGATCACCAGATGAAAAAAAAATTAAAAAATACTAGTGTTAAGAAATCAGGCAAGAACGAAACAAACAATATCTTTTTGCTGCCACAAAAATCCATATTTTGCTTGCATCTTCTGTGTAGGTAAAGAATCATAGAAATATTGGTTGAGAGGGACCTCTGCAGGTCACCTGGCCCAACCTGTCCCTTGAAGCAGGACTACTGCTAGATCAGATCAGCTGTGGCTTTGTTTATCTGAGTGTTGGAAACCACCAAGCATGGTGATTCCACAACCTGCCTGGGTAATTTGTTCCAGTGTTGCATGTTCCTTTTGGTGAAGAAATTCTTCCCCATGACCAGTTTGAACCTCCCTAGCTGCAGTTGTAGCTCAACGCAGCTGCCCAATGCAATTAGCTGTTGCTCCTTGTTTTCTACTTGCCATTGCCAAGAAGTGTTTGGCTGCATCTTCCTTCAGATGCTTTTCTGGTCCCTGAATTTCAGCAATAGGATGGAGAACAGGAATGTTTTTGATGTAAAGCACAGCTAACTTAAATAGAATTCTTCAGGGTGGGAGAGGAATTAGAGTGTATGGTAGAGAACTAGTGAGCATCAAATGAAGATAGTGGTAGCCAGGTTGAAAAGACACTAAAAGAGGCAAGATTTTGCACAATATATGTTTGACCTGGAGAACTTGTTACCAGAGCAAGTTGTAGATGCTCCAGATCCATGTAGGTTAAAGGGAAGACGGGCAAATACCTGACAGAGAAATCCAGTGAAGGTTACTAAAGTCACAGAAACTGCACCTGCCACATAAAACCACGGAGTCTGAAATATTGGTGGCAGTGAAAGTGCTGGAGGGAACCACTGCCTTCAGTAATGCAACCTGGTATTGGTCTAGCAAAGCCCTTGGTCTCACGCAGTGTGGAAGCTCTTACGTTCAATAAATTGCTTGTAAAATTTTACCTGCGTTTCTGTCTTGCCTTTTTAATTACATTGGTAATTCTTCAGCTCATTTTCTCCAGAACATGAATTATTATTATATTATTACTGTTTCACTTTAGGTTGTGCCCACAAACAACAACAAAACCAGGACTGCAAACAAAATCTACATTTTGAAGAAGTAAACCTCAGTCTTCAAAGTGAAACTGCAGGCTGCAGTTTGCTGGCCCAAGCGTTATTTCCAACCTGTTTACTAATTTGGTTCTACTAAGTTTTTGAAGTTAAGGCTTTTAAAGCAAGGATATGCCTATGATTAAAAACACAAAACAGCACTCTGGAGATCTCACTCTGATCTCCAGCGATGCCACAAATTTCCTGCTGGTTTTGGCAAATCAATGTGTCTTCATTTAGCATGAAATGAGTTTTCAGCTCAGTGGAAGTGCTCGGGTTAAGCACTTGCAGAACTGCTTAGTGAGGGTACTTTTCACCTTGTGCATCTGTGTGGCAGTGGAAAGCTTTGGGGAGGGCCCTGTTGTAGTGCCAGGGGGTGATCTAAGGAGCAGAGACCACCACACAAAGCTCTGCCTTGGGAGGGGAGACCACGGGGACACCGAGGGAAAGGAGGAAGGCAAAGGGGAACAAAGAGTGTTGAGGAAGGCGGAAGGTGCTTCTCACCTGGCCTCTGAGGCCCAGAAGAGCGGGGAGGGTCCAGAGGAGGGGGGCAGGGGGGGTCCCTGAGGAGCGAGGCGCTCCAGAGGAGCGGAGCTGGGAGACGGGGTCGAGGGCAGGGAGGAGCGGGCAGGCCACGGTCCGTGGGAACGCCATTCCCCGCTCCTCACCTTGCCCAGCAGCGCTCCGGCGGGCAGGGGAGCAGCGCTCCCCGCTGCCGCCGCCGCTCCGCCACCCACACAGGTGGAGCGGTGCGAACGGTGCGAGCCCCGCTGCCCCTCCCTTGAGACGGGGTCCCTCCACCTCCCCGCTTGTCCCCGCCTTGCCACCCCGGCCCGGCAGCCCCGTCCTCTCTCTCGCCCCGTCCCTGTGCGGGTCACTCAGGCCCCGCGCCCGGCGCCCAGAGGAAGCCGCCGCTGGGGCGATGCGCGTCCCCGCGCCGCAGGCAGAGCCCCTTCTTCCCTTCCCATCCGAGGAGACACCGGGATCTGCCTCCGCTCCCGTCGGCCCTCCCCCTCGGCTTCCTCCCTTTCGCCGTATTTTTCTTTTTTTTTTTTCCTTTCTTCTTCTTCTTTTTTTTTTTTTTTTTTTTTTTTTTCCTTTCCCTTTTCCATCCCCTCCCCCGCCTGGGAAGACCTGGCCGCTCCCCCCGCCCCGTCCTCAGTAGCCGCGGGCGCTGGGCGGCGGACGAGCGGCGCGGAGCGGGGAGCCGGGAGCCTGAGCCCCGGGGCTGCGGCCGCCCTCCCCTCCGTCCGTCCTGCGGGCTGCCAGGTATGACCGAGACCCTTCCCGGCGTCGGCCTCTGGGGAAGAGGCAGCCCCCAGAGACCTGGGTGGGCAGGAGCGGAGCTGGGGATGGGGGCTGAGGCGGACTGCCCGGTGCCGGCGATCGGGCAGTGCGAGGTAACCAGCGTCTCTAAGGTGATAGTTTTTTGCGATGCCACTCTTCCTACGCGGGTCGTTTTTAAAAAATGATGGGGCTGGGCGATGTCAGTACCTTGAGCTTGGCAGCTGAGATGTTTTGTATAAAGTTCCTACCTCCTTAGCCTGATCAATATATTTTTGATAGGAGTAAAACGCCACTCGTTTATCTGGTCCTTGTTTTTCGTATTTGAAGCCGGTTTCACAAGACGGCTTAACGGGACTGAGGCAAGGGGTACATTTACTGGGTTTTCGGGGGTTTGTCTCTGTGCTGTGCCTTCTGCGGGGAGCAGGCAAGGAGCCTCTTCACCCTTCAAAACAAACTCCTTTGATTCTGATTTATCCCCTCAGTATTAGCGCTACCATCTCCGCGCTCCTCTGGAATTGACACTAATTTCATCCAGATTCGTCACTGCTGGAAACAGATTTATCTTGGAATAGCAAAAATAAAAGAGTCGTGCCAAGGTATTTAACTTGCAGGCTTTTGTAGAGGGGGGAAACTCCTTTGGATCAGGCGCGGAAAAAGCAGAGCCTCCTGCGGAAAGCAGGACCTGGAGATGCTTACTCCCCAAATCCTGCTCTTCTTCCAGGATAGCCCTGGGCTTTAACACGCGAACACACGGGAGCGGCCGGTAACAGCGGAGACGGCAGAGGGAAGGCGGCCACCCCGGCAAAGCCCGGCCGTCCCCGCCGTTCCTCCAGCCGGTTCCCGATCTGTGCCCACTCGCCGCCGTCCCGGGGCCGCTGCCCGGCTGGCAGGGCTGGACCCCCGGAGCCGCTGAGCAGCAGAGCAGTGGCCTGGGCGCGACATCCTTCCCCTCGGGCTCCTCCCGGCGCGGCGGAGCGGGGCGAGGATCCCGGCTGCGGGGGGACGGGAGCGGCGGCGGGCGCGGCGCTGGAGCCGGGCACGGAGCCGCTGCCGGCGCTGCGGGAGCGCCGCCCCGCGGCCGCGGCGGGCACTGCGCCACAAGGGGAGCCCCGCGCCACCGCCGCTGCTCGCGGTCCTTTATTTTCCCCGCGTGTGGGATTTCAGAAATGAGCCCTCACGCCTGCCGTGTAAAATTAGTTCTTCCTATGAGTACTGAAGCTGCCTAAATTTCTGTAAGAGCCAGCAGCCGCAATGGTTTTTTTCCCGCAAGTCAGAGAGGACAGCATCCATACACCACTGTACAGAGTGAGCGCACCTGGAGGAGGGAAGGGGGAGCAGTGGCGGATAAGATTAGGGCAGTGGTTTCTTCCAGGGAGTGTGAGATATAAAAAATTTGTTCTCTATTCTGCTTTGTCAGAGTGGAACCGTGAATTCCAACTTTTGGGTCATTTCAAGAAAAAGGCCAAAAGCAGTTAAAGGAGATGGTTACTAGAGCATTCTCTGTTATTTTATGGCCTGGAAATTGCATTTAAAATTGTGTTAAGCTTAGTTTGAAATGTGTTGACTTTCCTACAAGAGGAAGGAAACCCCGGGGTAGGGGCTGCACTGAACAGACCAAGATAAAACACTGTCAGGAAGCTGGACTGAATTTTTCTTCTGTCTGAGCTACACTGACGTAAATTCCTCCCATGATAGACTAAAGAGAAACCTATTCTAGTTCTGCTTGACTGTAAGCCTTTTCCTGAGCATCTGACATGAATTCAGCTGGAGTAAGGTAGATTATAATGACAAAATATTTGAAGGATATCCTCAAAAACTAGGCAGTTTTTGTTCTGTGGATGCAGAAAGGTTTAATGTTGGAAGCAAGAAATGAGAAGAACTAAAAATAGTTTTACTTGTATGGATACACCTGGCAGCTGGAATGCCACCAAAGTTATCAGCTGAGTTTGGAAACTGGAGGAAGAATTTCAACATTTTTATATAGATGGAGATCTCTTTCTTTCTGGTTTCTGTCTTGTCTTCTCTCACGCAATTCATCACACATTAAAGAGCTGACTCAAGAACTCCATTTACTGTAAGCCAACCTAAAATCTGTATGGGAAAGGAGTGAAGGAAAAGAGAGGCCAGAGCATCTTGGGGTACGGAGGACGAGTGGAGAACAGGTGACATGTTGAGGGTTTTTTTCTTGCAATCAGCTTGCTGCCTTCTCAGGAGATTTCCTGCTTCCCCTGGAGGCTGTATTCTCTCCCCCCTTCTCCCGCCCTGCAAAGGTATCTTTGCGCCCATCTACACATTTACATCCCCATCATCTGGCAAGAGGAGGCCCGTGTTTCCATTTTGCCAGCAGCCTGTACTGGGCCATGGCAACTGCTGACGTTGCCCGTGCTTGGAGTTGGCCTCCTCTACACAGTAGAGATGGGGTTAGTAAACAGATCGTAAATGCATGGCTGGAAATGACAAAGCTGCCTAGCAGAACCACTGCTCTGATCTGTAATGAGAATTACCATGTTTATCAAGTTCCTTGAACTTCTTCCAGTTATCCTGAAGTGTAGTTAGTTCATTCCCAGTGACAAGTGGTTCATTATAAATGAAGAAAATCTTGGCTTCCAAGACTGCTTTTGTAAGTAGTGGACACTTGAGTATTGTGTTTCAAATGGAAGGCTCCAAGGCATCTATTGAAGGTTCTGTGCTTTGACTGTTTTTTTTTTTCTTTCTAAAGAGTGGCAGAAGAGAACCATAGTACTCCACCCATTTGCTTGCAGAAAGTCTCGCTTTAAAGCAAAGAGGATAAAATGGACTTCTCTGTAAACTTAGTTATGAGATCATTTGGGAAGACATCAGCCATCACGGTGGAATGACATCAACCCAGACTTTCTATGTGAGCAAACAGCTAATAACTGAATTTCCATCAGGGCTCACAAAGTTCAGCTACAGAGGAATATCAAATATCCAGACCCTGAGGAAAAGCTGAGAAAGGGAGGAGTATTCTGGGGAAAAACAGAAAAATAATTATCAAGCCTGACATTAGAACTGTCTTGTTCAGCAGCTATATTAGGGCAAAACAAATTTAAACAGCTTTTCTGCATTAATATCACATTATTTATCCACAAACCATGCTAGTTTGTGACAGGCTGGAAACAAAGACAAGGAGATGCTTCCTTATACAACATGGAGTTAAACTGCGGAACTCCTGGATGCAGAACATTATGGCTACAAAATTCTACATGTATTCAAGGGAAGACTGTCACATTTTGGAAGAGAAATTAACAAAGGTTTCCTTACACTACAGAAACTACCTCTGCTCTAAAGTCCACCAGGTACAACTGGTTGTAAGTTAAGAACCAGTGAGGGTGGAGGGGCATACATGGTTGCCCTACTCCTATCCCTGTCCTCTACCCTAGGCAACCACGTTTAGTCAGGGTCAGAAACAGGATTTTAGGACAGGCAGGCCTTTGGTCAGGCCAATGTTCTCATTACGGTATTTTTTATTTTGGCACCTTCTAACTTAGCCACAGATGCGTAAAATAGTTAATTCCTCCTCAGATTTGGTGCTAATTGAGCAATAACTGAACCCACACTTTGAAGGTAACTTTGTATATCAAAGTTAATGTTTCAATGTGCACATTTCTGCTATACCAATAAGCTAGACTGGTGTTACCAACTGGTGTCCCTCTACAAAATCTTGTGCCTGGGGTGATTCCCAAGCTCTGCTTTAAAAACTTTTGGATGTTTTTTCATATGACCACATACACCCCAGATCTCAGACCTGTGAGTCACTGTAATCTCCAAATGTCTTAGGAAAGTCCACACATCTTCTCCAAAACCTGAGTTAGCTACTTTAAAGCCAGGGAGGGTTTCCTTGTATTGTAAAATGTGGTGTATATATATATATATATCCTAGTAAGTGGACTCTAGCTCAAAGTTGGTGTTTCATTCTGGCAAAGAATGAGAAGTGTCAAAACTGTGGTAAAACAAATCCACCCTCTGAACTTGGCATCAGAAGCAAAAAGCTGTGGTTGAACTCTAGTGCTTACTTAACTAAAAAATTATAAATATTACTTATAGACAACAAATATGTCTATAGGGTAAGGATGCCTCAAAAATCATAGGAGTCACTGGTCCATTATACAGCTTTAAAAGCGACGGTCCCACTTCTTTTTCCATTAACTCCTATTTTTCATTCTAGATCTTCAGCTAGCCTGTAGCCAGGCTGTTTCACTGGAGAGCACCACTTCTATTACGCTAAACTAAAATTAAGGAAAGTGGTTATGTTTGCCCTGGCCTACACTGCCATTGCAATGTAAACCAGAGAGCTTAACCACACACAAACCCTTGAATTGCTTGGCTTTTAAAGTTTAATCATAGACCCTTTCTTTTTTCACTGCTGAGGTTTCCATGTAATTGGAATGAAGGATGTTGGAACCGAACACAGGTTTCCCAGTGGCAGCTGCCAGTAGTTGGATAATGCCACTGACATCAGTGCTGCCAAAAGAGAAAAATGGTCTTTTCAGTGATGTTTTGAGTTCAGAATCAAGAGTTTTGGGTTCAGTTTCTGGCTCTGCCTCAGACTTCTAACAATGTTACATTTTTCCTGCATATTTCCCAGCTACAGATGGGAATAATACTGCTTTTTGTCTTTCCCATTTAAAGAATTAGCTCTTGGTGTGGTGCATCACCCCATCTAGGTGGGGCATTCCACATGTGACCATAAGGCACAGACAGCACAATTCCTAAAGGCTTTGTGGGATCCTGAAAAAGGCGTGTGATGAGTAACCAGATCTGTCCCTCCTACTTGGCTGAGCTTTGCTGCATGTATATGTAACCAGGAGACTCCTCTGCACGAGCAGCATTCTCCTTTCCTCATTTGTCTGTCTTCCTAGAAGGCATTGGTTCCTTGGGATAGCAGTTAGCAAAGTGCCATTATTCATACAGGCAGATTCATAGTTCTCAGCTGGGTGGGTAATGGAGAACCACTGGTGACTTTTAAGTCACCTAAAGCCCCGCTTTGGCCATTACATGAAGGAGCACAATTGGTCTGGTTTCCCAAGGGTTCCTAAGTCTCACGAGTGTAGTCTGTCTATCCATCTCTGCTTGGATCCCAACTTTTGAGTATGCTGAGGGTTTTCAACTGTGTTCTACCTTCAACTATATAGCTATGGAAAAGAGAAGCAGAAACGTAATATGTAACTGCATACCTTTGGAATAAATAAAACCAGGATGCTCTACTGAGTGGAATGACTCAGACTGCTGTACACTGAGGGAAAACCAGGTAAAACTCAGCTTCCAGTAGGTAGTTCAGCGTGGATGCTGGCTGAATTATCTGCATCCACCTTGCTAGAAACGTTTGGAGGAGTCAGAGGCAATGCAGGAATATCTGAGGCATTTCTATTTTGAGCAGATTGCAGAATTCTGTTCCACTGATATCAGTTCTAAAATTGCATGATTATACTCAGAAGATACTAAGATGACTGTGTATATTTCCAAAGTGTATTTTCAAATCTCTCTTTCTTGTTTTAGAAAAAGATAAAATAAAATGGAGCACATGTTGCTGCTATTCATATTTTTCATACCTATATTGGGTCTCAGTAATGGAACAGAAATGGAACAAGATTTTACTTGGCACTTAAAGAAGATTCCCCAGATTGTGAGAGAAAGAACTTTCTCCCTTGACAGCCCTAAATTTGAAGCAAAAACCAAATTAGAGCTGAACAGTGTATGTGGAATTGAATGTCAAAGAAAACTGCCAGTGCCAAGCTTGTCTGACTTGAAGAACCTCTTATCCTATGAGACTGTTTTTGAAAATGGCACACGGACCCTGACTGAAGTGAATGTCCTCGGAGCAGTGCTTGACTCAGCTGCAAACACAACCACACGAAGGCCTTTGAGAAAGAAGAGGCAGATATATGGAACAGACAGCAGGTTCAGCATCTATGACAAGAGGTTTATGACCAACTTTCCGTTCAACACGGCTGTGAAGGTCTCCACAGGCTGCAGTGGCATTCTGGTTTCCCCCAAGCACGTCCTAACGGCAGCCCACTGTCTGCACAATGGCAAGGATTATGTTAAGGGCAGCAAAAGACTGAGGGTGGGCCTGATGAAGACGAAATCCAGAGGCAACGGCAGGAAACGCAAAGGCGCTAAAAGGAGTAGGAGAGAAATTTCTGCGGCCAAAGAGGATCCCAAAGCTGCCGCAGAATTAAGGCGACAATCCAACGGTGACGAGAGAAAGCAGAGGCGATCCGGGAGGAGGCAAGGCACCTCAGATGGCACGCCCTCCTTCCAGTGGACCCGGGTGAAGAGTACGCACATCCCGAAAGGCTGGTTCAAGGGTGTCTCTGGGGATATTGCCCTGGATTATGATTATGCTGTTCTTGAGCTCAAGCGTCCCCACAAGAGGAAATACATGGAGCTGGGAATCAGCCCAACAATCAAAATGATGCCTGGGAGCATGATCCACTTCTCAGGTTTTGACAATGATCGTTCTGGGCAGCTGGTCTATAGATTTTGTAGCATTTCTGATGAGTCCAATGATCTGTTTTATCAGTACTGTGATGCTGAGCCTGGCTCCACAGGGTCTGGCATCTATCTCCGTTTGAAGGAGCCAAACAAAAAGAAGTGGAAACGCAAGATCATCGCTGTTTACTCAGGCCATCAGTGGGTGGACATCAATGGCGAACAGCAGGATTACAATGTAGCAGTGAGAATTACTCCTCTCAAATATGCCCAGATTTGCTTCTGGATACATGGGAATGATGAGAATTGCACACAAGGCTGAAGAGAGCCTCGCCTCGCTTGCTTAGCACCCTCACTGCTGTAGGGTGAAAGACGGCCGCAACAGTGACTGGAAGAACATCACTCCATGCCAGAATGTTATGGAACTCAAAGCTCGCAAGTAGTGCTGTGGTCACTTAAGGAATGCTGAATTGCTAGGGGAGGGGTAGAATTGTCAGAAAAAATATTTCTAATTGTAATCAACCTAGATACGCACTTAAAATCCCAAACTATATTTATGTTTGCAATTGTGATAAATTCAAGTCGTTCATGAGGAAAAAAATGGCTGCACCTGTTTGTCATTTTTTTCCCCAGGAGAAGGGCTGAAACATCTCAAACTGGTGTTATTAAACAATATGTATTTTTTTCCAATGGATTTACTTTTCTCAGGGTTCTGTTCCAATTCTTCAAATGCAAGTTGCGCATATAGAATGTCACTGTATGTGCAGAATGATCCAGAGAACTGCATGAGAACAAGACATTATTCTGGCATTCTCTGAAGACCACAGGTCCATGTTGAGAAGCAGCACTATAGTTAATGATTGTTAGTTTGGAAAACTTCCGCTTCTGGTTGCTGAACGAACACTCCCATGGAAATTCCAAGTTTATGTAGCTGAGGGTTACACCTTAAAGACAAATTCACCTCATTGCTCAGTAAAAACAGCAAAAAAAGAAATAAACAAAAGCTTCCATGTTTGGAAGAGGAAGACACATCTGGACATACTTTAATGCCTTCAAACATTCTTTGAGAAGCTATAGAAACCTTAAACACACACGTTTGCTTTCCAATTAGTATTTGGAGAGCTGTAGGTTTAGTTTCTAATCAAATGTTTAGCTTTACCATTGGGAGAAGTCACTGACTCTGGAAGTGGCTACTTGACAATCATTTGGAGCTTCACAGATGATATATTTTTGGGTGCTAAACTTTTCTTCAGTTTTTATAAATTACTTTTATACGAGTTCAGCTTCATAGATAGGATAGTATGTATTAGACTGGGAGTTGGAAATCAATATTTTAGTTTGGCTTTATACAGTTTTGCAAAGTGTGTGATTTTAATCATGTTATATTCAGACTCCACCTCAACATAATTCACAAGGTTAACTAAAAATTTCTCCCAACTAAATTATAGCACCTGCTGAATGGTAGAACTATCCTGTGTATTATAAAAGGTATCTTTTTAGATAGCAGCAGTAGTTAGTGAATAATTTGGTTCAATATGTTTGCTGAACCAAGTATTTTATGAAGACACAAACTGAGCTTGACTTTTACACACCTTTTAACACAAACCACCTTATTGAAAACTGTTGTTGATTGCTATATAAGCCTATATCTTTTATTCTATGTCAAGATTTTGAAGTACACTGAATTGTTATGGTGCTACGTTAGTCTAATAACATAAAAAGATACTGTGCCTTTCTGATCATATCCTTTGGGTTTCAATACTTTCAGAGTATTCATCACCATAATATTTAATTTTTTTACCATAAATTTATGCTGACCAAAATACATTTTCTTCCTGTGCAGCACAAAAAAATACAGCAATATTTAAAAATATTATTTGTTTGTTGGAATCTTTACAACATGCTTGTAATATCTTTTGATGAAATAAGATGATTTTAAATAACTCATTTTTTGGTAAATGGTTGAAAGAATATAACCTGACACACTGAATGTGCAGGTAACTTTGTCCTATTATTGCCAAAGCATAAAAATTTAAGACTTGTTTCCATATCATAACCCTAACAATACTTCATTCATTGGAAGAAATCTCACTTTAAAGGAAACTCTTTTAATGTCAACCTTTCTAGGGAACACTCAACTTTTCTTCCTTTATTATGTTTTTATTTTATTTTGTGTGATTGTTTGCAGAAAACTAAGAATAATTTTTAAAGTTTAGAAATAAATCTCTAAGATTTTAGGGTTAATTATTTTTTGTTGTTGTTAACAGCTCTATTAACACATGTGGCTTTGCTGCCAGTAATTTTAAATCACTTCAGTCCAGTATTTAATACTCTTGCTCTATGCAACAGATTTATAGTATTCTTTAGTCAGGTCTGTAATGTTTTTCTTAAGTGCCTTTTTCCATAGTTACTGTGACAAATAAGGTACCACATCATTAATCTAATACAAGACAACCCAGGTCCATGGATTTTTTACAATGATTATCTCTGTTGATTTGGGTCCAAAACTGATCAAGATAAGGGGGCTTAGTAAATTCCTTGTTTTGTTGAGTCTTATTTAGGTGTGCTCCTCAGAAGAAGAAATAAAAACATTTTCTTTATCACTTTGGGAATTGTGAGCAAGGTAAGAATGAAAAATGTTTGATGTCAGCTTCCAAATGGTCTTGTTATAATAATCATCTGTTGTAAATATCTCAGCTGCAACCTCAGGTTCCCACACCAGGTTGATAAAAACTCTTTCTCTTCAGAGAATAAATACTAGATGCTCAGTGCTTCATTTTGTGGTACTAAGAGATTAAAGAGGTTGGCCAGAGCAACATAAAAATTAATAACAAACAAACAAACAAACAAGGAAACCTCTGTGTCTCATTGCCCATACACAAACACATGCAAACATACAGGCTTGGAGAACAGATGTTGTTTCGATTGAGTTTTAGTGCTCAGGCCAAGGAATACAGGTAGAAGAAGACACAGACAAAATGTTTTTCATGTTGCCTCAGCATGCTAGGCAAAAATTTTGGTCTTCCACTTGGCCTGATAGAGAAATAAATGCTTTATGTAGGCATTGTGACTACCTACTACAGGGAATTCCGGAACAGTTCATAAATCAAGTACTTACACACAATCCCAGGAATTCAATGTCCTGCATAGAGCTCTTGGTACCCACCACTGCAAATGGGACAGGAATTTCTGAGCCATCTCAGATTTTCTTAAAAACCTGCAGTTACTATCTAGTTACCAATGAGAAAATACGAGGAGGAAAGTATGATCTCAGTAGATCAGATCTTGCTGTTGTCTAGGACACCAGCAGCAGGGCTGGGTTTCCAGCCCTTGTGACGTTTCCCAAAAGGATTTTTCCTCTCTCAGGTACCAGGCTGTACATCACTTGTTTTCACCAGTACTAATTCTTTTCCATAAGAGTTGGTATAGTAGATCTTTCTATTTAACTGTATTCCCCGCTTTAGGAAAAAACAAATTCAGTCAGGTCTCTTTTCTCCTAGAGGGCTACTGGAATTTATAAAGTCAACAAGAAAGCTTTTTCAGGGCCAAAGCTAAACCTCATATGCAAGCTGTTAACACACCCAGACCAGCTTCTGCAAGGTATTTGTGCACGTGTTTAATCTGAGGTTCTGAGACACACAGTGGAAGTCAAGGGGATTATCTGCAATGTGAAAAATTAAGTCTAAAAGTTTGTAATAAATTAATAAAAGCACAACATCATGTAGGGAAATTATTTCTGTTATATGAGGTATAGAGTACCCAATGCTTGAATAATTGCTTAAAGAAACTCCTTGACTCCCTAAGATTTACCGTCTTAATTTTGCAGATTTTTGTGTATGAATCAGTACGAAAATGGCTTAAATAAAAAAAAAAAAAAAACAAACTCATCCACATGTGGAGGAGAGAAGCAGCTGGGGAGTTTTTTTTCTGTTCTGCTGATAAGGGATGACCTGGCAGCAAACAGCAAATAAAACAGAAAAAAAGAAGAAGTAGATGATATGGAAGACCAGGAAGATGGAGGTAGTGTGCAAGGGATAAAGAAAGTGTGCAAAGTAACAGATGAAATGGCTGTAAGGTAGCAGAGGCACTGATTGTGAGAAAAGGTAGGCAGATGGTAGACATTTAATAGTATGAATTAAGATGTGAAATTCACAAGTTTCAGGAGCAATTTTTCACTGTTAAAGATAAGGCTTTTCTTCCCGGCCAACAGCAACAAAGAAAGGGCTGTGAGAGCACTCAGGCTGTGGCAGGGACAGCTAGCAGGCAGGGGTTTTGACCCCGATCCACAATCCGTGCCTGAATTCGCAGGGGTTATGCTTCTGTTCATTCAGGGTCCTTGGAAAGCAGCAGATCCATGTTCTGACCAAAAGGCTTGACAGTATGAACCTCCCAGTGCACTGGATCACCAAGAGTGTAGTGAGTAAGGGGAGTTTCTCAAACCTGGCCTTTTGTTGGGATTCCTGTAAAGGCTGTTCTCCACTGGGAAAAAAAAATCAAACAAAAAATCTCAGACTTAAGGCATTTAAATGTTGGCTCCATTTTTTGCATGTATCTAGAAATTCTAGGCAATAAATTTTTGCAAATGTGTTCTGTTTGTATTTGGCATCTATAGAAATTTAATCAACTGCTTCTAATTTTAAAGCACAGATTATTGCAGATAGTTCCATCTACAAATTCCTGGATTAAAGAATGACTGGGGAAAAAAATGTTATTAAATTGAAAGCTTAAAATTTCACTCTAATCTCAAAGGATTTGGAAGTATATTTGGGTCCCCTTTGCACCAGCCTTTTGCTCCAAGTGTCAGAGCATTTAGGTTAAAAACCTCCAGAAGGATTCCTTCATGTTCTTAGCTTTTTTAAAACTGACAGAAAACTGTACAATACTTTTAACTGTGCAAAATGACAAGCCATTTGAGAAAATAAATCCAAACTTTTGCTCTGATATTATATGATGCACTTACTATGTCAATAAACATTTTCTGTTGTTTTTCTTTTCTCTGTCATGATGCAGTTTGTTAGCCATGGTTGTGTTACACAAAATTCATTCTCTAAGTGCCTGTAATGATTTATCAGTGAATCATCTGGGACTTGGTTTTACAAGATATTAATGTCTCTTCAAACTTGTTCTGGGAAAAAAATTTCCCTGCCTTCGAGATAATTACTCCATGAGCAAATTTGATGAGTAAAAAACTTAGTTCAGCAAGGAAATGACTCATAGTCTATGCCACAAGTTATTAATTCTAAAATAAGTAATTAGTTCTGTTTCTGCTATTTGCTATAGTTACAGTTTCTGCCTTGGAGAGCTGTTGAACCAGGCCAAATTAGAAGTGTGAAAAATATTATAATCTTGGTTCTTAGAATTATCTTAACTCTGTGCCCTTGAAACTGGTGCTGATTTTATCTCTGAGGGTAAAAGGAGAGATTTTTGGCTAGGTCAAGAGGAAATTGACCTAGGCTGGAAATATTTAATGGAGAGTTAAGAAATTATTACAGCTGTGATTAACAGTGTGTCTAATACAAGCAATATTTACCAGGGGACTGGGAAGGAGCTTATCCACCAGCTCTTATATGGGTCATCCTCACATGGGGGAGAAGCCACAGGGAAATAAATAGGAATGAAAGCTTTTTGACCTGGAAAAAAGTCTGTTTGGGGCTGGTAACAGGATCTAAATCTTTTCATTGCTGAAATCTTCTTTTTGCCATGATCTGGGAGAATGTCTTGGTGCCTGAGAAAAGTTTCTCAGCCTCTGTACAGGGAACACAAACAGAGACCCAGGGGTGACAGCTGTGTCCTCTGCAGGCCATTCCCAAGCCACTGGCACGGATGTGGTTTCTTTGGTGGAAGATATATTCCAAGAAATGTTATGGATTGCACACTCCCATGGGCCTTGGGGGGCTGGAACTGGAATTCTTATCCGAATGTCTGTTCAGCCCTAAAATGTTCCCATACAACCCAGATCCTTGTGCAGGTATTTTCCAGTCTTACTCCCATTTCCCATAGTGTTTAACAAACGTTCCAAAGGCCTTCCCCAAATAACAGACATGCAAATGCTCCGAAGAAGTGGCACCTTATGCTTTTATTATGCAGGTATTCCTGATGAGTCATTCATTCCTTCTGCTTCAAATATGTCTTTAGATCTTGATAATGGGTAATCCTTCGGTTTTTATTGCTGAGAAAAGAAATCAGATATACTGGAAAAGCCACACAAATATTTACTTGTGTTTCTTGGTAATTATGTACACACCGTACTTTTTGCAGTTGCTATGGCTCTACTTCTTTTCCATGTGAAAGAGTTTGAAAACTTTGGATGAAACCATATTGGGCTGGTTTTCAGACAAATTACTCAGCTGCCCTTTGGCTGCAGTTGCAGCATTCTCCCATCCCTCCCCTCCAGCTTAATTTCCAAATTTGTGGATAAAATCCTGTTTAAAGCTTTGCTTAATCAAGGATGAAAGCAGCCAGGAGACAGCACACAGCAGTGGACCCTTTCCAGCTGTATCTTTCTGTGGCCATTTGAAGCAGGGAGAAGAAGAGGACAAGAGAAGGCAAAGGTGAAGCCCACAAACAACAGCAAAAAAGCTCAGTGCCTTACTGAGTGGAAGAAAATGTGATTTCTATTTTTTCCTACTGTCAAAGGCAGCACTAGTTTTTTGTATTTACAATTCCTTTGCATTTTCTTGAATGATTCATCAGCTAAATAGTTTTGGCCCTGTACAGGAATGCATCAATGGTAGTGGGGATACAACATGAATGCCAGCAGGGGCTTGCCCTCCTCAAAACTCACACTGAAAGAGAATGCTAAATTACCCCAAAGGGAATTACTAGTAACACAAAGAGGGCATAAATATGCCTTTCTGCGCAAAGGCAATGGAGACTTTATAGCTACACGTGGCATATGGGGTTTTTTGCCATGGTTGTCCATACAGGACATTGATGCATTCCAGAGCTGTGGTGAGTTACATGGTGAAAGAAAATCCACCTGCTGGTTATCTATCCCACCACCACCCCACAGCAACAGGGACCTACTGTGCTACCAAACTCTCACTGCTTATTGTGAGTTTGAGCTCAGACCTGGCCTTCATAAATGGTGGATTTGAACAGAGGCTTCTAAGGAAAGCCACTGACATTTTAGATTTTATACTTTTTGCTCTGCATCTGCACGGAGGATGTATGAAGCCATTTTTAATAACAGTGAGTTGAAGCAGTAAGCTCTTGTAAACAACTGCTGAATCACATTTACATTCTCCTCTCATTTACAATGCTCTGTCTTGAAGGGAAATTTGACTCACCACATACTATATATATTTGCTTGTAGAACATTATACACCAGCCATTTGTGACCTGTAAATTTCTTTCAGAAAGAAATAAAAAGGAAGCCAATACTCAAAAGGGAAAGTAGCTTTGTCAGTGTTCAATTTGCTGCTCAATTTACTTTCTTGCTTGCCAATTAACCTGGTACAACGGTGATCTGTGATCCAATAATGCTGCTCATTCAATTGATGTGCCTGAGTCCGTCACTTCTTGAAACTGATTTTTCCTTACCAGTTCAAGCTAGATAAAATCAGGCATCTGTATGAAAACAGTGTTCTCAAGTTTAAAAACCCTCACAAAAACAGCTGCCACTAATTGTATTTCATTATTTTATATGTTTCCAACTTCATTTCATTCTTTCCTGCCAATCTTGGGTTCTTTATAAGTGAGATAGAATTCCACTTCTAAATTTTTTAACTGTGCCCATTTTGGATTTTCACCTCATTTTCTACTCTGACACCAAACACCTAAAATTAAAATAAATTAAATAATGCCCAAGCATTGTTGTATAATGAGAAGCTTGGGTTACTGTTTAAGAGAAGCCACTTCAAGCTGCTATTAAGGTAACAGATGCAAACAGAGAATGAAAGGCAAAATCACTGAAAGCAAACCAGTGTTCATAGCTCTAAGACAACACATCAGATCTGGAGCTAGCCTTGGGAAATGCTTTTGTAAGCTTTGAGTCAATGTAAACACAGGCTGCCAGCTGAGGGAACCATCTTGTGACATCCTTACAAAACAGCTCTGGGAAGTCTTGATAGCTCCTCCTGCCACAGATGCTGATGGAGAGAGAAGCCACTGGCTCTGGACCCCAGCAGCAAGTACAGGGTTTGATCAAGGCACATCTTACTATCCAGAGGAAACAGATTTAATTTCACTGGTTTAAATGGCTGCATAAATAGCAATGATTTGATGCTATTAATCAAGTTATACTAACTGGGCTGCAAATGGCTCCTATCACAAGATCCACTGTAATGACAGTTTCAAATGAAAAGCAAACCATCCCTGACAGGGAGATCTGCCTGTGTGGGATCCACATCTGCTCAGCACCTGCAGAAATTTGGCAGAAACTTTGTCGGTAGCTGGCTGTGGGTGAGGTTTATTACACCAGTTATTTGAGCCTACTGCTAAGGTAATGTCTTGCAGCACAGCCTTCTAGGGCTAATCCAAGGACAAAGCCTGAAAAGGGCATAGTTATAGATATTTCAGATAGGTCTTGCAGCATTTCTTTACATATCATTTGTGAAAGAGAACATCACAACTCTACAGAAAGGGCAGAATCTTCATACTGCAGCATGTACAGTGCACCTGCCTTCCCTCCCCTTGTCCCCAGTGCGATTAAACGGCAGAAATTAAAAGCACTGTAAGTATTGGAAAGAAATTAGGAAATTCCATGCTCCATTATATCCCTATCCCAGCCCTTCCTTTAATACTCAAGCTGGAGCCAGGGCTGTAAGCACAGCCTGTCTGCCAAACCCGTGCTGGCCCTCATGTGCTCATCTCTTGCCACCGCTGTCAGAGGCCACATAGAGAGCCAAAATTACACCGTCCTGGGACAGAGGGGTGCAGCCACCTACTTTTCAAGGCCACTATGTAATTTTATTTTTTTTTAATTTGGCAAAGATTAGGCTTCCAGGTAAGTATTTTTAGACACATAAGAAGTCACATTTTTAGATCCAGAAGCCAGCTCCCTCTTCCTAATTTGAAACCAAAATCTTTATAAATGTTTAGGCTTGTGTCATAGGTTACAATGTAAGATGTGCCCATTCTTTCACCATCTTCATGAGCTGTTGAAACCAGGTGGGCAGTGTTTGCCTTGCTCCCTCTATCTTCTGATTAATGGGCTCATCAACTGTCTCCAGTTATCTTATCTCTGGTTAATGGGCCATCAAGGAAACAATGCACGACTCACGAAATGATATCCATCCATTGTGAGATGCTCCACCCAGGAGGAGGAGCCAAGCATACCCACCTGGATATAATCTGGGATTTGGGACAGCACATGCAGCCTTAGCCACTGGATTCCCAGAGGACAAGAGCTACCTACCAGACCTTTTCTACAAGATCACTGCTTCAACAAGACTACTTCATCTGGACTGCTACTACCACCCTAACTAACAGGGTGTTGGGTTCGTATTCTGACTCTGTCAGTGGTCCTTTGTACTATTGCATTTATCTTTTTATCTTGGTTTTTTTACTTGTTTTGTTGTTTGTTTCTTTTCGCTCTATTAAATTGTACTTCTGACTTGGAGTCTCTCACTGGTTTTGCTTTCAAACCAGCACAGCTTGTCTGACAACATCACTGTGGAACCAGCTCCTGGTAGAAGCATGAGAAAGATAGAGCTCAGAGATACAAGACTGGTGGGAAACAAAGTTACCTATGAAGCAGATAATTGCTAAAATAATTGCTAAAATAATTGCTAAAATAAAATAACAGCCATTCTTAAAAATATTTGACAGGATTTTTTTCTACTATCTATTGACTATGTGCATGGAAAAACTTTGTTTTGTTTTTATTTTAGTGAGATTCCAATGTCATGTCTTAGCAAAGGGCTTTTTAGGCAACTCCACCAATTACAGTATTAGTATTTCAGCAGATAGTGTTACATGCCCTGGGGCAATCCAAAGGCAGTAGGGATGGTGATGATGATCAAGCTACTGATGAGACTGGTTTTTGGAAAAAAAAACAAAAGCAAAAAGCAATCCAGATATTATGGCCATTAATACCCACAAAACTTTCCATGAAAGCAGAGCAGTTCAGACCTGTGTCCTGCCCCTCACTATTGTCCCTTCCATATTCACAGCTGTGGTGATTTGAAATAGCTTGGATTTTGGTGAGGATGGTTCTTTTCCTTGCACAGGTTTCTTTCCCTTGCTGCCTGTGTCACATACATGTGCCATGAATGAGTGCAACTAGCAAGGAAAAGAAACCTGTGCTCTCAACCTGTTAATGCTACCACCATCCTTATCTGAGAGGCACCTAAAACCTGCTGTGTCCTGTCTCTTCCCTCAGCTCTCCCATCATCCTCCAGAGACCTGCAGCTGCCTCTTCTTTCTGTCTCTCCTGCCAAGTGCATGAGCAAGCCACATGCAGGAGAAACAGAGTTTGAGGCTCTGCCTTTGAGGGTCTGAGGAGGATGGACAGTCCCATCTCCTCCAGAGCCCCTCTGCCCTGCCATTTTGCAGTGTGCTGAATTCTCCCTGCATCAGGACAGTTCCTGATGCACAAAGGAATACAACCACGTGAAAAGCAGGACGTGGAGAGACATTCAGCCCACAGCTTCCCTCTTCCTCCCCAAATTTCTTTTTATTTTATAAAGATTTAGCAGTGTGCTGAGTCTTATTAATGTCACAGAGTCCAACAGTAATGCTCTATACTGATGTTATTTAAACAATCCAACTTCTCCCTTTTAAAGCTTTTTTAAAATTACTTCCTTTTAGAATTTTTATTTTTGTTCTTCTTTTTTTCTTTTTTTTTTTTTCCCCAAAACGGCTACACACTATGAACCAATGTATCCCGAAGGGCAACTGCTTAAACTGCAGCTCTCCTTTTTTTCCTCTAAGAGCACAGAGGAGCACAGGCTGACCACAGCCCAACAGTGCAATCCTGCTGAGGAAGGCACAGGTGCCACAGTTGAACAGAGTGCAAAAAATACCAAGATGGAACTGCTATCCAGAAAACTTGATTGGCAAGGAAAGTTTGAAGACAAAGGGCATAAGCCAAAAGCATGACCATGATAACCATCCAAATACCACCACTGCTACTGCAAAGAACAAAGCGGGTATCCCTGTGGACAGAAGAAATAACAGTTCAATATGCAGCAAGGAATGGTCAGGGGATACAGCAAAAAACCCCAGCAGCTCTTTCAAGGGGAAGGTGATGATGTTCTTCAGTGGTGTTTGGAAAGGCTGTGGAATAATGGAGGTCTTCTAGAAAAATCTGCTTTGTATTACCCAGTTTTGGTTTTAGAGCAGGGAACTAGAGTAGATATATGTGATTTCTGTCTTATCACTCTGCCTAGCAGTCTTAAATTGGAAACTTCACGTGCTCTGAATGCATCACCTTTGCACCAGAATGCAGAAAGCTGTGTTGGTCTTGTTTATCTGTAGCAGAAAGCCAAATTTTAAATGAAACAGTATGCATAGTTACACTGATCTTTTATATCAGCAATAAAATGCTTTGGCTAGGAGAAAAATATTGTATTTCACACCAGAGTCTGTCCCAGGAAAGCAGAGATTGGATCAGCTTAGATCTTTAGTTTGGCTAGGGAAAAATTCTTTCATTTCAGTAGCATCTCTCCTCCATCTCTGACAGATCTATCAAAATATTGGATGTACCAGTTCAAGTTTCCAGCCACTGTAGGTTCAGTTTCAAATGGAAAAGCATGGCTGGCATGCTGGACTGTGCTATAGAAAAATAATATTCTCCAAGCCTGCCAGCTATTTTAAAGGTCATTAAATGACAGAAGCACATCCATGACAAGTTCTTCATGCAAACTGTGCTAAACTGAATTATAATTCATACCTGAGACCAGCTACTTAATTTTATGATTTCCAGAGCAACCACTTGCAATACTAAAGTTAAATTGCTGGTTAAAATCTAAGTTAGGACTATTCCTCTGTTAGCCTCAAAGGGGTAAAGGTACAGCAAAGACAGCATTGCTGGTTTGAGGTGGGGGATCTTCCTTGCTAATGACAGAAGTTGTTCACGGGATATAGCCTGGCTTAGGTGTTACTGCTTCCAGGGCTTGCAAATCTTTTGCAGTCCTCTGTTCCTCTAACATATGCAGTTGAATGGAATGTAGATGATTTGCCCATTTCTCAGTACACACTCCTCATCTAAAGAGAGATGGAGGTTGTTAGTGATACGTTTGCAAATTCTTGGAGGTATTTCTAAAAGCTGTTAAAAGCACAAACCACCTAAATCCAGCCTTCAACATCTGTTGGGGATTGGGGGGGGGGAAAGAGGCTGTCTGAAAAATCCCAAAGCCAGGCTAAATGACATAGTAGGATTAGAGTCAATCTTGACGATCAGTCATGAAGCCAAATGTCTAAAGAAAGAAAATATTTTAACAGACACATAAGCCACTTTATTACAATAAATAATTTCCAGGATTCTAAAATCCCAGGGAAAGCAATCCTAGATACAAAATACTATATTTTGGGTGGACAGAACAGTGTAGCACTTCTCTAAATTACATTTTTCTTCACTGAATGTGTATATGCAAGAGAGAAATATCAAGATCTAATATTACATCTTAGTAATAATCCAGAATGTAATCTGTCAGGCTATGTCGTAAAACCTCCAGAAATCAACTCTCCACTTAGGAATCACAAGGTGTACTATTTTGAGATAACTGAAAATAGTGGAGAAACCAGGTAGGTTTAAGTGTACATGGACACAAGTATTACCTGTCCTCCAGCAACATGGTTAAAGAGCTGCTCATGAGAAATTGTTTTCCTTGGTATCTCAGACTAAAGAGTGTGAGGAGCATTAGAGAAATTTTCACACACACTTGTTAGTTTTATAATTGCAACTTAAAATCCTAAAAGATAGCTGAGTATTTAAATAGAAAAATCTGTTTACTGTCACTATGTAATCTTTTTATGTTATTTGGAAAAAAAACCAGTATTTTTTGTATGGTCTCTGTTAATCGGTGGGAATCAACACTCTTGTCTGTACAAGGACTACTGTAACAAGGTGTTTTCACATGCATATTTTGGACTTAAAAATATAAAGTTCAAAAAAGAAAAGAAAAATCCAAATAAGTAGCCTTATTTAATTTATAAAAGTTTAGGAAGATGCTTAAAAACTGTCCATGCACGAACCCAGATGCACCGCTGGGTGATGTGTATACAACTGGAATTAATGGAACTTTTATGTCAATTTATAATTAAGTTCAGGGTGTTGAATGCTGCCTTGCCTCTCTCCCTGTCTGGGCCTCGACCATGGCTTAGAGAGCAAAACATTCCAGCCATCCTACAGGAATCACAGGCAGTCAAATATTTTGAGAGAGAAGTACACTTCCAGTATGATTTGCCTTGGAGGGAAATGTTCTTTAGGCAAATTTTTCACACTCAAATCTTGAAGAAAACAAAAAGAGGCAAGCAGCTGGATTTCCATCAATACAATTTCTGAAAGGAGAGTGACAGGAAAGTAATTCAGGTGCAACATTGCAGACTTTGACAAAGAGAACTGCAATACTTGGGGCCCAGGCAGGAAGGAAAGGTCACCAGCTACCTGCAGTCTTAAATGTATTTAATTATCTATATCTATGTGTATATTCAAATAAATATATATTCAAAATCAGGACAGCTCATGTCCCACAAAACACAGAGCTGGGAAAGCTCACTGTGTCTACTCACCCCTGAGCAGCAGGGATGCCAGATGGGTGCTGGATACTGTCATGATGGGATGGAGGTGAGCTGGGAAGTGGGGATTTCAATACACTGCTGGAAACTTCTCTTTTCAAGCACAAAGGGCATGATGTGCTCTATCTCCCAAAGGCATGTCCACAGAAATAGATCCTAAACCAAAATCTCAAAGTGGCTGTGAACTTTTGTGCAAAGGCAGATTCAAAGATGCTCTATTACCTAAGCCAGAATTTGTATAGTAAGACAATCTTACTTACGCAGTATTCTGCTTTCAGTGTTACTATTTTCCCCCCTTATTTCTTCCTTTGTTAAAAACTTAGCTTTTCCACGTTTCAAAAGAGAAGTTATCTATTTTCTGTCTTGATGTTTTTCAAAACAAATTCAATACTGCTCTTTCAGTTGGCTGGAAACAGTGTGGGATTATTACAGAAAGGAAGAATCACTAAAAACCCTCTTGACTGATCAACCCAGACTGACAGGGTGTAATTACACACACATCGTAGACACATAAGGCATAATCTTAAAATTAACTTCAGAATTTAACTTGTCCTATGCTTGCATCTCAGTAGCATTTTAAAAAATCCCTTTTATTAATATGCAGACACAGGGTATGAAAGCCTATTTCTTTTAGAGCTTGCAGCTGTAAATTGTTCTTGTACACAAAATCTTTTTGCTGACATTTAATACCCATGCTGCAGGCCTGCAGCAGCTTGCAAGGCTGAGGGCACAGAGCTGCCCCACCCCTGGGGTCACCCTGTACCCACAAATGTTTCAGTGCCCACCCACTCCCTCAATTACAGACAGCCTGCAGCCCCAAGAGCATGAACACACCATCGATCCCCCACACCATTCCCTAGTGCATCCATCTTCTCCTTCCCCTCCTTAATGCAATACTATCCCCTCTCCCACACAGTCAGCCTCTTTCCAGGCTTGGACAGGCAAAAGTACAGACAAGGACTACTGAAAGGTGATGTTCTTGGGAGGGCAGGGGAGGATCCCTGCTATCCCGTGTCACCCGATCCCACCAATCCCTGCACTTTGCCAGAAAACAAGTAGCCTGTCTCCAGCTACCAGTTTAAGTCTGAAGGATTGGCTCAGATTGTGCAGGATTTGCCTTCACTGGTGAACTCAGTGGTATGACATCTCTGCTTCCAACAGAGCAGGACAGCGCTTCGGCAGGACCTGCAGGACCTCTTAAAAAGATGGCTGCTTTAGAATTTTAGGATGTTGAGGTAAATGGAGAAATCTCTTCCATCATAAGAAACTATGTTTTGAAAATATGGCTCAAAGTTGGCCATGTTCAACCATGAGCATTTTAACAGAGGTGCTTTACAGGTGCTGTGCAGGGTGGACATTCACCAACCCCTCCACAGGTTCTCCAATACCATCAGAGAACAGGTTTGCTCTCTTTAGTCCTCACAGTGGATGTCATGCCCAGGCACACATTTCTTCACTTGTTTCAGTTTCTGTTTCGAGTCTACTGCCTTTGCTAATCCCAAAGGCTACCATTCTTACCCCTCTAATTGCATGCAGAGATGTCTTGAGCAATAAAACCAGCACTGGGCTTCTGCTGCCCATATCACTTGCAGAGTTTAATTAAGGGAAGGGAAGAGGTGGTGAAGCTATAGGAGCCAAGATCTGGAGCAGAAAAAATAGCAGCGCTGTCTGCTTTAAAATATAGCCTTTCTCCTTCTGTAGTCCTGTCTCTGAAACTCTTATTTCAACCCCTCATTACCACTCAGTGTCTGCCACTTCCCACACTGCTCACAGCACTAGCAGTATATAACACATGGAAAAAAGATTTTCTATTTTACTAAAATTTCTGATATATTTCAGGTCCTGGAAGAACTGAATCACTAACTCAGTGCATTATCTTTGTGTCACTGCCACTACTCCTACCACAGCAGGTTTCACTTGGCCTGTCTAGGCATTAAGAATTATTGGGGTTTTTTTCTTTCCCCATGCAGAGTAAGTTATCTAAGCATACAGCTCTTATTCTGGGACGAGAGATGGGGAAGGAGGGGCAGGAGCAAATGTTCATGTCACAAAGACAAAACAATGTCAGCTGTGGCTGCTGGACATTTCATGAACCAGATGCTATCTGCCCCCAATAAGGAGTACTCATAATATCAAAGCAAACCAGAAGCAAATCTTCCTTTCTGTCCCTCTCTTTTCCCCCCCACCCCAGAACAGCTTTTGCTCCTCACTTTCCTGCTGGTTTTTAGGGCAAGTTGCTAGCCTTTGCAGCTGCCTTACTAAATGTTAAGAATGGAAGCGCAGGTAGCAGCCTGAAAGGTTAAGGTGGTCCCCAGGATCTGAGAAGACAACTTAGAGATTTAGTTCTCACCACCCAAGCTTTCATCTGTGGAAACACCAGCATCAATCCAGGAGCCATCAACTCAAGCTACAGTACATTTACAGCTAAAATTTTCAAATAAAGAGAATTAAAATTAATGAACAAAGAAGAGGAGTAGGAGGCAATGCTAACTCCAAACATTAAAAAAAAAAAATTAGTCCGTTCCACAGAATGAGTTGGATTTTTTTCAAACTTCTGCAGGAGGCTGAATTCAGGTTCTCCAGGTGTTTATCACTCCGTAAGGCACTCATAGCTTAAGGGGGAGCTACAAAAGCCTCATGTGGCCAGAGGTACCAGCTTTTAAAGAAGTCAGCACACAGGTCAGCAAGAACTCGGATAAGGGACGTATCAGCTGTCTGAAATCTGTCTTCCCCTCATGAAAAATGCAGGGGAAGAAGACAGTTTCTTCTTTCCACAGATGGGAGCACTCCTTTACACCCACTCTTCCCTACAGCTTGTATTGAAAAGTGGTTAGTCATAGCAGGACACAGACACGTTCGTGCCTGGATGATGAAACTCAGATGATAACAAAAACATGTTCCTGTCTACAGGCCAGGAGACAACCACGTGCTTCCCTTGCAAGCCAGATTTTACAATTCCTTTTTTTCCAGAGAGAGCAAGTCACTTTTGTTTAGCCTTAGTCAGCATTCAGGGAAATATACTAGTTTTATTTCCCACAGAGAACAAACTTCAAGATGATTTCCCCCCAAGTTTTCTTTTTGTCCAGGCTTCTATTTGCTCACAGGGTAACAAATCACACATGCACAGAGCTGTTGGCCATGACATCTACAGAAAACTAACCAAAATCAGGACCAAGGGCTGTGGACATGGATGAAGCTAATACAGAAAGTCAATTACTCTGCAGCAGGGGCATGTAGCTGGCAAGGAGAAAACCCTCACCCTGAGGTCTGGCCCCTTGAAACGTGGCATTGTAAACACTCATTTGCAAAGTAGTAGGTCATCATTTCAATTTGAGTATGACAGTAACGAACTGGTCTAAATGTATTTACTTGCTTGGTTATGATTCTCCTCTGAAAATGCTGTCCTCACTTTGAGAAGACATGCACAACACAGTGGTAAGAAGTCGAGCGTTCCCTGCATTTGTCAAGACACAGCACACAGGCAGGGCAGGAAAAACCATGGTGAGCCTTTCTGGGGGTGCAGTTACTGACCTTGCTCAGGTCTTCATGCTCAAGTTGTGAGGAAACACAGCGATTTGCTGAGCCTTACCCATTTTTAATCCAGAAAATTGGGATGCAGCTGTGAGCTGATCATAAGGCTGAGCTATAAAAACAATGCCCCCTTTATCCTGCCCTGGGGCATTGTGAATGCTGCAGTGCCAGGTGGTGGCACTGTGACACGGGGGTTCTGGGGTCCCCCAAGTGCAACCCTGCCCCTCAGCCACCCTTCCACCCAGCACCCTTCCAAGGAAGGCCTTTATGGTCCCAGGGCAGTCCTTGTGCCCAGGAGGCTCAGGGGGCTGTTCCTACCCTTGGTTGCCATACACTGGGCACAGCTGGAAACAGCTGGGAATGGCAGTGGGATGAAATTACTAATGGAATTATTCACATACATTAAAAAAAAAAAAACTATAAAATACAATCCTCTAGCCCATGCTTGGTAATTAACTGGTTGCAAAATTGGTGCAGAGTGCAGAAAGCTGTAGATGTGGCACTTAGGGACACGGATGAGTGGTGGAGGTGGAAGTGTTAGGTTAACAGTTGGACCCTATGACCTTAGATGTCTTTTCCAATCTAAAGTCTATGATTCTATAAAAGTCATTTCCATATGCAGCAGACTCATCAATCAGCGTCAGGACCTAAGCACATTTTTCCCCTCTCAAAGTATATTATTGTGCTCAACATCTTAATGAGTATGAAACTGGCAACAAGATATTTACTTTGATCAAGGTGTTTATTGCATCTCAGAGGGCACACATGCACTGGGGGTTTTTTGTTTTTTGGGGGTTTTTTTTGTTTGGGATTTTTTTTAACTGAAATACAAAGAAAAGCCATTTTGAAATTAACTTTTTATAGAACTTTCCCATTACAGTGTATGTTATCCCCACAGCAAATTCAGATACAACCACTTTTAATGGTACCATACATTGATTAAATAGTTCATTTGAAAGACTTTAGGTGAATATCTTTCCAACCCAATATGCTTTTACAGAGAACTGCCAAGCCACTTGTAACACTGATCAACAGTGACCTCATTGAAGAGTCAAGATCTTACACCAAGCCATCAGCAGAAACAGTATGAGAACAAATAAAAAATTAAAGAAACACAGTATGTACAGTAAAGGGCATGGATCTCTGGATCAGAATTAAATCTAATCACCAATAGTACAAAAGCTACTCACAGCGCATTCGGGGCAATGAGAAAACACTATCCTAAGGGATACACAGGTAAGCACTAAATTAAGAGATGTACAGAAGAACTGAACAGAGATGGGTAACATCACTTGTAATGTTTTGACTACAGATATACCAAAAAGTGCTCTCGTATTTGAAATCCCTTAATGCCAGCACAACTATGGTCGCTTTTTTCCCAACTACATGGAGAGAAACTGACCCTTCACTTTTTTTCAGTGCATTTAGCAAGAGCTGATAAATATGCCAATTATAAATGCAAAAACTTAAACAATTAAAATAGGTTTAAAAATAAAACCAGCAATAAATATGATATTCTTTCAGATATGATTTTTCATTCTTGGTAAATCATTGAAAAAGTATTTGTTATGGAAGTTTTCCTTTATATTACTTTAAATTATTTTAACATATACAGTGCCACAAAAATAAAACATTTTTTTCACGACAATTGAGATTCCTGTGACTGGAAAAAAAAAAGTTTTCTGCACAATTTTGTAAGTATTTTCTTTACTATCTGGTATTATCACACTATGTTTTGTAACAGATAAAGGAGAAATTGAGCCCTAGGGAAACTTTGGGTGTCCTCAAAAAGTTATATACATTGAAACCTTCAAAAACCACAGACATTGCTCCAAATGGCTCACCAAACAACAGCTGCATAATCTGCCCCCATGGGATAGGTTCAGAAAAGCACTAGAAGGCATCAGAAACATACATCCATTGTTTAAATTGTAAAACACAAATAACCCAAGTACACAAATTTTGAGAGAGTAGGGATAACAGCTAAGGTAGTACACATTCCTAATGTTCACTTTCACAGCTGTGCTACACGTTTCAGGAGGAAGAGAAAGTCTGAGTAAGCACTGGGTTTGGTACTGGTGGCTCACTGAGAAACTCTGAGCGTCCATTTGTAGACTCCAAACTCACGTTTTTAGCATCCAGTCAGAAAAACCGCAGCTGTGAATACAGAAAAGTATTAGATGGAAACTGATATAATGAGTTAGTAAAGCATGTTCTACAAGGAGCACCAAATCTGCTCATCTCTTCACACCTCAAAGGATTTGCTATCAGATTCTAGTGAAGTAGCAGTCTTCCAACAGCTGGTTATGCATCACTCTACTATAAATACAGGTTGAAAGCAGTGAGTCCCAGCAGTGAAGGTGCATCTCCACTCCTGGCTGTCTCTGTCAAGTGCCAGGTACACCTCCCTGGGGCTGGAATTTGGAGAAGGGTGAAGTGGGACTGGGAGATGCCTGCTAAGAGCAGCCTGAATCACTGCTGCCAGCTCCAGTGCAGAGTGGGCTCAGAACAAATTTTAGAACTGAGCTCTAGGAAAGAAGAAAAGTGACTCATGAAGAAGGCTTAAAAGTTATGTAATGATTGTCCTCTCCTCACCTTATTCTAGACACATTATTCTAGTGTTAATTATAATATGCATATCTTATTTCTGCATTATTATTTTTTAACTGGCTTAAGTGTTTAATTCAATTTTATACTCCTACTTGGCCCTCCAGAACTCTCAGAATAATGTTTTGGCCTTTATTTCCTTCCATTATACAGTACTGGCTTTTCCTTCTCCTCCATTTTTCTTTGCATTTACTCCTCTGTTCTTCCCCATTGTTGCTCTAGACAGCACTTCTCAGGACCTCATGGCCTTAGCATTCAGAAAAGCAGTGCCTTGAAAAATTGTATGGCAGGGGAGAACACGAGCTGGCAGCAGTAAAGAGCTGGAAACAACTTTCCCTTGATGATAAGAATATGTAAGTTTTTCCCCTTTTGATACTTTCACACCTATGATACCGAATCTGTTTCAACACCCACAAGACTGGAACAAGCCTCTTTGGCACCATTTCCCCCCCTCCAGTATTTGTACTCTGTTATCATTCTACGTGTTTCAGTAATAATCTCAAGAAAAAAACCGAACATGAATGCTTGAACTGAATGGAAACAAGGTAAAAATGGAAGTTATACCCGGAAGGCAGTTTTGGGGTTTTTTGCCAAAAGCAACTGTCAGGAAAAGTTATCTGTGAGTCAAGCTTTCAGGCTAAAGTTAAGAGTGTGGACAGAGAATTTGGTTTTCGTTACAGTGCATGCACTTCTAGCTCTGCAGCTGCGATTTTCTCTGTCATATTCAACCTAAACAACATCTGTGTGCCAGACACGTATCACAGTGTGACATGCTCGAGCAGGCAGCCACAGAATACCTTATCGTTTACAAGAAATCCTTGATGTTAAGATCCGCTAATGGGTCCTTTGTTGGAGGTTTCTTGGGGCTCTGAGTAGCAGGAGTTGGGCTTGGAGAAAGCTGACAGACGCCAGCCAGAAGGGCAGGAAAAAAACAAAGCAGACAAGAATACATAAGCATTAGATAGACATAGGCAATTCTCACACAAGCACATTGCAAGCATACGAAGTTCTCATTTGTCTGCGAATTCAGCGTGGTGCCGTTTTGCTCAAGCATTGTTTGGATTCCATCCTTACTACAGGGTTAGCAATGTTTGGCAGGTTTAATGGAGAGGGCTACAGACACTGCAGATCCTAACTAGCATCGCTTCAGATCACTCCCTCCCTGTAAGGCAGAACGGCGTTAGGATCTTCAACCCGGACAGAAGACAGACAATTGTTAGATGTTAAAAACTAAGGCTCAGAGCAAGCAGAGTGCATCCTGCAGGGTACGACTGAAAATCCCTGTGACTGGCAGTTAAGTACAAATTATTTGACATTGGTAATATAAATAAGAGTCAAAAAAACCCCCCAGAAACATGACTAGATCATACTAGGTTCCTCCTTTGATAGGTATAAAAATCATTAGTTATTCCATAGAAAATGTCGGTTTTGGAGTTCCATGCAATGCTTCTGACTATGGTGGTTAAATGTCTCATTCTGTCCTTACTCCTCCCCATTCCTACCTCAACTCAGGGCACAAGAAGTATTTCATATGTAGCCCTGGCATCTTGATGATCACTCTTTAAGAGAAAGTTTTCTGTGTCCCATCATAATGTTCTTGGTAAGTGCAGAGATAGTTTAAAAGTGGGAAGAAAAGCAAGACTAAGTATATTCATACTTAGAACAGTTTCAAGTTCTTTCCATTTCTACACAGAAAACCTTGACAAGCTTCATTTGGAATGTAGTTCCCTACTTAAAAAGTGTGGTTTGATGCATGCTGATTGCTTAGTATTTGCCAAACAAGGGAGGTAGGCCTGGTTTCTAGGGTTACCAGTGAGATTTTATAGCTGCAGCATCAGCTTCCATCTCCATCCTTACTTGAAAAGCAGATGGACTTCTGACTCACAAAAAGTAAAATACTACAGCTAAATAATTTCCTGCCTCTCCTCTGAAAAGGCCTTTCCTTTTCATTATTACAAACCAAGCTCTATTTGAAGTAATAGCCTGGGACAGGTGTTACAGCTTATGCTCCATCACCTGCTGAGTGTAGCTACAGCAAATTTTGGTAGACTGAACAGAATAGCAACGCCTGAGAGTTCCACTTGGAGCTTTATTCAAATATCCTCCAAAACCAGATCTTGGATGTAGTGAGCTGTAGGAGAGTTTTCAAACCTGTTCCACTGGTCTCGTACAAGGCAACTGAAAAAAAACAATCAAGGTGGTTCCTGTGACCTGCTGCGAGGCAGGCAGCTGATCCCTTACGGCATGTCATTTACAGCCCCAGAGCTGGAGCTGAGCTGAGCTAACGCACACACACGAGCTCCTCTGCAGAGACACAGAGAGGATCGAACATCCGCGCAGCAGGAACGCTCACCTGTACGCCAGGGCCCGCGGCGGCTCCGAACGGGGGCCTCATCATGGGCTGCCCGTACATCACCGGCTGCTGGGGCATCATGGGCACCCCTGCACCTGCTGGGGGCTGCAAATCAAAACCGAGTCAGCAGGGGCTGGGGGAGGCCAGGAGAGCGGGGTAGCAAAAGAGACTCACCATCCCAAACGCTGCTCCTGGCTGCGGGACAGGTGGAGTACCTCCTGCGGCAGGAACAGCGCTTGCTGGAGGCACGGCTCCCGCCTAAAAAATAAATTAAAAAAAAAAAAGGGAAAAAAAAAAAAAGAAAAAAATTTAAAAAAAAAAAAAAAGGCAAAAAAAAAAAAGAGCAAAAATCTAACAGCAACCATCTGGAAACCACACCGAGTTTCCAGCATTCTCAAAGCTGTTCTTGAAAGTAGGACTTTTATGCAGCACATATGCAGCCTCAAAACCACAATGCTTCAAAGAATGAGAGAGCTGAATGGGTCCTTATGCTCAGCTTGTTTCTTCATAAGAAAGCAATGGTGACAGACTCCATTCCCCTCATGAACTGAGTCCATTTACTGACTACAACTCAAAACAGGCCCGAGAAAACACACAGTTTCCTTCTCCTTCTACATAGTGTAAGAAAGCATCCCAATTTCATAACAGCTAACACACTATGGCACTTACTGTAGCACTGTATTTTAGTAAAAGCTTAAGCAGATTGTAAAGCTAAAGGAAATTGCTATAATTAGTTTACAGTGAAGAAAAAATAATTATGCACCATGATTCATTGAAGTTAAAGGATAGGTTCACACACTTAAACCACAGTCAGAACCACTACATACTTTACTAAAGACAGTTTAGTTTATCTTGCTATGATTTTCATTCATATGCTTGACTTGCTATGATTTTCATTCAAATAATAAAAGCCAAAAAAAAAAGGTTATCTTCCACTAGAACTCAGGAAGAGAGAACTGTTAGTTTAGTAGTCTGACTGGATCTACAGCACAAGAGCACCTTTAGGTCACCCCACCTCACTTATCTAGCACAGCCCACACATCATCCTTTTTGGCTCCCTTTTCTGTCACTTCCCATGCAGAGTCTCCTTATAGCCTTGAAGGCATCTAAACCTTTCCTTTTCACAGATATATATATATACAATCCAAATTATTAACAACTCTGAAGAGAGGCAGAAAGCATTCAAGGAAGGGATGTAAAAATGGCAGTAAGGTTTCACTACTGCTCTTGCATGGCCTAAGCATACAGGCACAATTTCTCAAGCTACTACAGGAGGTCTATGGTTGTGCCTGTGCCTTCACCTCCCCACCACCCACCTTGAGTCAGTAACATCCCACAACACTTGGAGAGCAGCAAGCACCCTTACAGTTCAAAGGAGAGTGTGTCTCTGGAGATATGCTGGAACTACTCACTGCACAGTCCACTTCTGTGAATGCTTCATTTTAGTGCCCTTGGTTAATCCTTGCTTCCAGACTAGAATATGCCAGTTTCTTAAGAAGCTGGAGACAAGTCAAGATAACCTGTCCCAGATTCATTAATCAAAACCACTACATCTTTTGGCTAAGAATTTATGAACTCTTCCAGTGTGAAAGTTTTCTGGGGAGCATGTCCATTAAAAACTGCACTGTCCTAACAGAGTCGCCAAACTAAAACCAAGACTTGGACACTCAGGTATGTAAAGCAAGAAATTAAACCACACAGGTTAATGCCATCAAATGCAGTGATCTGACTGCTTTTACAGGAACACATTGTAGCTCGACATCCAGCAGATTGCAAGAAAATGGCCATAGAAACTGAACCTACTTTTGCCTCTAAGCAGTAGGTCATTCAAGGGAATGGGCTTTGATTTGATTCTGCTGATTTTAATCCTGAAGTTGAAAGGTCACAAGAAACGGAGGAGGTGACCAAAACTTAAGTGGTTCAACACCGACAAGAGGAAAAGTCTCATTTTTCTCTTCATATTTATTTTGCCTGCAGACCTGGGTTTCTTTGGATTCAAAAAGTATCTAAGTGCACAGTTTATAAGAAGTATATAAAATGCACACATTTCATGAAATGCTATCAAAACTACCCAGCTTCCCAGAAAGCCTAGTTACTTATCAGATGGTAAAATCACTACAAGATCAGGCTGATGCTGCAGAAGCTTGAAGCTTGAGGCAGTACAAGTCATCAGGTAGTTCACATCCAAGTAAAGCAGTAAAGAGATAATTTTCAAGCTTACAGCACAGAAATGGTTATCACTACTGCCATGTTCAACCCATTGGCTGAGAACTGTCTGTTGGACAGACGGTCCAAGAGGAGCCATGTTAGAAGCTTCTAGCTAGTTTTAAGCCAGCAGTAGTAACTGTAGTGCAGGTGAGGTGCTGTTAGTATCTTCATGTTTAGTAAGTGCAGTAAGAGATAAAAAAAAAAAAAATTCACTTACACTGTACAGTATTGCCCAGCCTTTCTATTAAGAAAAAAAGTTGACGTTACAACTAACAAATTCAGTGAAGTACAGAGAATTCTTATATCTTCCATAACGTTATAGAACGTGCTCAGAGTCATGTTTACACCTGGCTGTGGCAGCAAGGAATTGAACTGGTCATGGTCCCCCTTCAGAGTTCTTTCTTTCCTTTGCCAACCCAACCTCGTTCAAATGGAGACTGTTTTAAGCCTTGTGAGACGTTTGATGAGACCCAGTATTACCCCTCTTCAGAATACTTTTGTAGCTCACTCATGATCAAGCTGCTCTTGTGCCAAGTTTGGATTTTTAGCTCAATTCGACCCTCTTCTCTCAAAATTAGTGCTTTCTGATACTTTTTACAGGGTAATCTTACCTTTTCCAACTGTTTTACCCTGCTAAATAAGCTACCCACTAGTGATCTAACATCAGGTACCTGAGCAGCATGAATACTGTGTAGTCTTTTGATCTACTTCATTTAGTAAAACTTGAGCAAAACCTATTCATTTTCTCTCATCTCTCCCACATCAGCTTTGGATGAAGTGTTTTATTTTGAGCACTTGACCTGGGCCTGATAGTGGCCAGACCTACATGGCTAATCACACACTTGGAAATGCCCTCAGGTATTAAATGTACAGGTAGAGCAATATCTTGATACATACGCTAGTGTATTTTTCATTTACTACTCAATGGTTTATTTCTATCAGCTGTAAATTTGTTCTTAAAACATGTGACTTGAAATACTCATACAATTTACACAGATGCAAACTCTTCAGCCTCACTAGAGTGGAGCAGACCCCACAGGTATGCTTGCACAGTCTCATCCAATACTGGAAGTCCAATACCAGTGTTATCTATGGATTAAGCACCTACCAATGGACCACCTGGGACACCACCAGTTGACCATGTTGCAGGTGCTACTTTTGGCTGCCAGTTCGCTCCTCCTGTTAACTTTTTCTCTCCAGCATTCCACTGAAGGTCTCCCCTAACAGAGAGGGAGAGAGGCAGGCTATTACTTGCATACTTCCACAGTGAAAATGAGAACCACTTACAGCATACATTAGCATTAGACGTGCAGCTACATTAGCTTATGGTGTATGCAGTTATTAACAGAAAGATATACTTTTAGTGACACTCAGTTTCAAGGGTTGTTAGCAGTAGGCACCAGAGCACTCTAAGCTGAAGTCAGTTACATGGTTATGGCCTTTGTGGTGAGAATTAAAGAGAAGTTTTACTTAGTATTGACTGAAGGTAACATATCGCATGTACCCCTGCAAAGTAGGAAGAGGGACTGCTACTGCCTGTTCTACTGGGGCCAGGCAGGAGAGCTGCCTGCTAAATGTCTTTGAAAGGCCATTTCAGTGCTGGAAATCTTGCTCAGACAGCTGAAGAAGGAAAGCATTCAGTTCTGCAAAAAGTTGATAGATACAAGAGAAACAAATCATTCATAGAATAAAAGGGCTGTCACAAAACCAGGTTTTGTTACAGGCTGCTCTACCCAGAATAAAATACACCATTTGAACAAAGCAGATGGAAGAAAGCTACATTTTGGGCCTAAACCTCATGACATGTGTGTACACATCCCTCCTATCATCTCCAGAGAGGCACAAAACATTTTCAAGTCTTGCAGACACAGGAAGACTCAGGGCACAAGCAAGCAGTTAGATTAGAAAGATAAAAAATAAATGTAATGTTGTAATTCTTTTTGCAAAAAGAAGCTTATAACTACATGGAATGAATCTCTTTTCTGTTTTGGAAGTATTTCAATGCCTACACAATAAGCACATCCAGCATCTGTAAAAATATAACAAAACTATTACATATTAGCAAAGATTACTGAGGGGAGCTATACAGTTTATTATCTGGACTATTTGTTCATTATAAATGAAATCAGCTATCCAACATGAAGACAGTAATTTATGGGAAAAATTATTTCTAACACTCAGATTAAAGACAGCAATTTTATAAGCTATATCAGGAACACTGAATTTTAATTGCTCAGTGAACCTGTACAGAACAGAATACTTTCTTATGAATTTTTCTGGATTGGGAGGTTGGGGCATATAACCAATTTTTCCTTGATTCTTAATAAACACTGAAATAGACGTAGTGCTACACAGTAGAGTAGAAAATTTCCTTTTATCTTTAAGCAAAGCTGAACTTACTTTTTAGAAGTAGTACCAGAAATTCCAAGATCTGAAAATTGTAAGAAAAAAAAGGAAGTAAAAAAGAAACCACACGTTCAGTAAATTGAAGCATGGCAAAGCAACACCTTATATCTCATTGCATCTGGGCTTATCAAGAGCAAAAAAGTTTTGGCTGTCTTCATTTAGACAGCATCAGAGGACTGGCCACATCTACCTATTCTTCAAGACAAACATCTGAGAAACCCTGCAGATGTCTTGCACTTGAGAAAGTAATTTTTGCTTCAAAAGCAAACCAAAGTAACTATATTTAGGCCTACAAAATGCTAAGTTATTTAAGAGCACCAAACTATTTACCATGAGTGACAACACTAATTTCTGTTCCTCCTTGCACATATGGAAATAAAATGCTGTATTCTACATACACATAAATGTGGACATTGCCTATAAGTTTTGGACTGTTTTATCTGCTCTGTCACACATGGAAACTCCGAATAGTTTAATTACCCTTTGGAAGAAGTCTCAAGTTAAATTTTGAAGAGCACACTTCTCACAGGACCATTATAAGTCCTGTAAGTCATAAACTGCTGTTTGATTTTCTCCTCCCAACTTGGATACAGCAGATGACTTGTAGAAGACATTTCAAGGGATTAAGTCTTGCTAACTTCTAAGCACAGTACTTTCCCCCACACCTAACAGCCATGTCTGCATCATAAGATCAGTTACATCTTTGTTGTGGTGTGTTTACATATACTAAGGGAGTGTTCCTTTTATACAACTTCAGCAGGATTAGAGCTTAGCCTAGGTGGGCTTCTGTTGGGTTTTTTGGAGAGGTTGCAGCTACCGATCTCTAATTACAAAGGCTCTAACCCTTTGCCTACTACAGGAAAGAACACATTTTAGTTTAGCATTTCAAGAACACATTTGGTAAGTTCTCTGCCTGAGAGAAGGTCTGTTCTTGAGTGCACCCATCACCCCACTGCAACTCTTTCTCTCACTAAACATGAAGTCAGCTATTTGTGTCAACCAGTTTTGCTGCTTAAACGGCCATCAGACACTTTGGACAATTTTCACCTTCCCATCTACTACGGAGGGACACATCCATTAAGAGTCTGATGTGCCTCTGAAATGTACCTGGGATGGTCACACTTTACAAATCATACCTACCAAACAAATGCCATTAATTGACTCAGATCCTGGGCTCCAAAAAGGACAAAGCCAGACTAAGTGAATCAGCTATCTGAACCAAATCTTACTCCTGCTGATAGCTTCCCCAGTTTCCCCAGAGGAACAGGAGGATACTGAAGCAAGCTACAACAGACAGGTATTTGGCTCCATGGAAAAGCAACACGCATGCCATGCCACTTAAACCCAAAATTTGTCACTTACTGCCTACTAAGTTTGCAAGAGATGAATCAAGGTCGCTTCCAAGGCCTTTGCTTGCTGCTGCAGCAGGGACTGTTGCTGTGGCTGTGGGTGCTACAGGTTGACCAGAAGGAACCATAGTTGGCATAAGAAGATCACCTAAGCCATCAAACACTGGAAGTGAAAGGAAAGCGAGTTAGAACTGCAGCTGTGATCAAAAATGCACTGCCTGCTATTCTGCTGTTGCTCAATGAATACAGCACAGACAACCACATCACGAGTCGTACCGAAACACCATTGGACATTAAAAGTAATGCCGACAAGGGCATGCACGTCATTTTACTAGACACTGAATGTACAGTAATCCCCAAAAAGCTATACCAATGAAAACTAATATGAGAAGACATGCCTAAAAGGGATTTAATTGGAGCATTGAATCTACATAGATACAGCACCACTTCCACATGACACTATTTTCCTTACAACCATCCTTACAGAGATGTCAGATACACACACATTTGTCAGGAGATATTCATTTAAAGGTTTTTAAAATGAACATCTTGCTGCAAACACCAGTCAGAATTACTATGGCAAAGGCAGTCTTATACCTCGACATCTCACAGCAACAGGATTGGCAGTCTCAAGGTGTTACTATTCACTTGCAAGCAGCAGGGAATTGGGAAAACCTACTAACATCTTATGAGATCAGAAGGAACCAGAACCATCCACACAGACAGTGCTATTCTCCTTAGTCCAGTCATCTAACTCAGAAGTTCATTTTTTAGATCCCTTGAAGTCAAACTGCTTGGTACATCTCATGCCTGAGTTCTATCTTCTGATCTGTATTTCAGGTACATGCTAATGTTAAGTCAACAGGGAGGGGTAGCATGTGCACTGGCAAGCAACCAAATAACCAAGCAGCAGTACTATTTCCATCTTTTTTTCTTGTAGGGTTGTAGAACTCACCAATTTTAAGTTTGTAGCAAGGACCCAGCATGAAAAATATAGAATGGAAGAGATGCAAACAAAACGACAGCAGTGATAAAAGTTTAAGCTTATAGTCAGGCAAAGAACTCTACGCCAGTCTCTGTTGTGTGTACCCTCAGGTGCCATGCAGGCTCCAGAGCACCATCAGCAGCAGTGGCAAGATGACTTGCCTGGATACTTGATTTACAGAGTAGTGTTTTCCTTGTGTAATTCCTGATTCATGCTGTCAAGCACATGCAAGGATGATGTATACGCTAGTTTGTTTTTTACTGACGTGGTAGAATAAAAAATGGGTACAGAGAGCTCTTGGGCACACACCAGCCTTATCACCACCCTGAAAGTTCTTCCAGTAAGAAAGAAAAAGGAAGTGACTCATATTGCTTGTACTCAGAGCCTAAATATGGTGTCATTAATTCATCTAT
Source organism: Nicator chloris (assembly GCA_013400495.1). Classification (NCBI taxonomy): domain Eukaryota; kingdom Metazoa; phylum Chordata; class Aves; order Passeriformes; family Pycnonotidae; genus Nicator; species Nicator chloris. Next base: position 25,694 of record WAAE01026022.1, on the reverse strand, counting down.
CACACAAAACACATTACAAAATTCAGAGGAAGAAACCCTGTGGCTCACCTGATGCATCAAACGAACTGCCAGTTGTTGGAGCTGTTGTCCCAAAAGCTGCATCAAAGTTCGGCTGTAGTAATCCAGTTTGAGCTGGAGTGACTGGGGATGGTGATGGAGAGGGAGCAATAAAAGAACCTCCAAAGCCTTTAAGAAACATGTAAGAGAGGTGAAAACGTTAGAGTCAGCCTTGTTAGAATGTGTTTACCAAAACCTCCATCTACAGAGGGTGGAATGAGAAAGACAATTCTTACTAGACCATTTTAAAATAAAGAACATTTCAGCAGCTTATGTGAACCTCCCTATGTTTACTAGGCTTACTTCAGTATAATGGAATGAAGAAGCCCTCACAACCCAAATCCTAGCCCACAGCAAGTCTCATGCTCACAGTTGCTAACCCTGAATATGGAAAAACACCCTGGGATCAGAGGTCTGCCACGGTCTGTTCTTGACATGAGTTTGTCATGGCATAATGTAGGTTGGAGGGGTTCTCTGGAGGTCAGCCAGCCACACACCCTGTTTAGTCAGTCTAACCAAATCAGGTTGTCCAGACATTTGCCTTGGCACCTCCAAGAGGAGATTTAACTGGCTCTCTGGGTGGCCTGTTGTCATATCAGACCACTGCAGTATTTAATGAGTTTCCCACACACATTGCCTTTTTTTACTGTCTTTGTGCACCTCCAAGAAGAACCTGGCTAGTCTTCTCTGTATAATCCCATTAGTTTAAACATCTATAAGGATTCCCTCTGGCCTTCTCAAGGCTGAATGAACCCAGTTCAGCCTCTCTGCATATGTCATATGCACAAGTCACCACCTCTGTGGCTCTCCACTGAACTCACTTTGGTATGCCTTGATCCACATCAAGAGATTCTCTAATACATTCCAGACTGCCCATGCCCAGCTGCATTCCCTATCTACTTTCCAGCACATACTGTGGTGGTTCCAGCTGCCCTAGTGCCAAAGCTTGTGATAGTGATGCTTTCTCCAGCTGCCTAAAAAAGGCTTCCTCCACTTGCCTCTTCTCAAGGAGGTTGTCTGCAGCAGATACCTGCTAAAACATGACTCATGCTAGATCACCCCCTGCCCAAGGCAAAGCTCCACGCATTCAACTGTCTGCACAAAAGTACTAATCTCCACAGAATTGGCCCAGAAGCAGGTTGACCAGACCCAGGGAAGACAAAGGCAGTTCACTGCAGCAATTCCTAAAGCACAGGAGCCATCTAAAGAGCCTGTCTTTCCACTTCCTGAGTGAGAACAAGGAGCCTGGCAGAAGGGTGAGATCCTATATCATTAATAAGATTCTGCTTAGAAAGTTCTGGAATCTTTTACAAAGCCCCATAAAGTGTCTGTTTTTCCAGCTACAGAAGAAAGGACTCCCCAGCTTCTGGTGAAAATCTGTGTGATGACTGATCTTAATTCCATAGCTTTTAGCCTTGCACAATTTAAGAGGAATACCAGGCAGAGAAGCCATAAAAATTGTTTAACAAACTAAGTTCTGAGTTGTCTAGAGATTGCGCAAGACCTTAAGAAAGTCTGCAGAAACAGCAGCAACTGAGTTAGATGTGTTGTCTGGACATTCTAAACTGCCTGATTTTGAGGTTGCTTTTACACAGTTAAGTAAGATTTCATATAAGAACACATTATTAGAATACACACCAGGACACACATGCACACAGTTTAATTGGATAGAAAGATCTAGAAGGGACAATGGCTAGACTGTTGTATTTATCAGCATACTTCTAGTTTTGTCTGCTGCAAGGCTTGGAGTAGGAAAACATTTCTTCCAAATTTCCTAAGCAAGCCAAGAGCAGGAACTTATTTGACAGCAGAACACTTAAGACAATTATGAATAATAAGTATACTCATAACATTATGCATATAAACACTTAGTACAACCAAACACTCATAAACCATGAAGGACAAGCCTTCAGCCACCATATGAACTCCAGACACTCTTAAATTTAAAACTGGATCACACTGCAGGCTATACATCTGCCATTATCTAGAGTGAACAAATGCTTAGCAATATGCTGCAATGTTTATAGACTCCCTCTGTCTGCCAAAAAATAAATCAAATCTACTTAGAGTCCTTTGGAATGTATATTCAAAGCACAAATAAAATAAATTTTAAAAAATCATCTATTCGCCCCAGCTGCTTCAGGTCTGCTTGAGTATTTAGACTTAGAACATACCTTTTATAATTTAAGTTTTGATTTAATGCAACTCATCACATTCAGACAGCACACTGCTGAAGCTTAAAGCCACCTGGAGCACAATTCCTACTTGCATTTAAGCTTAGTTATGGATAACAACATAAAGTATTTTCTATTGTAATGTTTGCATAAGCAGAATTAGCTTCTGTCCAACAACCCCATTGCACCCAGCCTCCTGATAACACATGTAACTGCAAAAGACTGTCATGTTCTAGAATCTAGAATTAGTTAAACCCTGATCTATGGCCTTAAGCCATCCATAAACTAATACAAAGACCTGTTGAAGCAATATGAAAAAAAAGGCAGTCTTCTACCTTAAAATCTGAAGCAGCCTGTTCTAAAGCTTTATGTCCCAATTGAAGAATCTGGCTTGCTGATCGAGAATTGATGTACACCATATTATTATCTAGACAACTTCTTCCTTCCTGTGGCACAGCTAGACAATGTCCACACTCCAAGCAGGCACTTGAAAATGCAGTGATAACTACCCATCAATTCGACAAACTGTGCTGGTTTTGGCTGGGGTAGCGCCAATTTAAATCATGACACAAATTCAACTTTCAGAAACATGAGAGAACTTAACTCTTCTACAAACCAGAAGTGCACGTGTTGGGGTTTTGCTCTCTACAAACTTCAAACTGGGATGGGGACAAGTCACAGCTGTTTAGCTGCAGCCACCACAATACACGGTCTAGCATGAATTTTGGAGAATAGTACACACAGAATTCAGCTGAAGCTGCTTATCTGCAGGGTGCAGACCGAAATAGTAGTTATCCAACCTTTGACATAGGGCGTGACAGCGATGGCACACTCAGCACAAGCAGAGACCTCATCTCACCCAGTACAAGGAGAGGGTCTCTATCACTTCTCTGCCCTCGTGCTCAGAAAAGCATGCTTTCATCCTCCTGCTCTCCTTGGCTAAATTCAAGACTGCTACCAAGTCAGTCATTCAAGCTAACATTTAAGTCTTCAACCTGCCCCCATTAAAGCAACCCAACTGAATGAACCTGAAGTGCAGTTAGCAGTAAGGAACAAGAAGTGTAGCCTGAAATAATTTTTAACTTTAGTACGGCTACAGACAGCCAAAGAAAGCTTATACAGACACTCATACTCAGTGTACAGAAAAATAAGGCTGTGTGGGAGGTAGGAAAGCAAAGAACATGGAAAGAAGATAATCTAGGAAGTTAACTTGCACTTCAGTATATCACCTCCATTATAAATCACTCTAGCTTGAATTAAAACATTTAAAGTACTAAGAAATCTTGTGAATAAGTACTTTAATTCACTATCTACACCCAAGGAACATAAAAGATTTCAAACACCATTTCTTAGTATTGCTCTAAAGTAACAAGTTTTTAGAAGATCTTTATTACCAGCAAGCAGGTCTGCAGAAGCTGAGGAACTAGAAGCAGCCTGGGTTGTGGGCTGGGGTTCAGAAGCACTACTTCCAAAAGCATCTAAAAGGAATTCCAGAAAGCATCGAGAAAAGTGAGGAGTTCAATATTAAATACATCAATTCATCACTTATTGTACACAAAAGATGACAAAATAACCATTTCATACACCAGAAGAAGAAAACGAAACTGCTTGGCCATCCTTTTTGCAGAGCAGTACCATGGATGCAAATTCAGGTGGAAAAAAGGATGTGCAACAAACCACTACTTGAAAAAAATCTCTTTTATTTAGGCCTCTTCTCAGATACAAACCACAGCATACAAGACAAGAAGATTTTGGAGATGAATGCATTAGCTGAAAGTTTGGAGTAATTCTAGCCAGAAGCCAGTAGCTCACATGAAATCTTTTTTAGAGGAGTATCTCACTAATGTCTGAAATTCATTTCTTTCCTTCAACATGCTTAGAGGTGGTTGTGCCCATCCTAATTTCCATCTTGTCAAATCCTGTGATTCAGATATACCCAGTTTGAGACAAGTCACCCTCAAAGTCTCAGCTGCTTTGAGAAACAGAACTGAGAGAAAACAGCATGACCATGGAGATTAGCAAAGAAGAAAAAGGACAGAGCAGAATTTCACTGGACATCTGAGGAAGAGCCACACATGCACTGACTGGGGACAGAATGGCAAGTGTCATGACAACAGAACAACCACACCGACAGCTTATTTGCAGTTCGTTATGGCGCGATTTTAAGAACCAGACATGCCAGACTCAGCCCTAAGGCCACACAGAGAAGCTGTGAGAAGGGGAAACCCGCAGCTTCAGCAAAGCAAAGGTCATTGAAATGAAGTGATTCAACTCTGAAGTGGTGCGGAAACAAAAATACCCACCACCAAATAGGTCAATCACACCTGAAGAATCCACCTTTGCTGGAGAGGCAGTGGGTAGAGGAGAGGGGGCTGCAAATGCATCCACTGCAGTAAGCACAGGATAAATAATATTTAGTATCAGCAAGGCAAAAATGATAGCTAAATATTTCAAAGCCACATGGGCTCCAACAGTTAGAACTACAGGTTTGGTAAATTCGGGTAAAAGTCTCCAGAACTGCAAACAGAAAGTGCTACATTTCTCACACAGCAACTGAAAACCACAGTACTTTAAAGAAAACATTGATTATTACGCATTTTCTTATGCTTAGAGGAGGATTTCCTCCCTGAACAACCACATCACTTACTTCCTGAACTTCAGTGTCAGCCACTTCACGATTTGCATCTTCAGCAAGTGCACATCTTGTGACCAAAGCAGCAAACTCAAAACTCAATATTTCTTGATATTTCAGTTTAAAGATGTAAATTGGCAGTAAGTTGATTTTTTTTTTTCTCTCTTTTGGAAAAAAATACAAACCCAGGAAGTCTGTGGAATGGCCTGTGAAAAGAAGCACTCACCAGATAAAAGATCACCAGTGAGAGAACTCTCAGGCACAGGAGAAGCTCCAGGTTGTGGAGATGAAAATGTATCTTCCAGAAATGAAAGAAAAAACAATAAGTAAGTATCAGTGAAGTCAGTTTACACCATTGCACAGCCTCAAAGCAGCAGAGTATCAGAATAATTCTCTCTTTACCTGTACCAAAGAGATCTATGCTAGGAGTAGCATCTGGTTTAGGTGCTGCAGGTGCATCAGGAGCAGACTCAAATAAATCTAAGGCCAAGAACACAACACATCTTTAACTCCTTTTTGAAAGGCAGGACCGAAAACAGAAGTTTCCAATTTTGCACATCATACTTGAAATTAACAGGCTCTCTGGTTTGAAAGCCTAGCACACAACACGCATGCAACAACAAATTGTTCATTTGGTACTCCTGACCAGATCAATCCACCAGAATCAAAGAGTTAAAAACAAAATTACCACCAAATATATCTAGAGCAGGAGGAGCGGAGGTGGTGGCGGTAGCAGAAGTGGTGGCAGTAGTGGTGGTAGTGGCAGTAGCTGTAGTAGCAGTAGCAGCAGCAGCAACAGCAGCAGCTGGAGAAGGAGTTGTTGCAGGAACTGGAGTGGCTGCACTAGTTGTAGGGGTAACTACAGGAACAGCAGTCTCTGTTGGCTTCATAGCAAAGAGGTCCAGCTCAGGAGCAGCCTCTGCACTACCTTCGGATGGGGCAAAGGGGTCTTGTAAAAAGGAGAGGGGAAATATATGTGTATGCATACTTAGGATCAGTGAGGGAGGAAGTCAAGAACAAAGCAACTATAGGCAATGCACATACTGCAAATACACACACACGCACCGAGGAGGTCGCTCTAACATCTAGCTTACTTACTTATTTTTCTAAAATAAAGGCTGTCTGAAAGGCTGAGCAGTCTAATTACTAGAGGGGAGAACTTTCAAAGGCTCTTTGACAAGGCCAAAAAACCGAGTATGACAAAGGACTATCCAGGCTACTGCTTACAACCCAACACTGACAGAACTGTTCATTAGCACTACCCAATAAACACAAAGTCACTGGGACTTGGAAACAGGCAGTCTCGTTAAGCATGCTCTTCAGTTTAAGGTTTGTTTTTACCAATTGCAAACACTATGAAATTTTCAGAAAAACACACTGCCATGTAGTTTAAACAAACAAACAAAAAACCCCCAGCAAAACAAGAGACTATCTAATGACATAAAACCCACCATTTCCTGAACATGCATCAAGAGCTGCTGCTACAGGGGTTGGGGTAGCTGGTGCTGCTGCCCCTTCAGCTGCTGCAGGGGCTTCCCCAGGAGAAGCTGCAAAGGCATCTTGGGTGCAGTTTAAGAACAGAAATTAAAAGAAAAAAAAAAGAATAAAGAGAAGAAAAATATAGTAAAATAACCAAGTTAAATTGCATAGGTAGATCCCCTTATACAACATGAATGTATTTACTCCAACAGCAAGACAACTCATGCAGCGCAAAACGCTTTGTCTCTCCCCCAACCCCACACAAGCAGGTTCTAGACAGGGATTGCAGATGGAGCTTCTTGGGTTGCCCACAATAAGCACAGTGAGTGTAAAAGAAGGCATTATTCTCATTGTATAAGGGTTCAGAGCAGCATGCTCATGTACTACCCAAAATTAGCTACTTAACAAAATTAACTTAAGAGCAGATATTAACAACTTGCATGCTCAAAGCCTGTATTACACATGATTAATCTGCAACTGTGAGTTTACTTGCATGGTGCTTTGCACTGTTATGAATATCAATCCAATTACTCTGGTAGATATCTGCATCTACCATTTCTAGTCTTTGAGCCAAGTCAGTCATGCACATCTGAAAAACTGTACTTGTTTCTTAACAGTATTCCAACTGGATCTGTCTGAAGCCATAACCTGATCCATATTTATGCAGTTTGCTTCAAACAGATCAAGATTGTTCATCTTAACTGGTGGTTGGTGACCCATAACTTGTCTGTCCTTTAAGGATCACTTCTAGGCCAACCAGCCAAGTTGGGGAAAGCACCTAGTTTGGGGTTTTGGAATGACTTGCTCATGAGGTTTTCTGAATGGCTTTTTTTTTTTTTTTTTTTTTT
>WAAE01026022.1:0-18496 GCA_013400495.1 Nicator chloris | reverse complement strand
TTTTTTTTTTTTTTTTTTTTTGCCACTTGCTCTCTGATTTTTTTTCTTTTTGTTTGCCTGTTCCTAAGTGGCATGCTTAAATTTCAAGCTATGAACAGCATTATTTCTAGGATTAAACCAGCATCTGCACTCTTAATTCTATGAAGTAGTCCTAATGGACAGTGCCATTTGGACTATCCTCATAGGCAAGCATTTTCTTCACAAAAAAAAGACTGCACAACAAGGACTAAATACTTCAAGATGCTTGTAAAGGACATTTTTCTACTGCTACAAAAATTAGCAAGTTAAAAAAATCTGTTGGGAAATACTGCAATTGCACTGTCAAATTAGCACAGGAAAAAGCTTAACATGCTTTAACTTGAATGTCACTTTTAAAATGAAAACAACCATTTAAAAAACAAATTCGTGCCAGGTAATCTAAAAAGCTCAAAAGAACATGCATCGAAACTTCAACAGAAGAGAAGAAAGCCCACTAGTCTTGTACAATAGAATTAAAATGAGTTAGTAGCAAAAAAAGGCCTGCTAATAAGCCATTTCAAATATAATTCTATTTCTCAAGTAACATGGTTGTTCAACAACAAAACTGGATGGCAGTTGTCCAAGTAAAAACATCAGAATGAGTCAAACATCCCAGTGCTGTATGTGTACCAGACACTGGCGGGCACCACGTGGAAGGAATTCAGCACAGAACTGAACTGAAGAGTTTTGCATCATCCTGCTTGAGAAGATGTTTTGTGTAGCACCAGTATGTTCAGTTTTGCACTACAGGGCCAGCTTTCAGATGAAGGGGCACCCTGGGCTCTTTGAAAAAAACATATTTGTGCCCACACAAGCTTGTAGGCCAATAGCACAAACATTGGTCAACCCTACTTAAAATTATTTCCCAGACTGAAAGGATGGGCTCCAGATAACATTTAAGGCAGAAATTCAGAATGTATAGAGCTAGTCACTAGTTCCATGTTGGGATCACTTCAGCCTCAGAGTGACACCTATTCCTGTCCAGATGTAGGCAATTGAAGTTCCACGTGTAACAGTCATAGATATTCAGGTGGGCACAAGTTCCTTCCAGCCCACAGATGCAAGAAAACAGTTTGGCACCAGCTTTATCTTTCACAGACACTTCTGAGTAAGGTTCTGGCCAAAGACTCTAACTTTTTTAGCATCAGACTTGGGTTAAATGGCAGGTGGGATAAACACCTAAGTTCATACTGGAATCTAAATGAAAGACGTCATAGTAAGAACTCCTAGTATTAGTTACTCTGATTAGTTCAAGAAACCTACACGAACATAGAGAAAAACCAATCTGAACAGGTGACCCTACAACTCACAGCTTAAACCAAGGGTTTGCCATTGGGTTTTTCTTAAGTTAGTGCTTATTAAGTTCTTTTCAAAAGGCTCTGCTGCTCCTATACAGTTGCCCTCTGCTAAAATCTAGCATAACATGCAAAAATGGATACAATTAAATCTGCATATTTTATTATTAAAATATTAAAAAAAGAGAATGGTTTATTTTCTTTTTTGCTCCTCCATATTGGTGTAGTAACACTACATTTGCACATTCACCGGTGTAAAAGATTTTTTCCCTTTAAAGCAGTTACTGTATTCTTTATATTTTTGCATCTCCTGTTTAAGAAGTGACTTTAGCTTTTGACTTCTAGAATCAAGTAACATATGGTCCTCACTTGATTTTCTTGACATTCTGAAAACTTAAAGAGCTGTTGCTGAAACCTTTGCAAGTTCACACTGCATGGAACATCTACCAGGAGTGACAGGTATGTATTATGTACTGCATTACACTTGAATTCACAAATATAGTTCTTACGGAAATAATGTGCAAACAATGGGTTTTCAAAGTTGTTAAACACTGAAGAAGTGCTTCAATGTCTCTTGTCTGCAGCAAAATAAGTGTTTCTGCAGAGTGATCTCTTTCATCTCATAAATTTGGGCTTTATTTGATGCCATGGCATCAATACATGACAAGTTTACTTACACAGATGATTCAGCTGACCTATAATCATTAATGAATTATGAAACATGTGAAACAATCCCATGCAAGTCACAAGTAGAGGAAAGATCATAAAACTGAAGTGTACACAAGAAACCGTTTCCAGAGTTTTTTCCTTCTTCAGTCACCTTTTCACATAGAAAACCTGACCTGAGTTATAAAGAAATATTTCACGATGCTCAGAGATAGGAAGTAATAATATTTATGCAAAGTGTTGTTGTTGTTTGGTATTTATTAGCTAAGTGCTAGCTTGCTGTACCAGCATAAGGACATTCATTAGCCCTTAACTGCCAAAAGTCTTCATCAATTTGCCTGTAGTTTCTTTACAGGAAGACCACTGTTCTGCCCACTTACAATTCGAGTCATCTTAATGCCTAATAACTGACATCTGCATAGTGTCTGCCATGACTTGTTACTTGCACTGATTACAGAGTACTCCCACAACAAAATGTAACTCAAGAGCACATTACACACGTCCAAAAATACTGTACCCAAATTCTATTACTGAGTGGCACATCAAGGTATTTTGCCTTTCTTCTACCTTTGCATTTCTCTTTCACAGGAATGATTCCAGCTGCACTTTGAAAAAAGCCTCCTCTTGTTTTGTCTTTGAAACACAAGAGTTCCTCAAGTTGGCACAGGTAACTGAAAGCTTACCTATTAATCAGATGGAATTCTTTAAAAAAGCTATGCTGGATCAATCCTGCATTTCTCATCTGCTTTCCAATACCATATTAGCAATGAACACATAAAGCAGAGCTTATCTCTCAAAGACAAAGCCCAGTCCCAGGCAGCATGCAGACTCCTATCAGCTGAACTATCAGCCATACAGTGCAGTCAACAGTTACTCCAACGCCTCCTCTACTGCTTCTTCCTTCAGCTTGGCTACCTTTCCCCTGCAGCTTTCAGCTTCTTTCCCTACACCGACACTCCCTGAAGACTCCTCACATTCTTTCTTCTGAGATCACTGCTCCTGTCCTCTCTCCTACCACAATTGACCACAAGAAACTGTGTGAAGCAACAAAGCACTGGCAAGCTGCAACAAGTTAAGGTGACCTTGAAGACTGTATCTCCAGCAGACCTCAAAGGTGAAACACCTACTTAATAGGATTAAGTGTAAGCATGTCTAGCATCACAAAAACTAGAGTGTGGCAGTGTCTGCCCAGAAATGACCTCTTCTTGCACTGGATGAAGTCTTAAGGTAACAAGGAATGTCATATATGATGCTAGAATATACTTACAGCACAGCCTTCAGGAAAAAACCCAAAGAAACAAAAAAACCTCAATCCATGAGCAGAGAGATAGAAGTTCACTACAGACTCATGGATCTTAAAAGGGTCTGTCCACTTGTGTGGACAAGAAAAGGGTGTCTTGAAGGCACTGCAAAAGTATCTTTGTTGCTGAGTGTGTTTAGAGATTTTCCTAATTGAGAACTAGACGTTTTCTGCCATCATAAATAATAGAACCTTGCTTCATTCTGAAGTGTTCCAGAAAAGAAAAAAACCAGTATGCATCTAATGTGTAATCCACTGGAGATTTATCACATTTGAGTGACAAAATACGTTCTCTTTAAAGGAAGAGATCAAGTCACAGAAGTCTGCATATTGCAAGACTAAAATTCTTTCCACGCTGAAGGGTGAAGCTCCACTTCTTAATATGCGTCACTAAGTTATCTAATGATCAGTTAAATCTCTAGAAACTGAACACATCCAGGTCTTTGCCTGACAAGCCTGGACGCAGGCACATGATTTGGCAGTAGCTGTTTTTCCAGGCACAGAGTAGTGGAAAAGGTAGAAAAAAAACCCATTGCATCTTGTTGCTATAGTGCTGGAAAAACAAGCACAGATAGTTGTTTTTCTAATCCTGTTTCAGTGATTTACAGTGATTTCTATCCATTTAACTATTCTTTCATTTTTCAAAAAGTCCTATACCTATTACTAAATTAATTAATCACTAAGTTAATTACTAAATTACTAAGTTAATAAATTAATCATGTGATTTCAAGGTGTAGCATCCAAGACTTGGCTTGACCTCAGTGCTTACATACCGTAAGTTTCACACTCTGTGCATCTGCAGGGTTGTTAATGAGCACAGGCCCTGGCTTCTGCAACAGGCTCCTGACAGCAACCAACATCAGACTCTCTCTCACTCCTAGTGGCATCCAGAACCTTGCCCATGACAATTCTGAAGGTGTTGCTCAACTGCCTGATCTTGTGGCACTTGGATTATTATCAATCTTTGTAAAAGGAGGGGTAAGCAGCAAGTAGCAGTTGTATTCCTTTGTTACAGCTTTTCAGCACCTTACTGGCAGATATTTTGGTGCTGTCTGTTGAAGCCAGTCCTAAAAAAACCTTGTAACTGGGAACTTTCAGTCTTAAGGAAACACATTTGTAGTCAAACTGCTTTTTTATGAGACCTCTCTGGCACTTCTGTCAGTAGAAGTGATAGATAAACACACCGCACGGAGAAGATACTGGAATTCAGTCTTGATAGCAAGTAAGTTATTGCTGACATCCTCAGTCATGCTGGAAGCATGCATGAGACAAGAGAAAACTCAAAAAAAAAAGTGGTCAGGTGACCTTAAACATAGTTTGTAAACAAGAAGATTTCTCCATTACTGGGCTAGTATATTGTTCAAAAGAAAAGTAATTTCTGGCATGCTGTTGGGAAGCCTCCTGCTGCACAAGAAGTACCAAGAAAACTGGTACCATACAGTGGGAAATGTAGTCTTACTCAAGTGGATAGCAGATAACATCAGAAACTGAATGAGCACGACTAAACCCTAAGAATATTTTTGTATTTTTTTCCTTTACATATTATTATTTGCATAGTTGGCGTTCAGTACAAGTTCATCACCCCTACCATTTACTGCAAATATTTGTGAAATAAAACCCAGATTCAAGATTGCTGAAATACAGTAATTTCAGCTGGCTCAATACTCTCCTTGCAGGAAATACCCAAAAGAAACCCAACACAGCACAAGCATGACACATAACAAAGGGGAGGACACTGTCACATTCATCCTCTTCAACTACAAAAGTACAGCTGCTTTTCTCAGAAACTGTAGTAGAAGGCATAGTTATTAAATAACGTGGAGACAATTCCTGCTTACCCCCATGTGGACCTGACAACTACTGCTCTTAGCTGTTCAATCATAAGGTAACTCAGCCTTAAGGTTTACAGTTTTCCATAGGTATGCAGAGGAGTCTTAGCTAAAAGCACAGCAAACAGAGGTAGCTGGGCAGCTTATATTTCCTGTTCCATCTAGCATCCAACACACAGGCACCTCTGGTACAGCTGTTAAACCAGAGGCTCAATGTTGCTTCGACTGCATCATGAAGTGGTGTAGAGCACTACAGAACCAAACTAACCTCCAAAGAGATCCACTTCAGCAGGGGCAGCAGTGGCCGTGGCAGCCGTAGAAGCAGCAGCCGTGGTAGTGGCAGTCTCAGTAGTTGGAGCAGTAGCTGCAGTAGGCTCTGGGGCAAACGGATCTGAAAGCTGTGGCTCAGAGGTGACACCGGAAAGCGCAGCCAGGTTATCTATGTGCAACCATGTAACGAAGATCAAACGGGAAAGGTAAGGGGAAAGGCAAAGACCACAGTCGCTCAGCCCCAGAAAACTGGGGCTTTCAGTAAGGAGTCGTAACATACAGAGGTCTTAGAAATCAGAAACACTACTCACCCTCTCCCAAGAGGTCTAGTGATTGTCCATTAAAATGACAGCAGAATAAAAAACAGAGTAATTAGTAGAACTGCCAGACTGAAGATGTTCATTAGCCAAATGTTCATTGCAAATCACATGTCTAGGTTATGTCTAGAAGCATAATTTCTACACTTGCTTTTCTAACATTCAAGAAGTTATTCTGACATGACAAAGCTCATTCTGTTTAATAACTCTTCAAAACAGAACCAGTACATCCCTGGAAACCTTCACAGAACAGGCACTAAAGCAAAGGTACTTTAGCAGTGAGCAGCTTGCAAACAGTGTTAAGTTACTTCAGGATATGATACATGGTCCCCAAATATAATCTGAGAGACAAACAGGTGGCGGTTCCTGGACTTGGGACAACTGTTAAGTGCAAAATAAATAAATCAATCAATGGAGCAGTTCTTCTTCAAAATATTTTTCTGCATTTACGATAGAGCAAACATGCTCTGCAGGAAGAACTAACTCTGTTAACACTTGCTATGAGGACTATGAATGTTGACAGCATAAGCATAAGCAGACTGGCTCTGCTCCAAGTTTGGCTCCTTAGTCAACTGTTTCTGGAAGCCAATGCAGCATCTTTAATGACAGACTTTCCTACAATTTGATGTCCTCTAAGATCAGTCAGATTGAACTCAAACACAGAAGTTTTGTCTACATAAAAATCAACTACGAGATACAAAAATATGTGAAAACCAATGAGTTTGTCCTATTAAATTTTTATTCTGTAGTTAGGATAGTCTGAGCTCAGCAACTACCTATTGACTAACCAGTACCTCAGTGCTGCTCCTAGATTCTCTGTACACATAACAGGGTCATGGGTTCATCTGATCCACACCAAACAGCAAGCAGAGCCCTGATGCTTTACTGTGGGTCAGCATTTGCAAGCAAAATTATTTGAGCAGGCGCAGCCCTATCTTCACGAATTTGTCTTTATTTTACAACACTTGTAAAAAAGGCACCAAACCCCTACATTTAGGTTTTTTACAATTTTCATAATTGGTTCCTTGGGCGAGCTCTACTTGAGACTGATGGCACAAGCTGAACTAAGTCAAAATACCATTCTGAAAGAGCAGAACAGCACATTAAAAATGCAGCACTCTGGTATCCCATTACTGCACACCAGGTGAATGTCTCACAGCTAGAATTGGAATAAACAACTGTTGGCAAACTTTGAAGTTCTATTAGCTTAGTTTTCAATGCCTTTTTGTTACTCAGTTATGTTACAGAACTCAATACAGTGAAATTATAATTATCCAGCACAGCAATCTACACTTAGTCTTTATATGGGAATGATTAAAAACAGTGGTTTTTTGTACAACAATATTCAAGTAACAATACTGTTAGCAAATCCATGTTCTAAGGCACACTGTAAGGTAGCTCAGAGCAGAAATTCAAGTCAGTTTGCTTTTATATCCAAGAGTAAAACCTCACAAAGATGCAGGCTTTGACCTACTGTATTTTTTGTAATACTATAGTCTACTCTACCTGCTAAATGGCTATCTATTCTTGCAGTATGCTGCAGGCACCGTATTACCCTATCTTGATGGTCTCCTGATAGCACAGAAGTGTAGATTTTCACAAGTTACAATTAATTTGCTAGATGACATACTGTGTATTCAGAAAAACAGTAGGTATACAACAAAATATACAGTTTACTGTACATAACCCCAAATATAATCCACTATACTGAATATACAGCATATGCCAAAATACATAAAACCTACACTGCCAGCGAGACTGAGAAAAGCAGGATTGTTTATTGTTGATATGTACTGATGCTGCAACATGAAGTATTTCATATTCACATTTTCCTGGCTATTCTGAACTACAGCACTTCTTCCAGCTTCCTCCCTCTAGTACTATCTTCTCATGAGTTCCCATATGAACTTGCTGTAGCCCAGAAGAATAAGCAGCTCAAGTAGCAGGGAGGCGTGGTTGCTTACACAGCCTCCCAAAAGTCCTGGGTGGAAGGAAGGTCATCTTGTCCAGCCTTTTGCTCAGAACAACAGTGCTCCCAACACCAGATCAGGTCTGTCATGGCTCAGGCTAGTCAGGTCTTGAAAAATCTCCAGGAATGGAGAGTTCAGTAGCTCGCGTTCAGGGACCTACCTCAGTACTGCCCTACCCTCCAGGTGAAATATTTTTATTCTTTCAGAGAGTTTTTAAAAAATAATAAAATAGAAAAAAAAGGCAAAAAAGCAGCTAGATTCCAATGCAGTAACAGGTCATCATACCTGGACTACCGCCAGCAGTAAAGCAGACAAAGCTGAAGCTTACTAAGTTACCAAAGTGCTATTCTGAAAGATAAGACTGAAGTATACTTGATGAGGGTAGTGACAATTCTGGCCACTGGAAAACAGTTAGCTGTCCTTTTCTGTCACGGAATAAGACTAAGTGCATTACTAGCCAATTTTAAAGTTTTTAGTAATTCAGAAGAATAAAAACACCTAAGTTCCAAACTATGGGTGCTTTGTCAAAAAAGAAAAAAAAAAACAGCTTTCAATTTCTATGCAAATCAATACTTTACAATATTACTGGCTATTTGTATTTCTATTATTGCAGGAATGAGCAACTGCTTAAAAATTTAGCTCTTTCATGCTCTGTCAAATATCTCAAAGGCTTGTATTTCAGTGCTTGGTAATGACAAAGCAAGACAAATAGGATGCAATCAAAATACTGCAGAATAATTAGTCATAGGCACCCTCGAACAGATAACTCTTTGTCTTGCTGTCTGGGTAAGATTACTTTTCTGTTAATAAAATTGACATTTGCAGGGGAAAAAATTCAACAGATAAAACTGGAATATGCAATACAATGTCTACATCACAGCCCTAGCTATCCTCCCATAATGAAGTGGCTGAAATACAAAGTCATCTTTAATGACCTACAACTAAGAACAGAAGTAGGGACTGCAGAAGCCACCAGCACCCAGTATGAGCACTGCCAGCAGAGTCAGCATGACTCAGTGTTGCATTCCTGCCGGGAGAGGGCTGATGAGTTCATTAAGCTGCCACACAGGATCTCTTAAGATTACTCCACTATGGGTTTACAACTGTGTAAATTAAATCAACATTTACTGGCCTAATTCCTTGTTTTAACAGGACAAGAGTGACCACTGCCTACATTTACTGTGTCCTCCAGATCACCAGCTGCTACTGCTGCCTGGAAAAACAGGGTCAGATTTCAGAGAGCCCGTTAGTTATTCCTGTTTGAAAGCAGTTAGCTCTCTACTTCTATTTCCATATTAATATTCTAAGCACACAAGGAAGATACTTTATTAAAATATGTTAAGGCTTGTCAGAGGTAATCACACTTGCAGCAGAACTAAATTGCTACCATTTGCTTTACATGCATTTTTGTTTTAAAAGCTATTTTTGTTCCTCCTCCTCCTATTGATCTGTGGGCTTTGCTCCACAAACAGAAGAGCTGGTTTCTGCCCCCACCCTGCCAATAAGCACACAAGCAGTTCTGGTTCTTCTGTTTTGAAGTGCCTACCCTACCTGTTCACCTTCATCCATCCCCTTCCTGCTCACTTTTAGTCACATAATCCTGGCTCCCTCAGCTTTGCAGTCAGGCCCTTATAAGCAGCTTATACTATTATGGATATCCCTGGAAAGAAGTAGCCTTGTGCTGCAGAGGGATGCCTGACTGTCAGGTCAGCAGAAGCCTGGGAGTGAGCTGGGAACATCCTGTGCTAGCAAAGAGGCAGAGTTCAGTTCAGCCAGGCAAGAAGATGGAGACTGCAAGAAGGGATGCTGACAGTGAGGTTTCTCTACCTCCCCATGAAGTGCCTCCAGCAGCAGCAGCAGCAGCAGCAGCAGCGCCCGCAGGAGCAGGTGCTGGAGCTGCCTGCCCAGTACCAGCAAAATCTGGCTGAAGATCCAAAAGATCACTGGATGGTTTGGAAGAGCTGCCAAGAAAAGGAAGAAAGACATTAAAATACTGGAGGAATTTGTCCATTTTAATAGTTTGTTTTCTTTAAATGTGATGATTGGATTAAGGAACCAACCTTTGTTTGGATGAAATAGAGACATTTTTTTCAGGCTTTAGGATTAGAGCAGCGGCCATAAGCACCTCTAGTGTAGTGAGCCCCAAAAATATGCTACAGCCCAGGACAGGAACTTTAACTTACTTCCATTTCCTGATAATGGCATTGCAACAGATCTACGAGACTTAAAATTCTTTAAAAAAATCCCAAATAACCAATCAAAAAAACCCCAAACCCCAAGGCAAACCCAACTAACCAAACCAAAAGAAACCCCACCAAAACACCCAAAATAAAAAATGCAAAATTCCAGGTGGTCCCTAAAAACAGAGAAAATAACTGTTGTGACTGAAACCAGCACCATTCTACTTTCATATTTCACCATGCCATGTCAGAAAGCAAGAAACCTGCATTTCCAAGCAATGAACTGGCTTTTGTAGAAGAGAACTGGCAAAACTTCTATGGGTTAAGCCAGTCGGGTATTTACTTAGAAAACCAGATCTTTTTCATCTAGAACATTGAAATAACAAAAAATAGAAGCTCTTTTTTCAGTGAAGTTCTTCACTTGACAAATGAGTTACATCTTACAGACTCTTGGTTCAAGCTTAGAGTTTTTCCATCTCTAGAGTTCAACCACTCCTGCTCTTTACAATAAGCAACAAACTCCTGCTTTGTTCTGGTTTTGACTTGTAAACAAGGTTCAGATTTTCTCATAGGTAAAATGTTTCTTTCTAATTTTAATGTTCAAAAGTTCATTATCTTTGTACTTCATTAACTGATTTGAAAAGAAGGAAAAGGGAATATTAATTCAGCAGTTTTAGAAAGAGAATTCTGAAAGTCAGCAAAGACTACTCTGGACTTGCACAATATTTCAGTCTATTCAATTAGAAGTTTCTGTACAGCATTTTTGTGTTTCAGGGGCTTTTTTTTTTGTTTTTGTTGTTGTTATTTGTTTGGTTTGTTTTTTGTTTTTTGGGGGTTTTTTTGGGTTAGAGTTTATTTGTGATCTCTACTGGTAGAATAATGAAAACTGATGTACACTACTTGTAAAATAAGCAAAGCTTTTTATGCAAGCCTCCTCTTACAAGTATGACTTTGGTACCTACATCAAGCTCAGTAATTCGAACATGCTTTTTATCTTACCTGACTGGAGCAGCTGTAGATGAAGTTGCAAAAAGATCAACTGGAGGAGATGTATCAATAGTTTTTGCTGGAGTAGAACTAGGAGATGTAACAGTTGTGGCTGGAGAAGACTGGAGAAATATTTTAAATATACATTCAATATACCAGCATTTCTCCCCAACCGACTCATGCACAGATGCACATACTTTAAAAACCCAATTTTGATATCAGGTCTTTTTATCATGAGCTGTTTTCTCCTCTGAAAGAATTTAAGGAAGACTGGGCTAAGTTTTCAGATGGTAGTAGAGCTGAGAAACCCCAAGGTGACCCCAAAGAAGGAAAAAAGTTTCTATAAGATTTATTCTGAAGGATTTGTTTCTGTAACTGTCAGACTTCATTTTGTCTGTGGAAGGAAGTAGCTGTCTGTCCACAACAGCACCTCAGCACTCTAACCACAGAAATTGTGAGAGAAGAGAAATGGTTAGAAACCAGTTACAAGTGTGTTTGTAAATCTTCAGAAGAGAGTTTAAAGAGCCATCAACAGCGCTCGGGGTTACGTCCTTGGGAAGATACAAAAGACAGCTCATGCTATGACTTTGCTTCTGTAGCTGCTCCAGTTCTGGATAAAGATACTTCAAGTATGGCAAGGACAGACACCAAGGAGAGTATATTGCAACTCCTCTGTGAACTTGAAGACTCAAGTTACCTTGTAGAGTGTCAATTTAATTCTAAAAGATACTGTAAGCTTTGGTACAGCATCTCACATGCTAGAGAGATCCTTTTCCTAACAACTGAAAACAAGTCCTTATTTTAGTACTGTTAGCCATTCTGACCACTTACAGGAAGGAAAAAACAGCAAATTTGAAGAGATTTTCTCCTGAGTTCTTCTACTGCCATCCCATCATCATAACTCTAGCAGATGGGTGTAAGCTTTCTAGACTCTCCTCAAAGCTTTAGTAAGGTTTGAGACTATAATGTGCATCAGGGAAGATGTGGTTAAAGCTGTAAGAATCCTTTCTGAGCCATCATGTAGTTCTCACCAACTGCTCGCGTATTAAACAGAAGAGCTGTGGGGGTTACATTTTGTTTTCGTTTGATTTTGTTGTGGTTTTTTTAGAAAAGCCAGACTTCTTTTTCTTCAGAAAGAAATTTAAGAGCTCTCTCTAGAATCAAGCATTGAACTCCCTGCATTAGATTCAGAAGATTTTATTGAGTTTTTCCTCCACAGCACCCATTATGAGACACAGTCATGGCACCTGGCAACGCTCCAGGGATACCAGGAGCTGCTATTACTAACACCATAAAGCTCATTAGTTTATCTGACACTCAAACCAAGGCATTTTCACTGGCAACTCTTGCTTTAAATTAAAGTCAGCAGTCTCACTAATGAAGGTCATTTCTGAAACTAGATCTATTGGATGAGAATTTTCTTCCTTTCTTTCTGGCTTTTCAAATGAACATGGTTTTTTTTAAAAGAGTCAGAATTTCCTCTTAAAGAGCTGCAGAAGGAGTGAAGGAGTGAAGGATTTGGAGGAGAAATACCCTGGAGCAAGTTTCTTGGTGACATGAGAATTAAGGTGGAGTGAAAGGAAAAAAAAATACAGAAGTTGAGATAAAAATGTGTGTATCTTTTATGCTTTCACAAGGAGCAATCATCACATCCAGGTGAAGCTCCTTAGCATCCTGACTGGTGCAAGCACTGCAGCCCTTCAGATCAGTGACATGGTCTTACAAGGTCACTATTTATAAAGTCATTAAAAGATAAAATTTTGTCAATTAGGTGGCAAAGTCTAAAAAGTAGGTTAAGAGATGGCAATTTAACTCCTTACAATGTTCTAAACCATACCACCTGAACACGATTTATCTAGTACAGCAACTGGCAGTATTTACCTTGCTCAGAGGAGAAGGAGCCCCAGATCTAGAAAAAAAAAGGGGTTTTCAGATAAATACAGCTATTGAAACTATGTTTCTGGTCATCAAAACTCCTGCAAAAAGACCAAACCTAAGCATGGAAGCTTTCTGAAGATCTCTTCAATTGCATGCCCTCTACATTTCTCAAACTTCCATGTGCCACTTTAGACAAGGAATGCAAATTCTAGTTCAAATCTTGAATTAATCTTTTAAGCTAACTGGCATCACATGATTACTCTGCCTTTTAAATAAGCTCTACTAAATGGAGGAAATGCAGAGATGCATGCACATATCTTACTTTGGGGCCTACAGGACCCAGCAGGAAGGTGTTACTGGGGCCAGATGTCACCATATTAGAAAACCATGCAACAGCAGCAGAACACCACCAATATTGAAGCAGTTATCTAACATAAGCCTTCTGAGGATGTGTCAGCAGATTTTCAAAGTCTGCTTTCTTTTAAAGAAAGTCAGAGTTACTTGAAAATAACTACATTTAAAACTATGAAAGCAGTGAGTTGGAAAGTTCAAGCTGGAAGTTCTCCCACATGCACAAAAATCACACTAACAGTAACTGACAGAGCCTTAATCATAACTTAAAATGCACGTCAGTGCATTTGTTTGCTTTCATTATGAGGTATGAAAATACTGCTACATATTTTTAGAGCTGCTTTGATCTAAGAGATGAAAGGAGGAGTTGAAGATAAAGCTGCACCAGTACTGAACTAGCATCCATCCCATAAGTTACTTGAATTGGATAAGTCCTAGGAGCTGTAGAACAGATTAGAAGATTTCCAGATCTTCTAATCACGGAAATGACAAAAAAATAACTTAATGACTATATACAAAAGCAAAGAACAGTTAAGCTCAACTCAAAGAAAATATCTATTTCTAAGCATTCAAGAGAATCTTTTAAAAATACACATAACCATGCCTGCAAGCGATATATAAAGGTATGTACTTACCCTTCGCTAAATTGCAAGGATAGCAACAGGAAAAGAGAAAACAGAGGTTTAGCTTAATCCTTCCTAACTTAACCATGGCAAGTATCTAGTATGAAGATGCAAAACCATTAGAAAAGAAATAGATTTTGATGATAAAAGCCTTAGCAGCACGCAAACCCCCCGTTCCTTCTAGTTTTCCTCAAGTAATTTTACTTCATTTTGGAAAGTGTCTGGTCGTTCTGTGTGTTTCCCCCACCACCATGAATTAAAGAAAAGGTTGCCATTAAGATGATCTTGTAAAGGAAATGAAAATGCTTGTCTTATTTTCTAGCTAAGTGACAAAAGGAGGTTGGGGCAGGCAGACCTAACTATCAACTGATGGCACACTGTCTCTATTATGCCTAGATACATTGTACAACACATATACCTACTTGTTGCCAGGTTTTTTTCCTTCCAGTGAGTTTAGATGTTGCTCAAGGGTCTCCATGAGACTGCTAGGAGCCTTGAAAGCAAAGAGAAAAATACATCTCAATGTACTGCAGTGATCTAACCATACTTTGAAATCCAGCACCAACTTCCCTGAGGCCCATGATGTGTGTGCTCATGCAGTTATTTTATTTACATCAGCGTGGAAACAGTGGATTTCCATGCTAGAAGTATTCAGGCAAAGCCAGTTTTTAAAAATATATTACTGCACGCAAATTTGCAGAGAGAAAATGTTTACCTCCACTACGCAGCACCTGAAGCCTAAATCCAGGATGTGCTGCTCATCATGCTTTAAATCGGTGTTAAACATTGACAACACCACAGGCACCCACAGGGCTGATTTTAAGATTCATAGGTTCAAGGTCACCCTTAGTTTTGCTTGTAGTCAGACCGCCCAACACCTCTTTCATGGCCAGAGGGTTAGAAAGCATTTGCAGTCTAAACAAAACAAAGTCCTTTCCAACGCCCCCAGAAGGAGCTACCTTTGGCTCAAGACTCCCAAATCACAAAATCTTATAGCTGTTCTCAAAATGGTACCCTGGCACAGGTTACTGTGCAGCTCGTTTGAAGTGCAGAAAGATTGCTATTTTAGATGTCTACAAAAAACTAGGCTTTTCCAGGCATCCCTGATCTTAGGTTTTATTTTAAGCAACCTTTTTGTGGTCAGCAGCCAATACCCACAGGCACTTGCTGTTACAATGGCAGATAGAAAATGTAGCTGTAAATGCACACTGGGCTTAGCTATTCCAGTATAAAAATAGAGTCTGGATAAGTAGGCTCCTACAAGATCAACAAACAGGGAAGAAACCCTTGAGAGACACAGTAGCATATAATAATTGAATATTTCATCAGGGTTACAAGTTCATCAGGTCATTAGTCTCTAAACAGGGAATTCTCTTTATCAGTCTCTTTCAGATCAACCACAACTCCTGACAGCAACACCTATGAATGTTTTTCATAAATAACATCTTTAATTTCAGGGCAGATGTAATGATCAAACAAGTCAGTTTGTGATGCTTGGAAACAGCCCATCCACTGCTCCTGTACTGACAAACCAGCCGGCTGGCTGAACTGGATATTGCAGGATGCATACAGCACCTGCTAGGACCAATGCACAGCTGTGTTCTTGCAGTGCCTGCATATTGATTTCAGCATTACAACCAGTAACTTAACACATCCAGAAACTTCAAACGCTCAAAATAATCTTAAGTGACGGATTGAGTTTAAACACATCCTACGTACATAAGCAATGAAGAGACATCTTGACCTTGCTGCTTTTACAGGCATATTCATTAACTTTTAATTCATTTGGGCATAATAAGAATTGGTTAAACACAAGTGACCTAGTTATAAGAATTCTCCAGCAAGAAGAAAGGTAAGACAAACCAAAAAATCCAGAGAGATTCAGACTTTCACGTATTCAAAAAGGCTGTATTTTAAGATATACATTGTGAGACTTTAACATATAAGTTAAAGCTGTGTTTTAAATAGAAAAAAAGATTTTAAAAAAGATTGCATGATTTGCTGTTACCAGTTACCTCTAGACATTTTACATAGCTTCCCAATATATTAGTCAAACGTTTCTTAAAAACCAGCAAGGTAATGTAAAACTTATCCATGAAACAGAACTCTGAGAAGAAGCTTCAGAAATTTTCTACCCAGATGGAACAATTTGGAAAGGAAATACTATCTGGTACCCAATTTGCAACACTGAACATGGCTTAATTTCTTCTAGATACTGCTTTAACATTAGATAATATATCAGTCAGCATTGTGCTGGTACCTTAGATATGGGTTCCGCAGTAGCTACTAGGGGTAAAACTGTCATATTTTAGGAAATGCTAGAAAATAAAAATGAGCCAAGATTTTTAGCTGCTAAGATGCCTTCTCAGCCTCCAAAACTTTGCAGCCAAACTATCAAGTCCAAAGATGACAACTATCAACTTGAATTACACTACTGGGACCACTTGTCTAGATTTACAGAGTATGTACACACAGAGTGTCAACACAACCAACTTCTTGCAGAATATTACCAGCTATTGCCATGGCTTGCTATAGAAATTTAGGTATACCATTGATACTACATAGAATTACGTACTAATTGTTAGCTGAAATTCAGTTTTATTATTCACCTGTTATTTATTTCTCTCTGAAATACGTTGTCGAGGTCTTACACATGGGTTATACAGCATGTTTCAAGCTAGCCTTAGCAAGTGAGTCCCAAGCAGCCTTTGGGAGAATACAGCTGTGAGGGACTACCTGAACAGAGACTGAAGTGGTCAGGAAGTTGGATGAGATGATCGTTTTAGACCCCTTCTTTCCAAAAGAACTGTTCTATTTTAAAGTGTTGGCCCATGGGGTGGGAGGGACCATCCAGTAGCAGTAACTAAGGTGCTGTTGAGCAAGTGCAGCACTGACTGATGAGGCAGAACAGGCTGGCTCAACACAGGCAGAAGCAGATAGAAGTGCCACAGAAATTTATAAAGTATATTTCATTAACTGGGTTCCCGGTGATTTCTCTTGGCTTAAGGACTTAGCTCATCACTGACTGCACTGTGTTAAAAAAGAGCCCCTGAGGCACAGAGTTAGGGGAAGATACTATGTCAGCTGTTTCAAGATAAGGTCTGGTATTGCACATGCTGCTTTTGTCTGCTGAAAAAGTGGCCAGACTTTATAGCCCCACTGTGTCTGAAATCCACAAAGATTATTAATCTTCACCTTCTCATAATGTCTCACTTTCAGAATTTTTAAGTGGCATTTAACTGAGAGAGACACTATTCTGATGTTGATTTAAACCAAGCTTTCAAGAGGCTATCAAAAACTGCATGAACAAAAACTATATGAACAGTTGGGGTTTGCAGCTGCTAAGTAATTTGGGTTGCTCTTCTGTTCCAATTTTACTGGCATCAAAACTGCCACAGGTGAACTCTTCAGCATGGATCTCCTCCTCCTCTATGTAAACATTTTCTTCACATTAAACACAAAGCCAGGCACCCAGGCCAATTTGCAAGTGATACTTAAAATGGACCATCAGCTACAGCACGGTAGGTGGTATGAATTCACCAACATTTGCATTCCTGGTGTGCTGTCCTGATTAGAGAACTTTTATTTATTACACAAATACAAAAAGACTTCAAGAGAAGCTTACCTGTGTAAGATCAGGGATATCACCTTTGTCAATTCCAACTTGCTGTTGAAATAAAAGAGTAAAGGCAAAATCTAAGTGCATTATTCCACTGCAGCAGGCATTAATTTTGAGCAGAACTGCTCTTCAAGCTATAATGCACCCTGTCTTTAGAAAAACACTACAAAGTTAGAAAGGACATGTACATCTTTCCAGTAGCTACCTTTAACAACTTGCAGGAGTCTTTTTTCTTTTCCCCCACAAATTAAATATCCATTTAAAATAAAAGGATAAGAAAATGGAGCTCGATTTCACACACATGAAACTCATACTCTATATTGAAATACACTGGTCCTATACTGTTGTCTCAGAGGACAGCAAATTAAGGTCTAAGTCTGCAATCTTCTATTAATAGTCCTGTTGCCTCACACTGTGGTTCTTCAGAGTGACTGCTAGTTCAGCTTTTGCAGAAGAGCAAGCCCCACTGCACCTCGTAATCCTGAAGCAGAGTCACTATAACCCCTGTACAAAGAGCTGACCTGTGTCCCTAAAGGAGTTTATTCCCTCAAGTTCAATATTCATATCTGACATTACAAGTCATTAAGGAGTCTATCAGGTTTCTCCACAGATAAGTGAATTAGCAAAGAAACAAACTTTTTTTTCCAGCTCATTACTACTGCCCATTATAATGAAGTATGAAACATGGAAAATGTGCACCCTGTGCCAAAGAGCCAACTACCACAAAGGAGAATCCAGCAAAGGAGTTAATTAACCATGTAATATTCCTATTACCCACATAAGAGGATCATAACAAGGAACAAAACCGGGGAAAATCTCACATTACACTTAATGTTGGCTGCACAGACTAAAAAAGCAGACTTTAAAAATCTGCATGCTTCTATTCCCAATTGCTGTATCTTCCTCTAATGTTCAACCCTGTCCTAGAAGCATGGATTTATCACAGCATTTCTCAAAAATATGGGAACATGTGAAGTCATGTCATCTGTTAATTTAACCAGGAAAGTTAAATTTGGCTGCACCATGGAGACATGTGGAACTCCTAAGCAGGATTAACCACAAAACCTGAAAAAGCAGATCCAAGATCCAGATCCACTTGGATGGATCCAGTGGATCCAAGATCCCTTGAGACAGATGGGTAACAAGTGCATTTAATATTTTACATTGCTGCTAAAAAAAAACCAAACCAAAAC
>WAAE01026021.1:0-14803 GCA_013400495.1 Nicator chloris | reverse complement strand
GTTTGTAAAATCACCATTTATTATTCTAGATCACATTTTTGATATATGAAGTGTATGATTTTTGTACAATCCAAAAAAGGCTCCTAAATATTTTAAAGTATGATTAGACTATATTGCAGTATCAAAAAACAAAAAAAAAAATCTATGCTGAAGAGATATGTTCTAGCAGTATCAAAAAACAAACAAAAAAAAATCTATGCTGAAGAGATATGTTCTAGCAGTATCCTTCCTTCCAGAAGGCAGCAGCAACTTGCTGGGTCATTATTGAAAGGACCTAAATTTTCCATTTATGAATTTTAGAGTAAATAGAAGAAAGTAAACTAGCCCTTATTCTCCTGTACAATATCAGAGATACTGTGCTTAATTTATTTTACAGGGTATGACAAGGACATACCTAATCTGTTGAGACTTTTCTGAAATGTGTTTAATACAACATTTGTTGTAATAATGAATTGCTGTCATTAAAATATAGTTTAACAACATAATGTAGTCCTACAAAAGTAAGTAAACATATTGTATTGTTCCAAGCCTCAAAGCTGCACAAGTGCAGAATTCTAAGCAAAATCACATTTTTGTTAATATTATTATTAAAAAAAAAAGAAGTGCTTTTCTCCTTCTTCATTGTGAAATATGAAAGAGCATCCAATTATATGTTGTGCCCATTCTTTGCTCCCCTTCCCTTTTCACACAGGATGGACTGTGCCCTCACAGTGGAGAAGGCTTGCAGTGCCAAGGGGTCTGCTCTCTGTAGGCTGCCCTCATTAGCTGCAGACACTGGAGGATGCACAAGGAGACTGGGCCGTGGGCTGGGCTGGGAAACAAAAGTTCCTCTTTGGATGCTGTTCAGATAATGGAGTTTAATTTGTTGTAGACATGTGAGAATTCCCTAAATCAATTGTTTTGTGCATGATCACTTAAAAGTTTTTCTGCTACCGCTTTACATTTTTGCCTGTGGATGGCATGGAATCAACAGGATCGTAATGTTGGATACACAAAATGCTGCCTATCATCAAGTACTCTTAAAAAACCAACTATGAGGAATCCCAAAATGGACATCCATATTTACTGAATATTTTTTCTTTAATTGCTCTTTGTTTCTGCTGTAGCTCCACAGCTTGAGGATCGCCAACCTTGTGTTTTCACAGGGATGCTACAAACATAAATTTGTTGACATTTTCAAATAACTTTCATTCAGAAGCTGCAGTGATGAATGCTGTTAGTGAGCTTATGGAAAATAATTGTAAAATGTTGCTGATTTCCTCACTTACTGGCTGACTCAGTTTTGAACTGAGGTAGGAATCCTGAAGAAAACTGGTGCAAAATTAATTACTTTGCTTACCAAGTGCTGTATGAAAGCGCAATGGCACTCAGTTAAAGTTGCACAGCAATTTTAATTCCTACATTACATACTTCCTAAAAAGTCTACTTTGCAAATTTATTATTCTCCTAATGCAGATATTTGGTGGTTTACAACACAATGTAAGCATTCTTATAATGCTTTAGACGAAGGATTTATACTGTATTATGTATAAATAGTAGTAGTAACTGGTTCTTTTTTCTTACCTCAATTACACTCATTAACAATGACAACTAATACTGTCATGTTCTTTAGGTCACATCCTGGAAGGCCATGTGGCCATTTCCCTCTATAAAAATGTGTTTACCATGGATCACCATCAACTTCTGCAATGCACATGTAAAACAGCATTGCATGAAGTTTTGCAAATGTGTGCACAGAATGTTGTTTCCGTAACCTTTCGCACGAACAGATATTTGTAAGCAATTTTTATTTTCAGAAAAGAACAAAGTTACAATTAAAAGATCTAATGTGTTAAAGCAAACACATAGAGAAGAGAGCTGACATGATTTAATGAAAATAAAAGCTTTATTTTGTTCACCTGACATACAGAATCTTACATTCCACAGAGAATGAGAATTCTACCTTCATCTTGTACTGTCTTTGTTCATCAAACAAAGTCCTCTTTGTAATTCCACTTCAACAGGGAACTTGGTACACAGTACCATTTAATAACTAAGGAAGCCAGTCAAATTTAATGGTGCCACTAATGGATGTGCCTAAACACTGTGTACTGGACATTACCTAACACATACACACAGTGCTTGATTAATATGCAAAATTTCAGTCAAATATAAAATGGAAGAGCTTTGACATGTGTAAAGCTCTGATAAGAGGAGGTAAAATTGTAAAGCTCATATGTAAGGTACACAATATAGAGAGATAGCTAAATGAGTATTCTATTTGTAACAAATTCCATCCCTGTGGGTGATGCGGTATTGGACCTTATCTGAAAAGCAGCAAGAGTGATACACTGAGCTAAAGCTGAATCTGTTTTTTAAGAAGGACATTGATTCCACTCCCACCTGTTCTCAAGAGTTTGATTTCAATCTCCAGGAATACAGCACATTTCAAATCCAATCAGGTAATTCTTTAAAATGACATATATTGTATCATATACACACCGAAACAGATGCAGAAGTTAGGAAGGGTTTCGTTTGTTGTTTTTTCTTTTTCCTGGAAAAATGCTATCATGACACAGAAAAAGCATATAGATTTCATCTGCACAGAAGGTGAATGTTCTAGCATGCAGAAATTTTTCCATGCTGCTATGACACAGCCAGGGGCACAAAGGTAGCTCTGTTACACCTGAGTGTCCAGTGTTGCTTCTGGCATGTCCCTTGCTATAAAGTCCATAAACTCCCCTTCAGTGCTTTTTTACAGAGCTACACTTTAGCTTAGCTCTGATTTGTGTCCCACTAATGGGTTTTCCTTTCAGGGTTTTCTTTGAAATTTGACCTTTATCTATCTATCTATCTATCTATCTATCTATCTATCTATCTATCTATCTATCTATCTATCTATCTATCTATCTATCTATCTATCATCTATGTATCTTTAAATGGATAACATTTAAAGCACCAAATAGTTGAATTCTGGCAACTCTTAGCACTCAATTAGAAATACATCCTATTCAATACCAGTATTTTCTAAACTATTTTCTTACAAGAAATGTGTACCTGTGATAAATTTTCACATTTTTTCCAATGTACCAACACTGCACCTTTTGAGGTATCAGCAGCTTGGTCCTCTGTTGCAGTGTTCTTCAGTTGTAAGGTTTTTAGATGCAATCTTTTTCATGGAGTCTTTTGCTCTTTTGAGATGTGATGTGTTATAATTTTCTTCCTGAGGAAGTATTTTTTTAAATTTTTTTTTAATATTGTGGGCTTGTTTAGCAGCTCTTGACACCATTTACTCATTGCTTGCTTTATTTCTGTTCTGTTCAAGAAATCCTTCCTTGCTTATCCTAGGATGTCTCTAAACTTACCTGCTGGAATCCTATTAAGCTGATAAAATTTTATTCTTACTCTATCAGTACCCACTTCAACATGCTTAGAAGTACTACATGCATACTTCCTTTGCTCTTGTCTCATGCTGCTTTTTTTTCTGCTCTCTCTTTCATTACATGTAGGATTTTTGCCTCTTCTTGTCATTTTTTTTGAGGTATTTTGGAGAAAGTTGTTTTTCTTTGTTTTGTTTTCTTTCTTTCCCTTCATTCTACTTACTCTTACTTCTCCAGATTTCTATATGGCTTATATTTAAATGAGACACTATTCTGACAGGTTTTGCGTTACCACGAGGAAAATCTATAGAAACAATATTTTTCGGTAGACCTAAATTTTACTACCCAAATATTGTTCTTGAGACAAATTTGAATTTGCTTTAATAATATGTCTGCTCATCCAGTAACTGTCTCGTTGCAGATGCAATTTTGCTTCTGAATTCAAACATATATTTATGAACTGTGTTTTTATTTTTAATACTTTATGAGTGCTGTGATTTAAAGCTATTGCTGCTATTTAATCCTGTCTGTTGTTTCCTTCATGGATTGATAGTTTCTTGTTATGTATTTAATTACCATTTAATTTGTAAGTTCTTGTCCAACCACTTTATGAAGCCCCCTTTCTTTTGTTAATTTCTTTGTAATGAGAAGCATGTGAAAGAAAACATAAAGGCCATCATGTCGTTGAAAAATGTTCTTGACACATCTTGGCCTCTTTTATACTGCTGGACTGTTGCCATTTGCTTTGAGGGTGGTGTGAACAGGGTCTGGAGGGTAATATTCCTCTCTCATCATTGCAGCATGAGTACACCTTCAAGTCAAAGGACTAATATCTGATATGTGTGTTTTCTTATTCTCTCAAATAGCTGCAATCAAAACCCAGGCTCTAAATGTGTTCATTTCATTGCATGGCATGTTTTACAAATTCTGGTTGTTGTGAACTAAGTGTGAGCTTTTAGTGCTTGCCTGGCTCTCTGTAAGTTCCCATTTAATTTCAGCACATGAGTTGATAGTTTTGGTGGTGATGAGCATCAAAGGCCTTGGAACAAGACCAGCTGAGGCCTTGGAGGGAAAAACTTTCTTCTGGATAACCCAGCATGAGATCAGGTAAAGTTTAAAAGAGATTCACAAAATCCCAGTGTTTCAAAACAGACAGTTTTCAGAAGGAGCTTGGTATGTACAACTTGCACAACTAAACATGCCAATATTTTAGGGGAATGTAGTCCTTCAAGTGCAGAGTGAAAGTTGTTGGCTGTATACCCTGCTGATGAATTTTCTTTTAATTTTATTCCATAGTAATAATTCTGGAGTTAATTCTCACATTTAAAGTTATGTACTGGGACATGATGGGGGCACAGTATTCCAAACTTGTGGACATCTGTAGCCCTGCCAATTTCAGTAGGTCCGCAAGAATTTTTTAAGTATAATCTGGAGAAAATGTTTTAACTGTGTTTGAAATTCACATGGCATGACCACAGATCTGTTAAAAAAATATTGAGCAATTGATGATTTTTTAAATTAATGTGGATATAGAAGAAGTTCAGTAGGTTTTCCTACAGCAAAGATAAATTACGTGGGACATCACCCATTAGCTACTTAATTAGCCACTTAAAACTTCAGCTTTCTTTCATTCAGATGTATCCAATTATCCCTTTTTTTTTTTTTAGGTTAAAAATGTATGTTTGTCAGGCTTTCTGAGCTATACTTACTACCTTCCATAAATATTCAATTCTGATATTACAACTTATTTTTAAAAATGGCTTATGGCACATCTAGTAAAGTATTATTCTTGGGTTTGGAATAATGACTGGCTTAAGAGTAATTTAGAAGGCATAAATAAATAAATATAGTACAGTAATATGGTTCTGCTTTTCAAAGGACTCAAGTGTTCTGCTTGTTTCCTGCTACAGTGATTTATCATTCATAGATACCTAAAGTTTGTTTTGAAGTTCATTTTAGTATTAAAACCCCCAGAAAGCTATATTCAGAATGATTCTATGCATGCTGTGACTTAGGAACAAATCCGATTTCAAATACTTTTTCATGGCTATTGGAAAGGATCTTCTGTGCCCTCCTTGGAGAAGCCAAATCTTTCATTTGGAATTTAATTATTCAACCAACCAACCAAAAAAAAGCTTTATTTTGGGTGAGTTAGAATGTTGCTCCATGATATAGTCAGAAAAATGTTCTCAAACAACCATTGCAGAAAAACATAATTATGCTCTCAAACAGAGTTGTTAGAGATGAATGAGCAATGAGTGGACAGAATGTGTTGCTTGATAAATTTAGCTCTGCCTCTGAAGCGAGCTCTGCCGCTTGTTTGTGAGCTGCTTTGGTCTTCCTTGAATCCGTTTGTTACTCTAAATTAGCCTCCAGTCATGGTGGCAGCTCTTGTGTGTTCCCATGGCCCTGGGAGCTGTGCCAAACATGTTCTGCTGCAAGCAGAGCCTTCCGAACAGGCTGCAGGGGACGGGCCAGAGGCAGGATCTGGTCGTCTTAGCTCGGCCTTTGGGCAAAGCCTGGCTATTCCTCTCCTTTGGATATAAAGCCAAATAAATATTGCTGATATATGATAATGCAGATACATTACCCAGGTATAGAAAACAGACTGAGAACGTGGAACGTCTCGATCTCATCAAAGGCAAAAATCTCAGCCAAATATGGTAAAGCAACTATCTCTAAAGCCCATCCTAATCTCAGCAGAATGGAAAAGAAATGGGACCTCTGAGTATGGAAATCTGCTGGTGCGGTTACTGTCTTTGAAACAAGGCGTGAGCAAACTTGCTACCAGCATGTGCGTTCTTGCTGAGGAAACATAAATTGAGTCTATAGAGAACTTGAAGGAGCCCATACCAGTTCTCAGCACTGACATTAAAATGACCCTCACACTAAGGCATTATAGTAGGAAAATAAGAAGGAACTCTACCTGTAACACAGCTGCCTACTGTGGGATCAGACTAACCAGCTCATTGTACTCGCAATGGTGTTGGCAAGAATATGTTAATATTCAGAAATGGAATTCTTACCTACTAGGTCAACCACAAGCTGCCTTTAGACAACAGATTAACACAGAGCCTAAGGGAACCCAGTTGTGATTCAAGCCACTGCTGTGCAAGAGAGAAAAATGCTCCTTTAAAGACATGAAAATGAGAGATGAGGCACAGCTAAAACAGAGAATCCAAAACAGGCAGGAACCACACAATGATGTTGGTCACCAAGAGTTGGCTTTAAAAAAGCATTGGTTGAAGTATACAGACAGCATTGATATTGTAGCTCTGTTATAAGATATATAGTCACATTAAGAAAACAGTTTTAATGAGTATCATGGTGGTGAAGTGAGTAGAGACACAGATTCAGACATTTTCTAGGCAGCAGAATCACTTGTAAAAGCA
This sequence comes from Nicator chloris, assembly GCA_013400495.1. NCBI lineage: Eukaryota > Metazoa > Chordata > Aves > Passeriformes > Pycnonotidae > Nicator > Nicator chloris. The sequence goes on along the minus strand of WAAE01026021.1, from coordinate 8,052 downwards.
ATATTTTTAAAAAGAGCATAAGAAAGCAACCAGGTAATAAAAGTACAACAAAATTTCCAATGAATTATTAAAACGTAAGGTGTAAATTAAGTCTAAGTTATTTCTATGTCAGTAATTTGGAAAAAAAATACAATTAAAGCAAAGTAGTATTTTAGTAGGTACAGGAACTTTTTACCTCACAAGATCCCATCTGATTCTTACAGTTTTATATATGCTTAAGTGTTACACAGAGGTTTTAGTAAGAAAATATGAAGGCATTACAGAAAAACAAGTATATTGTGGCTTAAATATTTTCAGTTTGTCAACTGCTTGAGAAAAGATGGAAATACATGATTTTGCAAGAAGATATGGGATGATATAGCTCAAGAGTGTACAGTGATCACAATGAAAAATTTGGATTCTCAGGAAAAGCACTAAACTTTGCCTTTGCAGAATGTAACAAGGGAATGAGATCTCTGCCTAATTTGATATGAAGTGATGCTACTCAGAGTCTACAACTGACCAAAAGAAGCTTGTCATGAAGAGGTTATTGGCCTCTTCTCTGAAGTAACAAGTGATGGGACAGGAGAAAATGTCCTCAAGTTGCACCAGGAGAGATTTAGAATGGATAGTATGAAAGCTTTATTCACTGGAATAATGCACTGGCAGGGTTGTCACACATTGGAGCAGGCTGTCCAGAGAAGTGGTGGAGTCACCATCCATGGAAGGGTTGGAAAGATGTGGGTGTGGCACAGAGACACATGGTTTGGTTGTGGACTTGGCAGTGCTAGATGAACAGTTGGCCTTCATGATCTTAATGGTCTTTTGCAACCTAAATGATTCTATGATTCTATGCCATGATAAGGCAGGAAGTAATGATTATAATGGGAAGGGGAAAAGTGCCATGGTAATTGCAAAAATCTGTCCTTGTTTTAGGTGGCCTTTATGGACTTCTGATTTGTGCTGATACATCCTGGTGGTCAATTTATCATGAATTAGATGAAAAACAGGATATAAATGACTGTTTAAAAGCTGTGCTTGAAGTGGCAAGAAACTCCAAATAAATCTAAAACTCTGAGGGGATGCTGAGCAAGCTTGCTTAGTAATAATCTGACAATACCAAGAAATCAAGCAGTATAATACTTGGGAACATTTCTTGCTAATAATGCCTTGTGAATGATGTGCAGCAGAAGCATGATTTTCTGTTTCTCTAATGAGCATATTTAGGCACCAACAACCACTGGGGAGAAGCAATGCTGCATGTCTGTGTCTCGGTCTACACATTTTTATGAGGATGCATGATGAGCACATACAATAAGGATGAGAAACACCTGGTGTTGAGACACACTTTTTGGTGAGGAAGGACAGCTGATATATAAAATGAAATCTTTGATAAAGATTGCAGGGAGGTTAATGAAGATTAATACCTGCGAAAATACTGATTTCTGATCATTTATGTGGGCTGAAGTGCTGTGGTGTTAGAATAAAAGCTCGTTGAATATCTCATGGTGGGCTTTTCACATATTCTTAAAATGTGTGGCTCACCAGAGTAAAAAGTACAACACAGAGTGAGCTCAGCCCGAGAAGTTTCATGTAAAATACCTACAACAGGAAGAATGTGGCTGTGGTAAGTTGTTAGATTGGTCCAGAATGCCTAGCACCCTTTCTGCTTCATTGTCAGCCCTGATTATTATTCTTTCTGAGTGTGTTATACGAAGAATTTAATAACATTTCTGTTCCTAGATGCGGACCCAGCTAATGGAAGAAGATGACAGTGGTTACATCCAGCTAAGGAAAATTCTGTGAACCATGCTACCTGTTTGTATGTCCAGTATCTGCACACTAAAACTGATCTTCAATTTTCACTGAATTTGCTGTTTTGCAAAGCAAGTTCCTAGAACACAATTGTCACGAAAGGATGAGGAAAACAGAACCCACAGGGTCATATAAGGTAAAGTGAATGGAGTTTTCTCTCTTAGATATTTGTACTATTTTACTTCTTTTGCTCTAATTTTTTTTTTTTATTTTCTCTCTCTTTCTGGGCCTTGAACTTCACTTACTCTGTATGGAGGTTAGAACTTCTTGATAAATCCAATTCATCTGTGAGCAGTTGGCATCTACAGAACACACACTACATCTTTACGTAAAACCTCTTCTGAAATTGTTGTTGGATATAACAGTCAATGTTTTAATGAGAATTTTTTGGTAGGATCATTGTGCACAAACAGAAACAAGATCTATTAGTATTACATTTCCATTAATTTTTAACTTTTTAAAAATTAAAATATGTCCAATGGATTAGTACCAATTCCAGATGTCTATCTGAGCCAACTTCTGAAACAGATTTATGAATTGCTGAAACTGGTTAGTTGACTGTAAACTCACAGTACTTTTTGTGATATGATTCCAGATTAATCTGAGGGAAGAGACTCTAGAGAAAAGGACTCACATGATTTGGGATAAGGGTTGACAAGTGGCCAAGAATGTTTGCTGTAGATACAAAGACATCTCCTTGTAGAGGACAGTGGAATATGGATAGCATGGATACAGTTCAGTTTAGAATTCAACTATAAGTAAGCATTTGAAGCCAATGAGTTTGTACATAAAACAAAGAGGGAACCATTAAAGTCCATATGAAAGAGTCATTCATACTCTCTCTGATTTATCCAGTTTAATGCAGTAAAAAGCAATATATGTATTTTTATTTCTTAAAAGAGCTGTTTTTCAGGCAAATATTTCTTAATTTCTTTTGATGTAAGAAGATATCACCAGAAATAATTGATCCACTAATTTTTCACTGAAAAGACAAAAACATTTATTTAAATTACATTTAACTGTTAATGTGTGCTGTTATATTTACTATATATGTGCTATTACATTTAAATAATATTTTAAATCTTTATTTTCCCTGGTGGCATATTTTTCATACATCTGGTTTTAATACACTTGTGTGAGAATTTTCTCAAAGATTCTCAAAATTCTATTCCCCGTGGTTAACCCCTATATTCTGGATAAAATAAGCAATGTATCATTTACCAGACACACTGAGTAACTGTAAATCATGGGGTTTGGAGTTCGTCTTATTATTTGAACACTGCTAGCTAGCACTAGGCTTCATATTGCTTCCTCAGTACTCAGTAAAAAAATAAGGAAGTAAATTCTATGATGTTCCGCTCTTTATAGCACATCAAATTTCCTTAGTGTTTGAAGTTCTGTAAAGCCATCTGTTAGACAAAGGGAAAGGGGGAATAAGAAAGCCGTGTTTATAAAGTCAGGGTTCAGGGCAAACCTTAGATCATCTTTTCACAGGCAAAAAGGATACCTATAACTCAAAGGAGCTACATCAGAATAATTAAGATCAGAGGATGACCCTTCAGGACACATCCTGCTGACTCTTTCTCTGACCTTTTGTACAGCTCTGTAGCAAAAACGGGACAGGGAGATGTTCCCAAGAGGTTACACAGAGATCCTCATGACATGAGGGATATGTGGGTGCCATTAAACTGATGCATCAGTTCTGTCTCTGCATTTCCACCCAGGGGATGTCTGAGCTTGGCTGGGATCAATGGCAAGTGCTGGGTAGCATGATCAGAATTGCTGTGTGAGAGAAAGCCCTATAAAAGAACAAATAAATTATGGGTATAACCTAGCCTTGTAAAATACTACCAGACATGTGGAACCAGGAGGTTTGTATAACTTTGGCTGGAAATGGCACAGATCTTTCCATAGGAGGCAAAATATGCCCCTTCTGAAATAAGGGTCGAGCGTTACCACAAAGATTTTCTCTTCTTGTGTGGGGCCTGATAAGGCCTCCAGGGTTTGCCTAAAGTTTCAGGACTGGTGCTACTTGTTCCCTTTTGGGGGGAAAAGGGAGAAAGGAGGAAAAAGCATTATATGGTTGCTTCAAAAGCTTTTGCTGACTTGAGAATCACTTCATTCAGTTCTTTATTGGCTCTTGCCAAGGAAACAGATCGACGGGGCTTTCACCAGAATAATTTAGGGGAGAGTTACGTGAGGCAAGAGGAAGAGCAATTTCAAAATTGTTCTGGTTCTGCAGTGAAATAGCCATGGGAGCTGGTTGTCAATTTATTGGAACAGGCGTTTGTTTTCTGGGTATGCACAGCAAAAAGGAAACTGCACCCCTTTCTTTTCTCAAAATCTAGGTCTTATTTTGATAATGACAGTAATAAAGAAGGCCAGGGAACAGCAGAGTTGTAAAGTAAAAGCCACATTATCACCATGATTTCTCAGCAACGCTCATATTGATGTCACTAGTTAGAGAGAAGTTTTTGGACCTCAAAAGGTACATCAGAAGACTTCATTGGACAAAGTGGAGGATGCTGGTTATCCCACACTTCAATGTGTGGGTGTTGCTCAGTCACCACTTTTTGCTCCCAAGGAGGTAACACATCTGAGTAAAATGTGGATCTTCACTCCACTGAAAGTCATGTGGCTGTAGCGACCTGAAAATGCTATTTGTTACCAAATTCTTAATCATTTTTGTGTCTGCATCTTGCAGCTTTGCAAAGCTCTATGTAGGTGAGTACAGATTATTGCTAGTCCAGGTACATCCTGAAATTCAATAAGGCTTGGTCACTTTGAAATTATATCACCCTCAAGTAGAGTATGGCCAGATTTCCTTTGATTTCAAACAGCTGTAATTTTTCCATACAAATTAACACCCATGGTGTGCAGTAAGTCTCAGGAGTTTCCTGGAAGCTGGCAGAAGTTTTCTATGCCAATAGCGTGAACCAAGAGATGTCCCATGTTGCTAAGCTGAGTGAAAGGCTTTTTACTGCTTTCTTTGTACAGAGAATAAATAAAAATATTTGTTAAACCTAGGTTGCTTTAACTCAAAAGATATCAACTTGATATCGATGTTTGCCAAACAGAAATTATTTTTTAATTCAAAAAAATCAATCTTAGATGTTAATTACATTTAATAGTGAAATAGATGAGAAATAATAAAAAATTAAATAAACCCACAACAAACAAAAAAAACCCCAAAACAAAACAAACCACCCAAGCTTAACAATTTCATTTGATCTGATATGGCACAGCTTTCACTCTTTTATTTTACTGTGAAAAAAATAGCCAGTGGCTGATTGTCAAATGGCATAGGTCAGACATTTGTGCCGCTGTAGTTATAATCACCTTTCAGTTCTGTGACAATTGAAGACAATTGGCATGTTTGATATTCTTTTTCTTACAGCCCATTTTCACTGAAAAAATAAATATTATCCATGACCTCAAACTGTGCATTTTTTTTTGAAAAATGGAAAAGATGCTTAATTATAAGTATTAAAGCTTGAAACTGTGAACAAAAGTGGTATTTAAACCAGTGACACAAGGTTGCTGGTTTGCTGTGGAAGGCTGTGTGCATCCATGAAAGTGATTAATGCTCAGTCTTGGCTGCAAAGGGTTAATGACACGCTTTGACATTTTCTATCTTACATCATGCTGTGTTCGCCCTTTTTCATAAACAAATCTTTGTAAAAGAGAGAACTACCTGTACCTGCTTTCCCCATATAACACAGAGCTTCATGTGAAAAAGGTAATTTTCTCTACCACTAGTTTGAAGAGTAGCAGCAGAAATAGATGTTAGTTGAATGTTAATTGAATACTAACTTGCTGGCCTTACTTTTGTAAAGTTGCTGAAGTGCTACCTAAATTTTAAAATACTTGAATTTTACTTACAATATCCCTATTGATTTATTTTTCAATTTAAATATTTTCATTAATTCAAACTTAAATGAAAAAAAAATTAATTTCCCTCCTCCTTTTCTAAGGAGCACTTAAGGAAATGTGTTTAGAAATGCCATACTGAAAGTTTTCACCCTTTTAATTGCACACTGTCCAGTCCTGCTCTTTGTGGTTCCTGGAGCTTCCAGCTGAGATGTGGGTCTTACTCCTGCAAGCACTAACAGTACATAATCAGAAGCAATTCTGTTTCCAAGACCTTCAAGGCAAATGAAGCAAGACAGGAAAAATAAGCACCAGTGTTCCTGCTTTTTCCAGCTGGGCACTAAGGGACTGAGTGGTTAGGATACTTGCCCAGTGTCAGTAAAGTTTATTGCAGTAACAGGAATTGAACATATGTCTTCATTTTCCCAGGCTCCTGCTTTAAGTAGAGACCCTCTTCCCTTCTGTGAAACCTTATTCTGCCTGAAATGCTGTATTCAAAATTCAAAATGGTTGAACCTGAATATTTGAACATATGTTTTTCAAATTTGTTATATTTTTGCAAACTTCGAAAAAATTTGCCTGCTAACATTTGTGTCTTCAAAGGCCATTAAATAGCCTGGGCCTAGATGTTAGGCCACAGTTTCAAAAACTTTTGCCAGCAAAAATATCTTCCTTATGCAAGCAAATCAATATTTATGTGTCCTAGCTGGACATTTACATGAACAAATATGAGTTTTGCCTGGGCAAACACTGCTGCATGAAGCCTCCACTGGCATGTCTCAGGATAGAGTTTTAACTAAACATGTGTTCTAGCAATAAGTAAAGTGCCCATTTTGAAAGTGTAGACTTTTACTACATAAAGAGAATGTTTAATTTCATATTAGTAAAATCTGGAGAAATAAATACTAATGGGACAGAGAAAAAAAGTTTGATTCAACATTTTCTACTAGCTTTTGAAGTTTAGTAAGTCTTTCTCTTAGAAAGTTATTTTGTCCTTTTGCAGTATACTCTATATTTTTACTGTAATTTCTAGATGCAAGTTCTCCTACACAAATAATTAATCCAATGTCTATTTAACTTCTTAGTTTTGAATGACATGCTTTGATTCAGGGCAATAAATCATCAGCTTTTGAGAGGGCAGAGAAGAGAGAAAAATCCTGTGATTTTAATTTCCACAGAAGGGCTGTTTGTGCTCTTTTGCTTAGGATTTGTCTTGGGTTATCCTTGTTGGCTGTGACTTCCCACCAACGAAATAAAAGATCTTAACTTGAGAACTGGAGACTGTCCAAAGTTTATGAAATTTAAATAAATTTAAATAAATATAATCTCACCTGCAGTGCAAGTCTCCTGTTCAGACTGGGAGGTCTTGATGGAGTGTTTCCTCCACTCCTTCTAGTGTCCAGGAATTCAATCCAGAGAAAGAAGTAGGTGCCCAAGTTCAAAACTGCAATCCAGAAAACCTCTGCTTAATTCCTACCAACACACAGAGGTGTCTAAATTCCATAGTGTGATTTATTTTTTCTTCAGACATTCTTAAGTATCTGAAATATGTGCCTCTCCTTCAGGTCATCTTATGAAATTCTTTTCCAGCCACTTCCTTCAGCAGAGGGCTGTGAGAGACAGAGGGATGATCTATCTGACAAACTAGATTATTTCTATAAAGAGTCAAAACTCTGGATCAATTTCTTCCTTGACCCATTCCTTCCCTTTGAAAATTCAGTTAAACCAAACCTTCCACTGATTCTAGCAGATAATGGAGAAGCCTGACATTTTTTATTTGCTATTGCAGACAGCACCAGCAATGTTTCCCAACTTTTAGCCAACTGCAGGGGTGTGCCACCAGGTTCACTGGAAGTGTGTTGATACTGATACTGCAGTCCCTGTGGTCTTGCACAGCACATCACACCCTTAAGTGCATTGCACCCCTGCTATCATCTCCAGTTCCCTCTGTGTTAGCTGGCAACAGGGACCTTCAATTATTCCCTTCTTTCTTGTGGTCCACCAGGGCCAGGGTAAAACAAAGCCAGACTGGCCCGCTTTTGGGAACCTTCTTGAAACAAACCACAGCAGGGGTTTGTTGTCAAGAATGTTGAGCAGCATAAGCTAGGCTGGCCTTGAGAGTATTCTTACACAAGATTTCTTTCACATGATGATTTTACCTTTGCTGAGAGAATCCATTCCCCTTCCTATCTTTTGTTGTTACACAACTGTCACGGGACAGGTGCGAGCTTCAGACAAGGTGTGCCTAAGCCTCAGGTTTTAGAAGCAGTTTAAATTTAAGGAATCACTCTGGCCTGCACGTTCTAAGGATGGCAGACCACGTCTGTTTATAAAATGAATTATTTACTAAACAGACAAGAGATAAGAGATGAAAGATCTTAATCAGAA
>WAAE01026020.1:132138-143929 GCA_013400495.1 Nicator chloris | reverse complement strand
TCCCATCACATTCCCAACAAACACTTCCTCTATCCCATCACATTGCCAACAAACATTTCCTGCATCCAGTCCGGCCCCAGAGGAGCAGGAGGAGCCTGGCCCGTGCCCAGCAAAGCTCCAATTCCCCATCCTCTGACAGCATCAGGCCCAGACTGACGGCCCTGCTCGGTGCCTAAATCCTTTACCAACCAAGGTCTTCTGTCTCCTCTCGTTAGGGAAAATCCCCACTGCAATAATCTCGTTATCCCGACGTGAACAACGGGAGAAATGCACCAGGAGTGATGTTCCTGCAGCTCTGGGCCTGCCTGGGATGGCTCTGCTGAGGCCTTTGTTCCCCCCAGCCTTCCCTGGGCTCCCTCCACTCACCCAGCACTTTTATGGACTATTTTTAACTGACTTCAATAGGAAAAGAATGTGTCATGGAGTGTTAAACTTTATGGAAATTCTCCTGGAGAATAACATCATTTCACGCTGCATTACTCCACAATGACCTGGTACTTGAACAATTAATTTTTAAGGTACAGCCTTTCTCTTCCTGTGCCGTGTTTAGTTTTTTCCCTAAACCATCAACAAGGCCAGGATTCTTTTTCCCTCTCTTGATGATCTGAGGAGACAGTTAAAACCTCCCAGCATGTGCTGCACTTCCACAATTCATCATGCAGAATATTCTGTTTGAAAACAGAGCGAGGAAGGGGAACCAAACTGCTCCAGGATTTACCTTAATTATTTCTACCTCATCAATCTGCTGCCATTTCTCAGCCTACCTTATTTTCTGCTGAAAGTCTTCCAGCCTCTCCCAGGATGCAACCCAAGCCAATCTGTTTGTCAGGAAGTGGCAATCTGCTGTGAGCACTCGCTTTTAGGTCTGGCAAACAGCACCCAAAAGATTCCCACTGCTCCGTGGGGTTTGTGTTCCATCTTCCAGTGGTGCCCTCACACAGCTGGCTCAGGTTGAAAGTCTATTTTCCCCTCCAGCCTTAGCAGACAGCTGCCACCAAAGCACTGCATTTCCATGGGGCAGGACGTGTCACCCAACCTTCCACCTAAGGAAACTGCCCAAAATCTGCTTTGACTTTACAGTTTTTTCACGTCTGCAATTTCTGTAGAACTGTGCAAAACAAGGATCAGCAAGTCATCAGAGCACGTCCCTTCCAGGCCATTTGATTTCATGGGGAAATGGATCAGGCTGAGAAACAACTCCCTTAATGTTGGACATAATTCTCTTCTGCTACACAAACCTCATGGCTTCACTCTGCCATCTGCATGTGAAATTGGGCTGGGTTGGTCTCCCTTCCCCTCGGGCCCCCCTTGCCACCCCTCCCTGGGCTCTGGGATGCCTTTCAAAAGTTTTGGTCATCACACATCCCAGCCTGGAGGGCAGGAGGCTCCCAGGGCCAGACCCTGGGTGGATAAATCTGATTTTCCTGCCAGTCCCCCCCGAGCAGCTCCAAGAAGCAGCTCCAGAGTTGCCCCGTGCCAGCTGGAGCAGGGACAGGAGTGCCCCTGGCCCAGGGCTGGTGCAGAGCCAGGGCTGTCCCCTGGCCCCCAGGGCTCTGCTCCCGTGGGGAAGGGGACTTCTCCAGGGCACAGCCGGGGATATCCTGTCCCTAAGGGCTCTACCCCAGGGAGGAAGGAGATTTTTTCCAGAGCTGGGTGGTTTCCAGGCGTGAAAAGGAAGCCAGCAGGGGCTGGGAGCATCCAGAGCGTCACTGTCACCGCAGACACTGCGCTGGCAGTGGCAGTGGCAGCCCCACGGAGGGAACCAGAGGCTCTGGCAGGGCTGTGGAGCTCCCTCCTTCCCCAGCTGCTCACTCTGGGCTGCAGGGGGATGTGGCAGCTGCTGGCAGCAGCCCTGAGCTCCGGAATTTCGGGAGATGGAGGGAAGCTTTGAGTCGGAACTGAGGCTCACACCTGGGGCTGGGGCTCCCCTGGGTGCTCCAGACCATTCCTGGCCTGCCAAGGTTGTGTGCAGGGTTGAGGCAGAGACACCAGAGGTGGGAAATATTTCCCCATCATGGGGAAAGGGAGACAAGAGTCAGGAGGAAAAGTCTTTTAAAACAACTTGGCCTGTGAAATGAAGATGTTGTCTGTCACGCAGGGAACGTGTCAGGCTGGGTAATTATTCCCAGGCTATTCTCTGGCTCCAGCAGCCAAAACATTCACATCAAACTGGAGCACACAGAGCCTGTCAGTCACGAGCGATTTTTCAGTCTCAGTGACTTTTGATGAAAAATGCAATTTACAAAAAGGAATCAACATTTCCCTTGCAAGACATCAATAAATGCCACTCCCAGAGCTGCTCCAGTACCTTCTGAGCACTGGAGCCCAGATCCCTTCAGCATTTTCCTTACCTGCTGGGATTTTGGCTGGGACACAATCTCCAGGGCAGAGTCACAGGATGGAGCCGTGCACAAGGGAATTGTTCCTGTCCGAGGGACCTCCTGGCACGGGGGCTTTGAGCTCCAATTAAATGGACTCTGCTTCAGCTCTGGAGCTGCTGAACCCCCCCTCCTGCACTCAGAAGTGGCCAAACGAGTCCCTGGCCATGGACCCCGCTGGGTGGGGGGCTCTGTGTGCTGGGTTGGGGTGGACATGGGGGTCACTGCAGCCCTTCCAAGGCCAGCAGCACGGCCCCACCAGTGCAGGGGAGGGCAGCAGCATCACTGAATGCTCCTGGCACCACAGGGGCAGAGCCAGTGCAGCCCCAGCACTCCGAGGTGCTGGCCAGGGGCACCCGCTGGCCCTCAGCCACAGCAGAGTGGGGCTCAAACTGCGCCTTGGCAGCTCCCAAAGAGCCCAGACACATCACTGTGCTCGGGGTGAGGGGCTGACAGTGAAGCCGGGGCTGTCATTCACCCCCAGAGCCTGGTTCTGAGCAAAGTGCCCAGCATTCAATCTCACCGGGGGGTTTCTTTTGTGTTGGTGCCTCCGATTGTGCCGGGAATCGTTCGCTCATCGACTTTAACTGCTAATACACTTCCACGGAATGCAAAGTATAAATCAGAATTACTGGATCATTCAAACTCTGTCTGAGCCGTTGTTTATGTGGCATTTCTCTTCTCCTGCTCCTGCACGGCGGCAGAGGCACCATCAAATGATGATATAGTGCAGACACCAGCGACTCCTTGGCAAAGCGCTGCCAATAAAACCCAGCACGGTTAATTATCTTCTTAGTTATACAAAGCATAAACACTAATGAAGAGAAAAGACTCCGAGAAAGGGCAGGTACAGCCAATCGTCAGATGAGCGATGAAGAAATGAAATCTGTTCTAATTAAAACAAGGAGAAACCCCTCAGGAGTGCCTTTGCCTGCATCCCCACGGGCACAGCCTCCCCTCAAGCAAGGCAGGAGGAGCTGGGGCATTGATCAGGAAGGGCTGTGGGAAGGGACAGGATTGGGACACACTTTGTGGGACACACAAAGGGACACACTGCTCTTTGTGCAAGGCAGAATTCTATTAAGACCAAAAAAAAAAAAAAGAAATTAAAAATAAACGACCAAAATTATGGAGAAGAAAGCCTTCCATGAGAAGAACAAACATTTTCCCAGTGGCAAACAATCCTGATGCAGGCCTTCAGCAGGCCGAGACTGAAACTCCAGACTGTGCTGGGAGGGGCAGAGGTGTTTCCTGAGAGAAATCAGGAATAGTTAAAGTAACTCATCCTGCCCAGCCAGGAGCTGGAATCTGGCAAAAGGAAAGGGAAGGGGAGCGACGATGGAAGGCACAAATCAAACCCTCTCTGTAAATCAAACCTTGCTGTTCATTAATCCCAACTCAGCACATTAAAATAAAGCAGCAGTTGAAGAATCCCCTTGTCACCCTGTCTTGTTAAGGTTTATTTTAGTTTTTTCTTGTTTATAGTTAGATTTTCTCGTAGTCTTTTTATGTAAACACCTTTGTTTTTGTGAATGCTTCTACTTTGTTTTGAATTCCTTTCTAGAGGAGGAGACAATTGACAGACGTTTGTCTTGACTAAAGTGATTGGAGAGGTGGTCTTTTCATCTTCCAATCCACAGCCATTTCTCAAAGAGTATGTAAGTGATGTAAAATAAACTTTCTCTCTCTTTCTGCCCTCAACAGCTCAGGTGTGAGTGCCATTCTTTTGTGTCCTGTTAGGACATCCCCCAAGTAACACCGGGGGCTGGGTGAGAACTGCATGTTAATGCAGCTGGTATTGCAGGGCATGAACAGGAGCATCCTCCCTGCCCCAGGGATGATCTGGGACTCTGCTCTCCCACAGGACCAGCACAGGGCATGAACAGGAGCATCCTCCCTGCCCCAGGGATGCTCTGGGGTTCTGCTCTCCCACAGGACCAGCACAGGGCAGGGGTGGGGCCGAGCCCCTGCAGGCAGCAGGGAGGGCACACAGGGGTGGCTCTCTGGAAGGAAAATTCAGCACCCGAGGAGAAGCAGCTGGGAGTTTACAGAGAAAATTTCCCCTCTGGAGTTACTGCAGAAATTGGGAAGGGTTCCAGTCCTGGGGAAAACTGAGAGGCAGCAAAGTGTGGGAATACACAGGTCAGATAGTGAGGCAGACTTAATTAGCATATCTAGTTTGATAACCAAGATGCCCTGGCGAGAACAAACAGACCTTTGAAGATTACATAAGATAGGATTACATCTGTTTACCGGGATAAGAAAATGAAATTAAACCTTCCTAAACAAGATATGTTGTAAAATGCGTGAGTTTGTCTGTACCATGCTTAACTTTATCTTTGTAGTAGTAAGCATTAACCTTCCTAGAAATGGTATATAAGCTTTGGAAAAACCTCAGTAAAATCGAATTCTGATCACCGAATCAGGGTTCCCGTCTCTCCATCAATCGCCGACAGCAAAGACCTGGGGCAGGGAATTCCTGGGGAGTGCAGAGCTGGGAGCTTTCAGCCTGAGCTGGGCAGATTTGCAGGTCGGGACCCCAGAGCTGCCAAGCTCCGCACAGTGAGATTCCCTGGAAGAGCTCTGGGGCAGGGATTGTGTCAGTTGTTACCCAGGATGATGGAGAAGGCTCTTGAATTTACACACCTCGGCTGAGGAGAATAACCATGAAGTGTTTAAATGTGAAAACAGAGGCTGGCAGGAACTTACATAAAGATCCTTAACTAACATTGACAATTTTTTACTGACCTTCACCGAAAACACGGATTTGCCAATAATGGAGTTCAAACACCCAGGACACACCATTAAATTTGACAGAGTTCTCCCTCTCCTGAGCACACAGAGCATCATTCCCAGCCAGCACCCGGTGCTGAGCAACCAGGAGGTTGGACAATTTAAATGTGGGGAGGCCCAGATGTGGAGGAAATTGGGATAACTGAGCAGCACTGGAGGATATTCAAACCCAGCAGCACAGGTCTGGGTGCAGCAGGAGAACTGAGGAGCCAGGGACAGAGTGGAGGGGCCTGAGCCAAACCCCAAAAAGACAACTGTGAGCAATGTGTCATCATTAGCCTGGGATCTCTGCCTGTGACTCCTGCTATGGATTTCCAGTGCCAACATCTCCGTGCTGGCATGCCGAACTAATTAAAGTGACAAAACTCAATATGGAAATTAAGATCATTAACGTTTTAACCAAACTGTCGATATTCTGAAAACCAGCACTGCCAAAGGATCATCCTGATGAGGACTTGGGGCTTCTCTCAATCAGCCACCCCTGTGCCCCTGCCCACACCCAGCTGGCCCCGGGGCAGGCACTGGCTCAGGGTGGCAAAGCCCAGCTCCATTTCTCTGTGGGATGGTCCCTTTGGGCTTACTTTTAATTTATTATTTTAATTTGTTTATTTTTAACTGCTTTGTTTCCTTAGGAAACTCCGTCCCTTGATTACACTGAGTTTGCCACTAGTACACCAGTGGAATCTTGAATTTCTGCTCTCCAAATCCAGACTTTTAATCCCAGAATCTCAGAGTGGTTTGAGCTGGAAGGGACCTCCAAGGTCCTCCCGTTCCATGGGCAGGGATTGCCCAGTGAAGGGTCTCTGCTCCAGGGATCCTCTTCATTGCAATCCTCACATTGATTGTAGCCTGCTTTGTTTTTCTGGAAAGGGCTTTTCCACAACTTTTTTGGGTGTCCAAGTCCATTATAATCAGCATTTTCAAGTTAATTCTTCTATTTCTGACTGCAATAATTTGAAAATCTCTGACTCAGCCGCAGCCATCCAAAGCAAAGCTCCAGTAAATGTGATTGTGTGCGGGAAGCTGACAGTGATCCTAACAAAAGGTGATCATTAAACATCTCCAATAACAACCCAATAAAACATTTCCTTGTGAAACGTGTACCAGCAAACCTGGAGTCCCTTTTGCATTCTAGAAGCAAACAGAGGCACTTCTCCATCAGCTGATGGTTCCTTGTTTGTTTGTGGGGAGGTTTTACAAGAGGGGCAATGACTCCTTCATTAGCACGAGCACCGAGGGGGTATTTGCATGCCCGGCTCCGACCTGGAGCTGTTTGTCTGTGACTTTTACGGCTGAGCTCTGAAAGCTGGGGAAAGGGGCTTTTCCTGGAGCCTGCCAGGCCCTGCAGCGAGGGTGGCAGGGCTCTGAGCACAGGTTCCTCATCTCTGACATTCCCCCAGTGACACAAGGTCAGGCGAGCGATGAACGGCAGAGCAGAGCCACGAGAAATGGATATTAATGAAGTGTGCCCATGAGTAATAACGGCAGGAGCGAGCTCTGATAACAAACACATTCCCCTAATAACGTCTTCAATTACCTTCATTAATGTCTGTCCGCGGCCAGACGTGCAGCTCAGCCCTGCAGGAGCACGGCCCCGGCAGGTTTGGGGCACGCCTCAACCGCCTCCCCCAGCTCGTCCAGGGCAGTGCTGGCTGATGGATGGCTCCGAGGATGAAAATGTGCATTCATCATCATTTCCCAGCACCATCTGCCTCCGTCCTGTCAGCAGGAACCTGGGATGGGCGTGGGACTGCCTGCACTGCTGGGGAGATGGATGGGCAGAGCCTGCCTGGCACACAGGAGCTGCCAGGGGCACTCAGGGGCACAGGGGGCCCCAAATCCGGGGGTCGGCAGGACAAACCGGAGCTGCCAGGGGCACTCAGGGGCACAGGGGGCCCCAAATCCGGGGGTCGGCAGGACAAACCGGAGCTGCCAGGGGCACTCAGGGGCACAGGGAGTCCCAAATCTGCGGCTTCCAGGACAAGCAGGAGCTGCCCTGACCCTGCTGAGCTGCCAGGGGCACTCAGGGGCACAGGGAGTCCCAAATCTGGGGGTCTGCAGGACAAACAGGAGCTGCCCTGACCCTGCTGCGCTGCCAGGGCACAGGGGATTCCCAAACCTGGGAGCCTCAGGGGAACCAGGAACCCACAGAGCTGCAGCAGGACCTGAGCAAGGCCAGGAGCAACAGCAGCCAAGCCCAACCCTCTACAAAAAAAACCCTCTGGGGAGCACTGACAGCCTCGAATTGCACCAGGGGAGTTTTCCTTTCGATTTTAGGAAAAGTTTCTTTGCCAAAAGTGCTGCTGGAGTCCCCGTGCCCAAGAGGATTAAAAATCCCTGCGGATGTGGCACTTGGGGACATGGGGCAGTGGTGGCCTTGGCAGTGCTGGGGAGGGGTTGGACTGGAAGGTCTCAAAGGTCTTTTCCCACTTTTGTGCAATCTCTCCATGCCCGCCGCTGAGCCCCAAACCCCGGGCAGGTCCCCAAACCCCGGGCAGGTCCCCAAACCCCGGGCAGGTCCCCAAACCCCGGGCAGGTCCCCAAACCCCGGGCGGGTCCCCAAACCCCGGGCAGGTCCCCCAGCCCCGGGCAGGTCCCCAAGCCCCGGGCAGGTCCCCAAACCCCGGGCAGGTCCCGCAGCCCCGGGCAGGTCCCCAAACCCCGGGCAGGTCCCGCAGCCCCGGGCAGGTCCCCAAACCCCGGGCAGGTCCCCAAACCCCGGGCGGGTCCCCAAACCCCGGGCAGGTCCCGCAACCCCGGGCAGGTCCCCAAGCCCCGGGCGGGTCCCCAAACCCCGGGCAGGTCCCCAAACCCCGGGCGGGTCCCCAAGCCCCGGGCGGGTCCCCAAACCCCGGGCAGGTCCCCCAGCCCCGGGCAGGTCCCCAAACCCCGGGCAGGTCCCCAAACCCCGGGCAGGTCCCGCAGCCCTGCCCAGCCCTGCTCTGCCTTCCTGGGGAGCTTCTGCAAGGTGCCAGGCAGCAGCTCTGGGAAAGGAGCTCCGTCATTGAGGATTTCCCCCAGCCCGGCACCCAGAGCTCCCTCCTGGCGCTCGGGAACCGCAGCCCCGCTCTGCAGAGGGAAATTTCCCAGGAGAGGAGAGGTTATCAGGCAGCAAACCCTGCGAGGCTCTGACAAAGGAGGGATAATTAGCGCCTTCTGTGAAAGCATCTTTTGGGATGTGGCCATTATCTCTGCTCCAGGATGAAATTGAGACTGGAATTTGTGATCGCACTCGGAGCTATTGACGGTGAGTGAAAGACCCCGGAGCACCAACAATCCCCTCCCTGCTGCACAGCCCCGGGCCATGCATGGCTCCCTCAGGAGGGGAGGAACGGAGCACAGAACTCATTATTGCTGTGTTTGCCAACATTTCTGTCAGTTCTGGATTTTTGTTGACTTGAACCTCAGGGCTAGGACATTCGGAGTGCAAAAAAAGCTTCCTAAGAAATCCCTTCCTGGCTATTTTCAAAGATTTTTTTTTAGTGCTCCACATTTAAAAAAAAAAACAAACAAAGGAAACAAACAAAAAAAAAAACAACCCCAAAAAAACAAAAAAAAAAACCCCACCCCCCCCCCCCCCAAAAAAACCCCACAAACCAAAACAAAAAGGAGAGAATGTTAATGTTTAGAAATTGAAATACAAATTGTATAAATACAAATTCAAGTATGAAGGGAGGCAAACTGTGCAGGCTCTGCTCTCCTCGGGGACCTCACTGAAACCCTGGGTAAGGGAAAGAAAAGCTGAAGGAGATTTTCCTGTCACCGCCGAAGCCCTGCCTCGATATTTTTATCGTAATTTAAATTTAATCAAGTCATCATCCGTAAATTTGCTCTCCTCTCCTCCCCTCTGAATTGGAAAAGGCGGATGTGGAGCCCTGCAGGCGCGGTGTGACCACAGCCAGGGGTAAGGAGGGCATGGCTCCATCCCCTCCTCCCGGGGCACACAGGGCCAGGCTGCAGCTCTGGAACCTCTCCTGTCTTCTGCCAGCTCCTCTGGGCTTGTGGTGGCTGCTGCTGATGGGCAGGGACAGGGACAGCGGGGACAGCAGGGACAGGGACAGCAGGGACAGCAGGGACAGGGACAGCAGGGACAGGACAGGGACAGGGGCAGGGGCACCAGGGACAGCAGGGACAGCAGGGACAGGGACAGGGACAGCAGGGACAGGGCAGGGACCGCAGGGACAGCAGGGACAGGGCAGGGACAGGGGCAGGGACAGCAGGGACAGGGACAGCAGGGGTTGGACATCAGGGACAGGTTCACAGAGCAGGGAACAAAAGGACTGGGGAGAGGTGTGAATAATGCACTTCCACCCTGTCTATCCTCGCCTGCTGTAACAGATTGGTAAAATAACTTCATCCACCAGTTTATTAACAGCTTGCCCTCTCCTGTATCTCACCTCCATAATGAGATGGAGCAGATATGATGGATTACATTTTGCCTCCTGCTTCCATCCCGAATGAATTATCATTTCTGCCTGCTCACATCTCTGCTTGGGCTGCCTCCAGCCCATTAAGCATCGGCAAGAAGGGGAGGGGGAGGCCGTGTGCTGGAGAAGGGAAAGGTCCCTCAGAGGAAGCAGTTTTCATTTCCAGGCTGGAGGGGATGAAATGAGAAGAGAGGAGCTTCTCTCTGCTGTCTTTCACCCAGCAGTGCTGGCCCCCAGCAGAACCGTTCCTGCTGCAGGAGGAGCAGGAGCCCAGGGCTGCTGGAAGGCTCCGTGCCCAGAGCCAGGCTGGGCTTTGCCTCCCTGAGCAAACCCTGGGACAGGAGCATTCCCAGAGCCACAATTCCCTGCCCTGCCAGGGATCCCTTCCCAGCACCCCTCCTGCCCAGCTCTGCCCACAGCCCAGGAGGGATCTGAGCAGGGACACACACAGCGAGCACTGAACACCAGGAACCAGGGGGTCCCAGCACGCTGAGGGTCTCAGATGTTGGAGAGAAGTCAGGATGCTGCAGGACTGGGGCTGGCTCACAGAGCCACTGAGTACCTGTGTCCTGTAGCCCCAGTGAGCCCCTGCCCAGCCCCAGTCATTATCTCAGCAGCCCTGATACAGCAGGGGAATTACACTCACAGCTCCCGCCCTGGCTGCTGCTTTAAAATCATCTAAATATTGTTCAGGGTGCTCACACAGAGCCAGGCTGGGACTCCAGGCATCCCTTCTGTCCCTTTCTCCGTGGCAGCTGCCGCTTTGAAAGCTCCCAGGAGCACAGCCCAGCCCTTGCCAGGAGAAGGAAATGCTGCACAACCCAGCTCCCAGCAGCCCGTGGCGTTTTTCAGCTGGAATTTGTGTAATTGTACCTGGGGTGAGCACATGACAATTCCCTTTCCACTTTAAAGTCAGTTTAGCACTACAGAAATTCATGAAGCAAAAATTAAGAATCTTCACGCAGCTTCAGCACTGACCTCTGCTTTTTGTTTCTCTTTGCCAGGAATTTGTTACAGCTTCTCCTACCAGGAGCTGCATCTCCCTACAAGCAGAAGAAAGCACCAGGGAGCTCCCCGTGCCTCGTGGCAGCACAAAGCCCTCTCCCACCAGCACTGCACACCCAGCTGCTCTCTGGCATTTTCTCCTGGAACAACATTCCCACCCAGGGTTTGTCTTACAGCATGCTTTAGTCCGACGAGAACAAGAATTCAGTAAAGCATTGCAAATTAACATCTGCGGGGTGATGGCACCTTGATGGCAACTGCACTGAAATGGGCCAGGTTAGCTCATAACCCAGGGTTAACTCTGGAGGAACTTGAGTTGCTCACTCCAAGCCGGTTGGAAAAGAGAGAGGAGCTTTGGCTGCTCCAGCTGCTTGTCAGACACCTTTAATTTCCACCTCCAGGGCTTCCTGCTGTGCTGAGAGTGTGGACGAGATCGATTGTGCTGGTACCTGCAGCGCAGGACAAGAGCTAACCCGCGGTTCAACTGCCCTGTGTGCTGTGCAGGGTGGGCAAACCAAAGCCAACAGCCCAGCCTGGCCTGGGGCAGGGACAGGGACACCTGAGGGCACCTGCTGGGCCCGTGCTGCAGGGATCCTGCAGGGACCACGGGGATCCAGGGCAGGGATCCAGGGCAGGGATCCAGGGCAGGGATCCAGGGCAGGGATCCAGCCCTTCCCAGGCAGGAATCCAGGTCCCTTCCAGCTCAGGATATTCCCTCACTCTGCTGGCACCTCGCTGTTTCCATGCCAAGCCCACCCTCCCTGGCCATGTCCCCCCTGTGCCCCCCAGCACCCAGTGCCCCCTGTGCCCCCCCAGCATGGCCACCACCCCCCCAGGCTGCCAGGAGCCAGCCCAGCTCCTCCCCAGTGCCCAGCTCCCCTCTGCTCCAAACCCAGGGGTCCCCAGTGTCCCAAGCCCAGGGGTCCCCAGTGTCCCAAGCCCAGGGGTCCCCAGTGTCCCAAGCCCAGGGGTCCCCAGTGTCACAAGCCCAGCTTTGCAGGCTCTGGCTTACGAGGATTAAAGCTCAAACTCTCAGATCCTGTGTTCTGTGTCTCCTGATCCGGTAATAAAACCCCGAGACTCGGAAGAGAGAGAAAATAAAGGGGAGAGGGGGATAAACAAATAAATAGATTTTTGTTGTAAGTTCTTAAAAAGCACGGGTGGGCTGGGAAACAAAAAAAACAAAAA
>WAAE01026020.1:0-132081 GCA_013400495.1 Nicator chloris | reverse complement strand
AAAAAAAAAAAAAAAAAAAAAAAAAAAAAAAAAAAAAAAAAAAAAAAAAAAAAAAAAAACAAAAAAAGCCAAAAAAGGCTGCTCCAAACTGGCCCCTGTGAGCAAACCTGGGGTGAGACAAGAGCAGAGGAGCTCTGGAAAGACAAGGAACCTGCTCTGGCAGATGGATGTAAATGTGCCTCTCAGTGCAGGAGAACAGTTGATTCTAAGGCATGAAATCAAATTAGTGCATCTGCAGCTGCCTATGTGTCACCCAGCTTCAGATTTTACACACTAAAGACATTTTTTAACCTCATGTTAGCTACACTTCTCTTTTTTCTTTTTTTTTTTTTAGCATTACACTCCAGGATTTGCAAAGTGGTATTGGCAGGTATTAAAATGAAAGCTGGAGCAACGGTGCAATCTGTCTCCTTTCCCATTGTAAAGTGACAGAAATCTTTTGGGGATTCATTCACCAGCAGGTAGGAGAAGACTTGGGAAAAAATGAAATCCCAGCCTCAGCTTCACCTAGAAATGCAAAACTCCTCCAAAGCTGCAGGCCGAGAGTGGGACGTGGAATTTCATGGGATCACAGGATGGTTTGGGCTGGAAGGGACCCTAAAGGTCCTCTCAGTCCACATCCTGCCCCATGTCCTGATCAAACTGAGGATTCTCGGCTCTCCAAGAGCCCAGGGCCCCTGGCAGCTCTCGGTGCCTGCCCCAGGGGACTTCTGAGAGTCACAGCCAGCCCTGGGTGGGGACACCCACCCCAGCACAGCCCTGTAAGCCCTGGGTGGGGACAGCCACCCCAGCACAGCCCTGCTCAGGGGGCTCAGGGACACCCACCCCAGCACAGCCTCAGGGGGCTCAGGGACAGCCACCCCAGCACAGCCTCGGGGGGCTCAGGGACACCCACCCCAGCACAGCCCTGCCTCAGGGGGCTCAGGGACCCCCACCCCAGCACAGCCCTGCCTCAGGGGGCTCAGGGACCCCCACCCCAGCACAGCCCTGCCTCAGGGGGCTCAGGGACCCCCACCCCAGCACAGCCCTGCCTCAGGGGGCTCAGGGACCCCCACCCCAGCACAGCCCTGCCTCAGGGGGCTCAGGGACCCCCACCCCAGCACAGCCCTGCCTCAGGGGGCTCAGGGACCCCCACCCCAGCACAGCCCTGCCTCAGGGGGCTCAGGGACCCCCACCCCAGCACAGCCCTGCCTCAGGGGGCTCAGGGACCCCCACCCCAGCACAGCCCTGCCTCAGGGGGCTCAGGGACCCCCACCCCAGCACAGCCCTGCCTCAGGGGGCTCAGGGACCCCCACCCCAGCACAGCCCTGCCTCAGGGGGCTCAGGGACCCCCACCCCAGCACAGCCCTGCCTCAGGGGGCTCAGGGACCCCCACCCCAGCACAGCCCTGCCTCAGGGGGCTCAGGGACCCCCACCCCAGCACAGCCCTGCCTCAGGGGGCTCAGGGACCCCCACCCCAGCACAGCCCTGCCCCAGTGGGCTCACGGACACCCACCCCAGCACAGCCCTGAGCCCTGCCCCAGGGGCTCAGGGACACCCACCCCAGATGAAGAACGCCCTCACTGCCATCCAGGGGGGCTGAGGAGCAGGGCAGGATCACGTGGCTGCGCACACAGAGGAAGCATTGCCCTCGTTAAAGCCCAATTAAAGTTATTAGCTGTCCATAGATAATGTAGCCCTGTTACACCACAGCCATATGGATGGATGGTGATAAATAATTTAAAAATGAATGTTTTAAAATAAGAGTCTTGCTTGCAGGACTGAAAACTTTGCTACTTTTAACTTGCAAGTTAAATTTCCAAAACTGGGAACAATGCAGGCAGCAGAGATGATTCTGAATTTGTTGTCTGATTTGCATCATAAACAATAAAGAATTCCATTTCCACTTTCCATGAGCAGTGATTACACTACAGAATAGCTGCCTACAGCCCTCAGAATTGATCCAAATAAAAAGCTGCACTTGTAGAGCTTTTATAACCAATTCCTGAGGGTTTGGTCAAACCCAGTACAGGCTAAAATTAAACAGAGATTGATTTATGTAGAAGGAACTGTAGTTGCAAGGCTGCTGCATTGTGTGCACAAGCGGGGACGGCTCTTGCAGAACACAAATCAGATTAATTGGAACTGAAAGAGGAAGACAAGAGGTACAACTTGTTTCCTGTTTCCTCTCCAGTGCCAGCACCAGACCCGTCTGAGAGGCAAAGAATAAATAAACCAGAGCTGCAGGCAGGGCGATGTTTCCCTGTACCAGGGCGAGCCAGCAGAGCCCGAGCACAGCTCCCACCCCGGGGGTTTGATCCCCAGCCCTGATGCTCCACTTGTCATCTCTGTGCAGCCCAGAGCCAGCACTGAACCAGCTACCAGGGGCAGAATTCTGTCAGAGTGACGGGCCCCAGCTCTGCTCCTGCCCTGCAATGAGTGCTCCAAGCCTTCCTCCAAAACCAGAGCTCAGCCCTGCCCAGAGAGCCAGGGAAAAGCAGCAGAGAGACTCTGCTCCCTGCCAAGGAGCAGCAACCTGCAACTTGGGCATTCTTCTGTCACTTCTCTGCTGGGGAGGTGGGATCAGCTTTTCCAGCAGCAGCAATACAAACTGGTGGGTGCTGGGGGGGCAAGGGAAGGCTGTGCAAGGGCCGGGGTGCTCTGGGGTCACCCCACAGCACCCACAGAGCCTCAGGACAGGGCAGGAGAGCTCTGGGGGAGGCTCTGCCCTCTCCCAACCTGCAAAGGCCTCCAAGAGTAAGAATAAAAAGCCAGGAAGAAGTCCTGAGCTGCAGGTAGCTCATCAGGAGATGTTCTCATAACGCATCACTTCCTGAGAGCTGGATGCAAATTGCAGGAGCCACATTTCCCGAAATCAGCATTAAAAAGTTGAAAATGCATTAGGTGGGAGAGCAAGCTTGGCTGTCGGGATAATATTTCCATTACAGCAGCAATCCAAATGGAAGAAAAATAAAACCTGCTCATCCTCACCCAGGATGGAAAAAAGCTGAGAAATTTGCTGCTGTGATTTAGGGAACGGGTGACACTTGCAGTATTTACGTGTCACACCCAGTTTATTGTAACACAGCAATTAAAACTCCCTCTCTGCCTGCGTGAGGGCGGTCAGGTTGGTGGCCGTGATGTGCAGGGCTCTGAGCAGAGCCCAGCTGAGCACCAGAGCTGCAGGCTCAGCCCCAAATCTCTGCCTCCCCTCTCTGCTCCAGTTCCGCCCCACAGCCTCTGCCAGAAATGCCCGTTCCGGATTTCCCTGCCCCTTTCCCGTGCCTGAAACCCCTCCTTGTGCTGAGCTGAGGGTGTTGGGGTTTGCTCAGCCCACAGTAAACCCCTCACACACCCCCGATGGGCATCGGGACTCAGGCGCTGCAGTGGGGTAAAACCCCCCGGGGAGGAGCGGGACCTTCCCGAGCCGCTGCCGGGGTGTGCTGGCACAGAGGGAACGCTCCTGGGACTCGGGAACTGCTGCCGGTGGTGACGGGCAAGCTTTGGTGCTGCCCTGCCTGCCCCTAAAGCCGCTCCTGCCGCTGGGTTTTCCTGCCCCACCTGGGAAATTCTGTCCTCGCAGGTGAGACCTCTCCTGAGTCACCTGGTGCCCAGGTGAGCTGGCAGGGCTCTGCCTCAGGGGGAGGAGCGGTGGGGCAGAGGAAGTGAGGAAGGATTTCCACCCACCCAGAGCATCCCCGAGAAGCTCCTGCGAAGGTGGAATCCTGGCCGCGCCCTGCGGAGCCGCAGCGCTGCTGCTCGGGCCGGGTTTCAGCGCAGCTCTGCTCCCCGGCACCACTGCGGGCACGAATCCTTCCCGGGTCCTGTCCCGGGATGCAGCAGATAATTCACATGTCCTGAGGTTTTCAGATCTGGGCAGTGCTTTAGGGCATCTCACCGTTGAAAGCTGCCTGGAAGCCGCTTCATTAGTGTTAATGACTATTGACACTCAATTAGCGCAGTGTCCCGGCTCCCCACAGAGAGAACAACCTCTGGAACCCCCTGAGCTGGACACAGCCTGTGCTGGGGGCAGCTCACTTTAGGATGCACAAACTTGTTTGCAAAATCTGCTTTCTTTGGCCAGAGGCTGTGCAGAACCAAGCAGGAGCCGAGGATTTCCGCTGGGTTTTTAACCCACAGCAAGAACAAGCTCTGGAAGCCCCCGAGCTGCTGGGGTGGCCCGGCCGGGGCAGACACAGCGTGCGCTGCAGCGCGGGGGGAGCGCCGCGGGCTTTGTTTGCAGACGGCTTCATCCGCTTCTTGTGGGACTCGCGGCTGGTTTCTGGGTTCTGCCGCTGTGGCAGAGCCCCCTCTAGCGCGGTGGTCCGGCCGGAGCCCCTCCGGCAACCCTATCCCCACCCCGAGCCCCTCCTGCATCCTCATCCTGAGCCGTTTCCACATCCCCATCCCCATCCGGAGCCCCTCCGGCAACCCTATCCCCACCCCGAGCCCCTCCTGCATCCTCATCCTGAGCCGTTTCCACATCCCCATCCCCATCCGGAGCCCCTCCGGCAACCCTATCCCCACCCCGAGCCCCTCCTGCATCCTCATCCTGAGCCGTTCCTGCATCCCCACCCCCATCCCGAGCCCCTCTAGCCCCACATACCCATCCTGAGCCCTCCTGTATCCCCATCCTCATCCTGAGCCATTCCCGCATCCCCATCCCCATCCTGAGCCCCTCCTGCATCCCTATCCCCATCCTGAGCCCCTCCAGCCCCACATCCCCATCCTGGGGCAGAGATCTCCCGGCACACTCGTGGTTATTTATGGCCACTGTCAGGGAAGGGAGGAAATTTAAGGGGAGTTGGGAGTCAGGGCTGCCAGAGCGCCGCTGCCTGGGAAATCCGATAAAGATCTTCCCTGTCTTTGTAGGGCTGCAGCTCGTTTGGGGAGGCTGCGGAGACAACGGCAGAGATTCCATCTAATCTCGGTGAACAAGTTTATATCCTTAATTTTCCTGTGCGGATCTGTCAGTCTAGACGCCGAGCTCTGCAGTGCAAAAGGCGGGTTAATCAAACTTGTTTAAAAACGCAAATAAAACGCTGCAATTAATAATATTGGTACATAGATTGATCTGGAAGTTATCGAGTGAAAGGGATGACTTGAGGACCTGGAAGCGTTTCTGTTATCAGATTACATTTTCGTATTGTTAACAAGCCGTGAGGGGGGGCTGGGAGTCAGCGTGTTCAGCTCGTAAAATCCACAGCACCTCTGCAGCAGACCAAACCCGGGGCCTGAGGCTTTACCGAGGAGACAAACACGTGCAACTCACATTCCTCAAGTGCCTGCCGATAAAGAATGAAACGCAAATAAACAAATAAACGAAATAACGAGGGAAGTGTTGTCCTTGGGAGAGCAGAGCGCCGATGTCCCCGAGGGGTCTGTGCACAGAACCTGTGTCCCCGGTGTCCTCGAGCAGGCTGAAGCGGGCGCTGCCCCCCGAGCAGCTCCCACCTCCCCGATTTCCCCGGCAGGGC
This sequence comes from Nicator chloris, assembly GCA_013400495.1. Lineage (NCBI taxonomy): Eukaryota > Metazoa > Chordata > Aves > Passeriformes > Pycnonotidae > Nicator > Nicator chloris. Next base: position 126,625 of record WAAE01026020.1, on the reverse strand, counting down.
AGAGCCCCGAGCCGCTCCGGCAGCGCTGGGGGCTGTCCCCGTGCCCCCCAAACAGCACACACAGCCTGACCCCGTTCCCGACGGACCCAGAGGGCCGCAGGGAAGGGCTCGGTGCCCTCAGCCCTGCCCTCCGTGCAGCAGGCACCAAAAAGCCCGGCGGGCTCCCGCTGCCCTCTGCGGGACCCGACGGCTCCGCTGCAGCAGCTGCAGCCGTGCGCGGTGCCCCCGGAGGGCTGTCGAACCAAAACCTCGGCTGCGCCGCTCCAGGAGAGCTGGTGAAAGACGTTCCCCCTCCCAGAACAGCTCTCCTTCGCCGGGACTTGCTCAGAGGCTCTTCGGGCCAGGAGAGGCGGCCCCAGGAGCGCTGTCACTGTCACTGTCACTGCCACTGTCCCCAGCGGGGCACACCCGGAGCTCTCACACCGTGAGCTCTCACACCGTGAGCTCTCACACATCATCCCTGGGGTCTGTGGGCTCACAGAGGGATCTCAGCAGGACCAGGTCAGCACTGCTGCTCTCACTGTGCTGCCCCATAGGAGGGAGTCTCACATCTCCACTCGTTTTCTGGACATTTCCAGGGATGGGGAGTGCACCCCTGCCCCGTGGAGCCCCTTCCAAGGCTAAACAGCCCTTCAGGGAGGTGATTTCTACACCTCGAGGTGGCAGCAAGGTGAGCACTGGGGTTTGTTTGACACTTTGCCAGAGGGAGCTGAAGAGAAATTCCCCTTTCCCCACTTGTCCCAGACACTTCCCACTCCCAGGGAAAGCTGCAGATTCCAGAGCCTCTGTCCGCAGATCAGAAGTCAAAAAAAGAGACAGCAAAGGGTGAGGGAGCACGAAGGAGGACACACTGCCAAGATGGTTAAATAAAGTCTTTTTCTTTCTTCTTTCCTTTTTTAACAGCTCTGTAAAGTGCAAATGCGAAGAAAACCACCCACAGCAAGATGGGTTAAGGAACATTTGTCAATAAGAAAGAGAATAAAAGCAGGCACTAAAACAACAGAAATAATGACTCTGCTTCCCAGATTTTGATTCCAAAATGTCTGGTGCCTCAGGCAGTTATCTGAACAACCCTTCTCCAGCACAGCACCTCCCCGTTCGCCTCAAATCGTGTGAGTTAACAAATACTCCATGTGTGAGGGAGGGAGGCTCTGACAGACAGCCCAGAGCTACTGGAGAGCTGGGGCTGCCAGCAGGGAATAGAGACCAGAGCAGCAGAAATATTACAGCAATAAATCTTCAGCCTGCAAAGAAATATTTCCATTCTCTTCCCCTTTCCGCCCCGTCCAAAGGAGCTGCAGCCTGGAACTGCACCTGGAGCAGGGCTGGTGCTGGGAACCCCTTGGAAATTGCCTCTTCCGTGGGAATTGTCTCCTCACACTCAGGAATCACCACCCAAGTGTGCCACCCTGGTTTTTCCAGCCTTCTGATGTTTACTTTTTGAGAATTCTTTTCTCACGGGTTTTTCTGTAAATAAGAGATTTGTTTACACGTGGTTTATCTTGTTAGCATTCTTTCTGAGAGGAGGAGACCTTTGATGGACATCTGTCTTGACCAATGAGATTGGAGAGGTGCTGACTTTGCCTGCCAATCACTGGGCTTGTTTGAAATATTATACAAGGAGTCAAAAAATTGTAATGAAGTTTTTTCAGCTCTTAGAACTTCTCCGAGTCTGCATCTCTTCATGTCCTACAATGACACCCAAGCTGCTCACCTGTGTCTGCCGGGGCACAAAACCCCTGGGACGGTTCCCAGTGGTGCCAGTGGCCACGGAGCTCCCAGCAGGGGACACCCCCAGGGCAGGGGAGGTGGCCCCACGCTGCTGGGGACAGGCACACCCCACTGGGGTCACCTCATTTCCCTCCGTGCCTTTGGGTTCCTCTGGCTGCCCAAGCCACAGGCCCAGGTGGAGCCCCAAAGGCCCAAATCTTTACCCAATTCCTGCTCCCAGGTGTTCTGCTCCCCTTGCTGCCGTTTTCCTCAGGAAACAGCAACATGGGACACCTGAAATATCCCAGCTGCTCTGCCCCTCCTCACTGCTGCCGAGGGGGGAACAACTTCAGCGTTTCTGGGCCATCCCTGACATCAGACCAGGGCTTCAGGGCTGCCAGGAGACCCCAGATGAACCCCCTGGGGCTGACCCCAGCCCTCTGCCCACGGCCAGGGCCACCAGAGGCTGAGGCAGGGCCAGCCCACGGCTCCGAGATGTCACCTGGGAGGGAGCAGAGCCACCAGCACCCAGAGGAGCCACTGCCCTGCCTGGACCTGAGGAATGGCCATCCCTGCCTGCATTTGGTCCCAAAATTGCTTTTCTTCTGTTCAACACTCTCTCATCCCTCATCCAGGGCTGTAGGAGGACCTGGAGCTGCGTCACCTTCCGGTCCCTGCCAATAAAGTCCAGATTTGATATGGAGACTGTGCATACCATTATATTCTAATTTGATATTTAAAACAAGCTTTGGCAGACAGCTGACTGCTTTTGAAGCATTTATCTGATTTCTCTCTGCCTTTTTCTCCTGAAATGTGCACAGGGAATATGTGGCATCACGTTTTTGTTACGCACACTGAATCCATGCAACTTCCAGTTCCTTTTTTTTTTTTTCTTCCTAGAATTTGGTAAATATATGAGCATATATTAAAAAAAAAATAGAAAGGCAAATGCCAAGACTGCAAATTGGGTAAAATTCCACCACATGCTACAGAGAGAGAACTCCTCGAGCTCTAATCTTGGATCCTTGAACTTCATCTTCACCCTGGCTGTTCTTGCTGCTCTTCCTATTCCAACCCCTTGTCTCCAATTCCCTTCCCTCTCCTTCCCCCCAGGCCTGGCCAAGCTCCCTGGTCTCCTCTCCCACCTGGATTCCAGATTCCTGCTGCAGCCGAGGAGCTGATGGGCCCCCTGCCCTGGGGAAAGGCCTCCCGCAGGAATATTGGAGCATTCTGAAACGAGGGCAGAATTTTAATTGCTGCTAATGAGGAGGCTCATCACGACTCAGGGCGCTCCTGCTTCCCACTCTCACCACGATGGAAACTGCAGCGAGTTCCACGGAAAGCACAGCAAACCCCCAGGACTGAGGATGAGGCAGGAAACTGGGATCCTGCTGCTCCTTCTGGATCAGCATTCCTGAGGAGGGGCTGGGCAGAGATGGGGGAAGGAGAGTCCATCACCACTGACACCAAGGGACAGCAGAGGGACAGGGCAGGGACAGGGCAGGGGCAGCACAGGGACAGGGCAGGGGCAGGGCAGGGGCAGCACAGGGACAGGGCAGGGGCAGGGCAGGGGCAGCACAGGGACAGGGCAGGGGCAGGGCAGGGGCAGCACAGGGACAGGGCAGGGGCAGGGCAGGGACAGCACAGGGGCAGGGCAGGGACAGGGCAGGGACGGCGCAGGGACAGGGCAGGGACAGCGCAGGGACAGCACAGGGACAGCTCAGGGATAGCCCCAGGGACAGCTCAGGGACAGCACAGGGACAGCACAGGGACACCCAGGGACACCAAGGGACAGCACAGGGACAGCCAGCCCGGGCAGGAGGGAAGTCCCAGCACTGCAGCAGGGCCAGGTCAGCTGCTGGAGCTGTTTGGCAGCAGAAAAAGAAAAAATGGAGGTCCAAAAGAGGAGGCCAACAGAATGCAAAGGGAGAATGGACAGAAAAACGGGAGCAACCAAGAGCTGGGAGCATCCCTGGAGAGGGGCTGGGCAGGGGAGCTCCCCAGCCCAGAGAGAAGCAGAATTGTCCCCTCTGAAAGAACATTTCTGCTTCTCCTGATTGCTCCCCCAAGGCCAGCCCACCTAATTCAATTAAGTTTTCATTTCTAATGAACTCTGGTTATGAAAGCAGCAGCAGCAAGGGATAACTGTGAGCAAACACCTTCCCCCACTGGCAGGGAAGGCTCTGAGCCAGCCAGAAAACTTCATCCCCAGTGAATCAGTACCAAAAGTTACTCAGAAATAAGCAAGCCTTTCACTGAGTTTCGGGGAATTTGTTTTCGTGCAAAATGGAAATGAGCTGGTGGTGGCCACAGAGCTCTGCAGAGCTTTAACATCTGAAGAATGGGTTCATTTTGGTATCACTCACAGTTATTACTTGAATTGCCATCCCCGCCCCATCGCTCAAAACGAATTTTCTCCAAAGAACACTGAATTTTTGTATATTTTATGAACTCAGCGTGCAGCAGAACCCACCATGTGATCCCAAGGAAGATAAAAAGTGTCATTTAAGAGAATGAGGATTACAAATGGTTTCAATTAAAGCCACACAAACCCCTGGATCCTGTTTTCCACACTTCAGCATTTGTCCACCATGTGCACACAAAGAGCCCTCCACGGAACCTGCCCTCAGTCATCTTCCCTTCCCCTGATCCTGGTGCCCCAGCCTGCTCTCCTGGGGTATTGAGGGGGTCTCACGAGGACAATCCCCTTCACATGGACCCCATTTCCCAGATCCCTGAGGTTGGTTGCCTCAGGAAACACGGGAGCGAGGGGAAAGGAGCACAAGGTGTGGTTTCATTTAAATTAAATTTAAATTAAACCACTCCCAGCAAGAGGGGGAAGCACAAACGGGGCAAGGCAGAGGCTGCTGCTCCTGTGCTGGGGCTGTGCAATGGTGACAGGGGACGGGGAGATCATTGCTGGGATGGCACCAACACCCACACAGACACATCTGAGCGGGCCAGGGCCAGGGCCCCAGCTCCAAATCACACTGCTGGAGCAGGAAATGTCACCCAGACAGCCAGGGGGGAGGGAGCAGCTGCCTCAGGCTGGAGACTGGGACACCCTGGCAAGAATATTTGCTCCAAGGTACTGCTGGGCAGCAAATGTGCAAACCTAATTAAGGCCTTCTCAGCTTCTCCTTGGTGGCTTTTTTTTCTCTTTTTCTGTTTTTTTTTTTTTGCTCCCTTTTTTTTCACCTGGACCATCACAGTTATAGATCACAGTTAATTGGGGTTTCAGGTATTTCCTGCTAATTGTTGAGCTGTAATGAATGCTGCCTGAGCAGACTGGGCAGGACATGAGCAGAGCCCAGCCCTGCCCACACAGCCCGAGCAGGGCACAGCTGGGCACAGCTGGGCACAGCTGGGCACAGCTGGGCACAGGGACAATGGTGTTCCCTGAGGAGAACCCCAGGCCTTGCCCTTTGTTCTGGCACCAGCACAAAAACCAACGGGAATTCAGAGAGGATGGACAGAGCACAGTGGCTGATAGGAGAGAGAGAGAGTGAATTTTAACATGGGCAGGTTGGGATGGGACAGAGGGAAGGGCCTCAAACTGCAAGAGGGGAAATTTGGGTTGGATACTGGAATTGTTCCCTGGGAGGGTGTGAGCTCCTGGCACAGGTGCCCAGAGCAGCTGTGGCTGCCCCTGGATCCCTGGCAGTGCCCAAGGCCAGGCTGGAGCACCCTGGGACAGTGGGAGCTGTCCCTGCCCATGACAGGGGTGGGACGAGATGATTTTTAAGGTCCCTCCAACCCAAACCATGCTGGGATTTCTGTGATTTCAAAAGAAGGATTTTTGGGGATAAACTGTTCAAGTCTTCCCTTATTTTTGTGCCGGATTCCTTTCCTTCCCATCACTGTCCCAGCACAAACCCCGGGCTGGAACCCAGGTCTCCACCCCAGGTCTCCACCCCAGGTCTCCACCCCAGGTCTCCACCCCAGGAGCCCCGAGCCCTAAGGGAGCTCAGGGAGCCCCAGCCCCAGCACAGAACCCTCCTGGCACCAGCCCCAGCTGGCAGCAAAGCTCAGCCCCAGCCACGAGGTGTGGCCAGAACTTTCAATTCCAAACACCTCAGGCTGACATTTCGAGAGGTAACATGCCAATTGCTTGTGCTAAATCAGTTCCTGATTATCAATATAGCACGTAGTGATGTATAATTAGTATGTAAGAGATATATTTAGCTGTAGATTGTACTAATAATAAGGGCTACATGAGCAATGGCTGTATAATTACACTTTTTGAATACAGGAAACCTGTGAGAAATGCTCCCAGATTTAATTGACATTTAACAAGATAACTGCACCAAGTTAATTAGAAATTATATGCTAAAAATATGAATTAATTTTAAATAATATTTTAGCTTGCTGCACTCTAACTGTAGTAGCTGGGTTTATGCCACCAAAACACCTAAATGAAATAGTCCTTTCAAATCCCATCCCTAATTCATTTCCCACAAACCAAAGCCTGTATTATCAGCTACTCATTCTGAATCCTTTTTGCTATACAGAGCCTGAGTTGATCAGCTTAGTGAAAGGCTTATTTTTATGGCCCTTTCATACTTTTTAAAAATGAGATTTCTCTTACATTTCTTTCAGCAGCGCAGAGAAAAGATTCCAGTTCAGCTGCGCCTTCAGCTTTGAACCCAGAACAAAAATGCAAAGTAAGGCACTGACAAGCTTTTAGACTCCCTGCAAGGTGATACATCAGGGATTCTGCCAGTGCTAAAACAGCCAGCAATCTGTGCAGATTGGGATGGAGCAGGGCTGGGCTGGTTCTGCCGTGCCCGGGTGCAATCACAAAGGAAATGTAAGGGCAGGTCCTCAGCACAGCTCCGTTATTTTTGGCGCGGGTAGGGCAGGGTGAAGAGCACGGAGCTGTGGCCCCAAATGCAGTTTGCTGCAGGCTCTGGGGGCTGGGTGGGGCCACAGCACAGCCTGGGTCACCCCTGCCTCCTGCAGAGCCCGAGCATCCCTGGGGTCCCAGCCCTGGGGTCCCCACCCTGGGGTCCCAGTCCCGGGGTCCCTGGGGTCCCATCCCTGGGATCCCAGCAGTCCTATCCCTGGGTCCCATCCCTTTGGTCCCAGCCCTGGGATCCCATCCCTGGGTCCCATCCCTGGGGTCCCAGCCCTGGGGTCCCAGCCCTTTGGTCCCATCCCTGGGGTCCCATCCCTGGGGTCCCATCCCTGGGGTCCCATCCCTGGGGTCCCCACCCTGGGGTCCCTGGGGTCCCATCCCTGGGTCCCATCCCTGGGGTCCCATCCCTGGGGCCCCAGCCCTTTGGTCCCATCCCTGGGGTCCCATCCCTGGGGTCCCATCCCTGGGTCCCATCCCTGGGTCCCATCCCTGGGGTCCCAGCCCTGTGGTCCCCACCCTGGGGTCCCTGGGGTCCCAGCCCTGGGAGGGCACTGGGAGCTCCCCAGCCCAGTGCCATCACCCTGCAGGCTCCGCAGCTCAGCCGCCGATGCTGTGATCGTATCCTCACATCCTCACATCATCCCCAGGGGGGTTTGACTCCTGCCCTGCCAAACTTTGGCTCTCCCGGGGAGCCCTTCAGCCCCTCCCTGTGCAGGGCTCTGCCCTCTGCCCCACCACGGCCGGGGAGCTCAGCCCCTCACAGGAGCAGAAGGGCCACCACCATCACCACGGGAAAACCCTGGCATTTCTGCTGCCCCTCGTCCCGGGAACCTCCCAGGTCCCTCCCGCAGTTCCCCCCTGGCAGCGTCCCCTCGTTGGGGCCACACGCCCGGGTGATGCACACACAGCTCATCATTTCCTGCTGCTGCTCCTGGAAACGCAGCCTCCTCCCCCCGAGGATGCAGGAAAGGGAAAACAAGGCGATAAAGCAGTGAGGGGTGGGCTGGGTGAGCCGAGCTGCTCCTGGCACTGCGGCACCCAGCGGGTCAGGGAAGGGAGGGCTTGGCTTTGGGCCAGGCACAAGCAGAACGTTTTGGACAAGAGATGCAACAACTCAAAAACCTGGCCCGAGGCCTAATCTACACCTGAGCAGGAGTTTGGAAAACCTTTAAAAGGCAAAGCCTTTTGTTGTCCCAGAGCTCCCCTCTCCATCCAGGGAGAGCAGAGTGCCCGGGGTTCCACTGCCAGGGGTTGTGTTTGTCCTGCTTACAAACCCTGCCCAAAGCCAAGCTGCTGGAGAAAAGAAATAAGAATAACTGAGGAAAAGAAATAAGAATAACTGGGAAAAGAGGGGATTTCTGAGACAGGAGTGTGGGCAGAGCTTCCTTTGCCCTGGTGCCCCACAGTGTCTCCTTTCCACGTCCAGGTGGATGCACAGAGGGGTTCTGCTGAAGGAGTTTCTCCTGCCATTTGAAACAGATAAATAATAAAGAAGTAAAGTGACGGGAGCAGCTTTTCCTGCAGCTGATTCCAAGCCCCAGCAGCTCACGTGCCCCTGGCTCCCACTGACCCAAACCTGCCCATCCCACAGCCGTGTCTCCAGGCAGATTTTGGGAATCCCGCTGCCAGGGAAGGGCAGGGAAGGCAGAGCTGGGAGCTGGAGTTCCCTTAAACAGCCCCGGGGCTGGGAGGGATCCGTGCCCTGCTCCTCCCCAGCCTCCCGCAGCACTCGTGATGGATTCTTCCAGGACAATGGGGTTTTCTCCTAAGAGCCATGAGGAAGCTTTGGATGTTTTGCTGAGCTTCTCTGTAAAACATATCTTAAAGAAGATAAAGTAGGTGTTTATATGAGTTCCTCTTCTGTAAAAAAAATATTTAAAGAAGATAAAGTACATGATTATATGGGTTCCCCTTTTCACTTGTACTTGGTCAGTAGATTAGTCAAGATTGATTTTTCTGCATGAGAGGGAGAGGCCTAAGGTTAAAAGATAAAAGGGTAGATTCCCTTTAAAATGTAATTTAGATTTTTCTGGTATTAGCTCCAGCATCATCACAAAATCACTTCAATTTTCCAGGAGCACCTGAGCCCCACTGTGGGGCTGCAGGGAAGCAGGAAAGGTCTCCTGTGGCAAATGGAACAGCTGAGGACCTGCAGGACCTGCCCGGGGTGGGGTCCCTGCCTGGGCCCCCAAACATCCCCCACACCAGGGACGCCAGTGGCAGAAGTTCTGCTGAATTTATTCCCTTTTGCTCCAGTGCAGGTTTAGAATTGGAGTTTCCAGTGCTCGTGTCTAAAATGTCACCCTGTGGGTGAAGCCTGGGCTTTTAGGGTGGGTATTGGGGACAGGTTCTTCCCCCAGAGGGGGAACGGGCACGGCCCGAGGCTGCCAGAGCTCCAGCAGTGTTTGCACAGCACTGCCAGGGGTGCCCAGGCTGGGATTTGGGGAGTTGGGGATTTGGGGGTGTCCTGCAGGGCCAGGAGCTGGACTCTGAGCCCTGGGGCTCCTTCCCAGCTCGGGACATTCCACAATTCCGTGATCAGGACTCTGTCCCCAGACTCTGCTTTTACAAACCATGCAAAGCTCAGAGAGGATCCCAGATTTGGATCTGGAACCGAAAATGTTATTGTCAATGATTGTTACTGACCATGTTATTGTCAATGATTGATTGTTACTGACCATGTTATTGTCAGTGATTGTTACTGACCATGTTTTTGTCAATGATTGTTACTGACCATGTTTTTATCAATGATTGTTACTGACCATGTTTTTGTCAGTGATTTTTACTGACCATGTTTTATCAATGATTGTTACTGACCATGTTTTTGTCAGTGATTGTTACTGACCATGTTTTTGTCAATGATTGTTACTGACCATGTTTTTATCAATGATTGTTACTGACAATAAACCAGGGCTGCAGGAGGCTGTGATGTGGAACCCCCACCACGTGCAGAGCCTTCAGTCTGAGCTCAGGCTGAGAACTTCCTCACCCAACCTGTCCTCACCAGGGCCCTTTTTGGAGAGCAGGGGATGAGAGCAAGCAGGCTGGTGTACCTGGAGTGCTCCTTTTGTGGGGAAAGGCAGCTCTGTACGTGTCACACATGTCACACATGTCACGGGGGCTGGCTGAGCCCTGGATTATTCACCACGAATAATTGAGCTGATACGTTTCAGCATTTTTCTTTGAATAAATTATTTGCAAATAAACATTTTCATTATTCGACCACCTCTGATGTTCCATTAGCATTCAGTGAATTATTTATTCAGCAGCTTTTGCCATCAATCACTGAATAAATTATTCGCAAATAAATTATTCCACCAGCTTTTGCTTTAAAGATGTCCCTTTGAGAACAATAGCTTCCCAGAATAGCAAACAGGCAAAGGGAGCAGTTTAAAAGGCCTGATCCTCATCTCAGTTGTTGTGGTGCAGATCTGGAGGATTATCATGGAAATTCCTGGCCTTTTTCCACATTTCCATGCCTGTGAGTCAGAGTCAGACTGTGGTGCCACAGTGCTCCTCCCTGCCAAGGCCTGCACAGCACCAATCTCTGCCCGTATCCTAAGAGGCAGCTTCATTCCCAGCTCAGGAATGGAGCTGGGTTTGGGTGATCTCCAGTCAAACCACGGGCTCAGGTCCCTCGAGTGTCCCAGAGGGGACAGGTGGGGACGTGGCCGTGCCCCAGAGCCCTGCTCCCCTCCCAGCTCCATCACCACACCTCGGGTGCACAACAACCCCAAACCTCCTCCTGCACGGAGCCCAGCCTAGAACTGTCTGTGCCTGGGCCAAGCAGGGTGAAAGCCTGTCAGAACTAAAGGAAGGCTCCGTTTGTGCCAATCTTGGGGCATAACTGAGGTGCAGTGCGGGGGAACTCGCTGAACTCCTCTGTCCTTGTGACAAAAAGAGCCACCTCTGTCCAGGGGCACAACAAGCCCCTGGGTAAGCCAGCCACCTCTCCAGAGCACATCCAGGGTTCCTCACCTCCCCTGGATGGTGGGGCCTTCCAGAGAGGGGCAGGGGGCACCTGGGGGTGCAGGGGAGAGGGGGCTCCTCGGGAGGGGGCTCCTCGGGAGGGGGCTCAGTGTCAGCGCTGCTCCTCCTGGAGGGGGCTGTGCCAGAGCTCTCCCGGCACCAGCCCCACCCGCTGCTATCACTGCAATCAATAACTGCTAATTTGCACCAAATGAACAAGTGAGACACAAAGTAATTGTATGAGGGGGGACAAGCCGACAATAACATTAAGATCCGTGATTGACTTAATACCAGACGCTCTTCCCCCGGTGAAGCTCTCCTCATCCTCGGAGTAATTGTGTAATGACATTTATGGGGAATAGACTTGTGACATTATAAATGACACTTATGTCAGGATTGTCAGGCTGTGACAGGCTCAGAGACAGCTCCAGTGAGAAATTAATCACTTCTGAGGCTTGAAAGTTGCTCATTTATCGCTGCCAAATAACATCTTGCAAAAACAAGCTCTCGCAATGCAATGCAAGCTCCCAGCCACCTCAGTCTCCAAGATGTGTTTTCTCCCCACGGGGAACCTTCCTGGGAGCCTGCAGGAATGGAGCCCTCACTCTGCACGGTCAGCCTGCTCCAAGAACACAGAAATTGTCATCGTCTCCATTTCCCCTCCTCTCAACACCACTGCACCTTTTAGCAGCCATTTATGGGGCACACACCTCTGTAAATCTGCACAGGTCTCCACCTCTGTGTTCCACATTCCCAGGTCGTGAAAGGGTTAAATTATTTACTGGGGAGAAAAGGACTTTTTGAAATGCACGGTACATAATGAATATCACAAAAAACAGAACAGAAAACCTTCTCCAGATCAGTGCAGGGGCTATTATTAGACTATCAAACTGTCATTTTTCAAAGCATTTCAATTGTCACCATTTTTTCTAATGGCTTCTAAAACATTATCTAATGCCTGGGCCAAAAAACCTGCAGAGGATCAAAGCATGTTGAAAAGCAGCAGTCAGGCTGCATGACAAATAAGTGTTTGCAGGCTAAACTCTTCCCATCCACTTGCCTTCCAAAATACCTGGGAACTTCAAACCAAGATGACTTTATTTGCGCTCTGGGTTTGTTGGTTTGTTTTGTTTTTTGTCCCAAAGATTCAGGTGTCCTTTGGATTTTGCTTCCTCTTTTTTCATGGTGTGGGAACGCTCCAGGGAAAGGATGACCCAGCTGTGGTCCTGCTGCAGGTCTGGTGAGGCTGCCACGACCCTGCAGGTCCTGGGCAAACTGGGAGAACTGGGAGAGGTGCAGGGCTCCAAAAGCAGCCCTGGAAGGGGTGGGTGAGGGTGCGAGCAGCTGCAGGGTGCAGGAGCAGAGAGCAGGATGTGTGGTGGAGGCTGCAGCAGGGTCCTGCACACCCAGAACCTTCGTGTCTGGGTGTGTGTGGAGCCCTGAACGCTTGAGCTGCTGTCCCCTGCCCTGCCTCGGGCCTGTGGCTGCCCCCCAGGACCCCGAGGGACACAGGAGGAACCTCTGACCTCCCTCCTCCTGCTGCTTTCCCCGAGCACGAGCACGCTGTTCTCCCCCTGTCCTGCATTCCCACAGGAATCCCTCCAGGAATTCCTGCCATGGCTTTGGGGTCTGTGTCCCTGTCCTGGACCCTGCTCCCCGCTGCTGTCCCCAGTGCTGTCCCCACTGCTGTCCCCTCACTGCTGTCCCCGCTGCTGTCCCCTCACTGCTGTCCCCTCACTGCTGTCCCCAGTGCTGTCCCCACTGCTGTCCTCTCATNCCCGCTCATTTCTGTCCTCTGTGCTGCCCCCTCACTGCTGTCCCCAGTGCTGTCCCCACTGCTGTCCCCTCAGTGCTGTCCCCACTGCTGTCCTCTCATTGCTGTCCCCACTGCTGTCCCCTCATTGCTGTCCCCAGTGCTGTCCTCTCATTGCTGTCCCCACTGCTTCAAGCCCAACATTATTGCTGCTGGACAGCTCAGGGAATTACTGAGCAGTGATAAAAATTGATGGGAAGAGGATTCCCAAGGCTGCTCCCTCTGCCTGCATCCCTGAGCTGCCTCTGATGGGAACAGAGCCCAAATTCCCTGCCTGCCACCCACCTCCACAAAGCCTCTCTGCAAACTCCGCCAGTTTTGGCCGAGGTTTTCCTCACTGAACAAGTGGTTGGAAACCAGCTTTGCACTATGGATGTTCAGAGGCAGAAAAAATAAAAATCATATGTACATATATATATATAGAGAGAGAGAGAGAGAGAGAGATTGCAGGCTTAGAGATTTTTCTGGAATCGTAAACAAAAAGGGGAGAAATGCAAGAAGTGGATGTATAAGTTTATGGCCTGTGAAATTGAATTGCCTTTTCCAGGTCCTGGCCTTTGGATGGACAGGGAGAAGGTTTGGCATCCTGTGGGAGGTGGGGATAAAAGCTGCCAGCCCCAGGGGAAGGGGCTGTGCTGTGTGATCAGGGGTGCAAATGCCCCGGGTTTCAGGGAGCCTGGATTGCAGAACCAGCCCTCATTTATTTGGTCTCCAGGGAAGGGGATCCCAGCTTGGTTTGTGGTGGAAGCCTCCCCTGTGCCAGGCTGCTCAGAGGTGCAGGAAGTTTCAGGAATTGCGATTCCAGCAGGAAGGTGCCTCGACTTGTAGATCACCAGCAACACAGAGACATAAATACAGGATGGTGAGGAGCAAAAATCCATGTCCTAAATCACCAGAGAGGCAGGGGAAACAGGGCAGGGGAAGGAAAAACCTTGAAGTGATTGGAAAGCGTTGCATTATCCCCCCAGCACGGCTCAATCCCAGCTCTCTGTCCTCAGTGTAAATTGTTCTCTGCATTGGCCTGTCAGGTATTGGCAGGGAATCTGTCTGATGTGGAGGTTTCTGCGTTTTGCAGGAGAAAACCAATGTCATCTGATGGAGCTGGGGCTGGGGATAAAGCAAGAGAGACAGCAACCAAGTTCTATCACCTAATGGGTTTTCCAAAAGTTGCAGCAAGTCCTGTACCCCAATCCTGCCCTGCTCCAGTCAGGCTGAGGTCCCAGTTCATCAGCCCAGTACAGCCCAGCACATCCCAGGCCACGGCCCTTCCCAGCCCGGGGTTAACAGCTGGAAATGAAGGGCTGGGGAATCTGCTCTATGCCCTCAGGAATTTACTCCAGAGCTCTGGTCTTGTTTAAAACTCTCTTATTTACTTTTAGAAAAGTTATTACCCACCTCTCTGCCTCTCACTTTGCCCTTTGCACCTGGCAGAGGAGAGAGGAGCTGCTCAAGAGCAGAGATTTTGCCATCAACATTCAGGAGAAAGCAAAGCCAAGCTGAGCCCAGCTGGGTTTCTAAAGTCCTCTGGGAGGGTAAAGAGCCAAGCTTTAAAAACCCTGAGGGGTAAAACACAGAGCCCTGGAGCTCTGTGTGAGATCATCAGAGAAACAGCCCAGCCCAGCCCCTTCCCCAGCCCAGCAGCTGCCAGCAAAGCCGGGAAAAGGGGAGCAGGGAATCCCAGGGGCACCAATCCCACCGGAGGGCTGAGCTGGGGGCAGCAGGGGCTGAGCTGTCACACGCCCAGTGACACCCAGTGACACCCAGTGACACCCAGTGACACCCAGTGCCACGGGTGTCCCCTCTCCCCAGCAAAGGGCACCCAGAAAGGCTCCAATTCACCCCAAAGCTGCCTCAGCCCACGGTGACAGTGCCAAAGCCCAGAGAAGGGACCCAAACCTTCGCTGGGGACAGAGCCCGAGTGAAAGGAGCTCTGGGCCTCTGTTCAGGATGAACATTCCTGTTCAGGACTGATGTTCATTCAGGGTCAGGATGTTCATTCCTGCTCAGATCTGCAGCTGGAATTTTCAGATGTGTGAGAGCTGCCAGCACCCACAGCGTAGCAGGAGCTGAGTTAACTCATTTATGTGTTTTAAAACTTGGAGCAATAATAATCATTATCATTACAGAGCACTGTAAGTGCTAACAAAAATCAGAATAATAACTATTACTGCCAGCAGTTACCACGATTATTACTATTATTACTTCCTACAGTATTAGGGATCAATTCAGCTGGGAGACAAATGAGCACCAGGCTGGGGAGGGAAGTGGGAAGGCCAAAGACAAAGAGGGAATGCTGGAATAAACACTCCTATTCCCCTCTCTTTTGGCAACACGTGACAGAAGATATCCAGCTGTCCTAGCTCCAAGGAGGGGCATTCATGTGTCACCTACCACACTTGAAATCCTTACAAAAAAATCTGCTTACATTTTTTAATCATCCTGCATTTTAGACCTTTAAAACACAAATATGGATTTCAAACATATCAGGGGAACAAATTAACTCAGAAAAATGGCTGTACTTTCCAAGGTTGCACCTGCCATGAAATTGCTCCAAGTTTGCATTTTCCCCCAGTCTCTGGTGTGTCATTAGAGCAGATTGATCGCCCTCCTCTCCCAGCAACTCCCCCATTAGAGGGTTATTGTATGGAAATTAATGGCAGGCCTGGAACATTTCTTTTGCAGCTGCAGTAGTAGAAGTCAGTTTTGATTAAGCACTCGAGGCCCGGCAGACTGGGGTGATCTCTTTGCTTTAGTTCCCTCTTTTATTATCACTGGTGTCAAGTTTTGTTACTTTAGCCATTCCCCTGGCACTCCCACTGCCTCCTTGGGTAATAATGGGGTAATTTTTTTTATGTGCACATCTATTTATTTTAAATATGTGCAGGCTGATCCTCGGTGGTGCAGAATCCCTTCCCACCACGCCTGCCACAGCCCCAGGAATCATTCCTGCCCATCCAGGGGCAGAGAGGGGCAGGGCAGCAGGGCTGGGAAGGGAAGTCAGGAGTGTGGCTGGGCTCAGCCACCCAGGAGTTGTTCAATCTGCTGGCACGGGCAGGGCAGGGCAGTTTGGGCACTGGGATGGGGGCACGGAGCAAACTGGGGCTCCAGACTGGTGGGGCTGTTCCCCTCCCTGTTCTGGTGGGGCCAGAGGGAGTTCAGCTGCTCTGGGGGGAAGGACAGAAGAAAGAATCCACGCCAGGAAGGGACTGGAGGTGTTTGGGTGCCAGCCAGGGGCAAGTAACCCCAGAGGGGCAAGGGCAGGGCAGGGCTGGGGCACAGCCAAGGGGCTGGGGCTGGGCTGTGGGCACAGCCAAGGGGCTGGGGCTGGGCTGGGGCACAGCCAAGGGGCTATGGGCACAGCCAAGGGGCTGGGGCAGGGCTATGGGCACAGCCAAGGGGCTGGGGCTGGGCTATGGGCACAGCCAAGGGGCTGGGGCTGGGCTATGGGCACAGCCAAGGGGCTGGGGCTGGGCTATGGGCACTTTGGGTGCCAGCCAGGGGCAAGTAACCCCAGAGGGGCAAGGGCAGGGCAGGGCTGGGGCACAGCCAAGGGGCTGGGGCTGGGCTGTGGGCACAGCCAAGGGGCTGGGGCTGGGCTGGGGCACAGCCAAGGGGCTGGGGGCACAGCCAAGGGGCTGGGGCTGGGCTGGGGCACAGCCAAGGGGCTGGGGCTGGGCTGGGGCTGGGCTGTGGGCACAGCCAAGGGGCTGTGGGCACAGCCAAGGGGCTGGGGCTGGGCTGTGAGCGGGATGTTCTGACATTCAGAGCCACAACAGCTGCAGGGCAGGAGCCGGGGGCTGGAGGTGGCTCTGGTTTGGTGTTTCCTTGGCACGCTCAGCTCGTCCCCTCCCGTGTGGTGTGTAACTCTGGGCTTTCACTAAAGCAGAGCAGCTGAGCAAGGCCCTCCCCTGCTCCCCTCCTCACCAGCACCTGCCCTGGGCTCACTCAGAAAACACAGAGAGCTTTTTCCCCTTCTGGTGTCTGAAACACAGCTCCAGCCCTGCACCTCCCTTTTTGGGCTGTGGCCGTGGCTCCTGCCAGCACAGGGCCACCCCAGAGCCACCCCAGGCAGGGCTCCCCAGCCCTTCCTGACAAAACTCCTGCATTTAGTGACAAAACTCCTGCATTTAGTGACAAAGCACTGCGCTGCAACTCCCCATTTATCTTATTAAATGGTCCCAGAACAGCTCTGAAAAATGTGTTTAACACCAAGATATCTATTAATTAATAAGGACATTAGTCAGCAATCAATACTGGGTTGATGATATTGTTTAAATTATGCATGGATAATAAGGATCTGGTTCTGCCTCCCTCATCTGTTTTAAGGCATGGATTGAAAATGAGCAGTGCAGAACGGCTTTGCATTTTAAAAAGTTTGATTCAAATTATTTTTAAATAGACTAATCCTATGAACATATTATATTGCATAAAATTAGCCCTGAGCACGGTCGGTTTATCACCTCAGTCTCTTCACAGCCCATTGATTGGGCAGACACGGGGAGCAGCCTGTTCCTTTCACTGCACTTGTATTTATTGTGGGGATATTGTTGTGTTTGAAAAGCCTGAGCAGGGCGTTCCTGGCAGCTCTTTTCTCTCACAAATGGTGCAGCTGATCCTGAGGCTGATCCCCACTGCCACTGGGGGATTTCCTATTTTTTCCTATTTTTTCCTATTTTTTCCCATTTCCTGGGGGGACAGAAGTGATCCCACAACAAACACCCCAGGGTGTCCTGGCCCAGCCCCACAGCACACCCGGCTCCTTCTCTGCCTGGCCAAATTTGCCTCTAAGCAGGGTTGTCAGAAATGGGAATAACTTGATAAAAGTGAAGAAAGTCAACGGAATCTTCCTGGCATTTGCTTTGCTGCCACTGCTGTGGTTTAATAGAGCTGAAATTCTCAGCCTGGACATTCTCAAAGTGGATTAAAAAGTATTTGTTTTACGTTCAGAGGCTGTCTGCATAGGGATAAAGTTAATATATTATAATATTTAACATACCAATATTTATATTAATATGTTTAAGTGATGTTAAATTAATTTCAGCCATTTACACAAGCAGTTTCACCTGGATAGTTTAAAGTAAATTGGCTGAAGCTCATTTACCTGAGTGTGCACAAGCCCCAGTGCCAACAGATTTCCTTTCAAATCATCCCTCTGAATATCCCCTGTCCTCCCTTCCTGCAGGGGCACCCCAAGGAGCTGGCCCAGCTCCAGGTGCCCCTGCACACCCACAAATCCACGTCTGGCTGGAGTTCCTGCAGCTCCCAGCTCGTGCTGCCCTGGGATCGGGGTGGGACTGTGGGTTTGGCTCTGCCTGACCCCAAAACGCGAAGCCAACCCCAGCCCGTGGCACGAGGACTGTCCCAGAGCCAGGGAATTAAGGAATAATTGGATTTCCCCAGGCACACTGCGTGTCTGCATTGCTGAGGGATCCAGGTGGGGATTTTCTCCCGGTGATTGAACCACTGGTTTGGCGTGGCTGGAGAGGAAGCCCAGCTGGGATTGCACCTCCCTGCCCAGGATCACGGATCTCATCCACCTGGGCACCCTGGGCATCAGGGTGGGCACCAGCCCAGGAGCCCCAGCACACAGAGCACGGCCTGGATTTCCCTCAGCAGCTCTGAAACCTCACAGACAAAACCTTTCTGGAGGTCACACAGCCACAGAGGGTGCTCCAACACCTGTGCTACAAACAAACCCTGTGCTCTGAGAGCTGGATCTCCAAATTAGCTCTAGGGTCTCCACACGTTGCTGCCTTAACGATGTGAAACATAATAGCCTCGGCTGTAATAAAGATGAATTACTTTTTAATAAAATAATAAAACTCCGGTAAACACCCAAGGTTTATCACTTAATTTGTCCCCAGTGCTCAGACAGAAAAAAAAACCCTTCTGTGCTCCTTGGTTTTTAATTCTGCCAGTGATGAGGTTTCCATCGCAGCCTGTGCCTCGTTTCCCCGGACAGGCAGGGCAGGCTGCCCCTCCTCTCCATCAGAGCTCTCCTGCTGCCATTTAGAGCCTCTGTCAGAGTGAAAGATCTTCCCAGGGACTTGCAGCAGGCCCATGGCAACACTTTGGCAGAGGGCTGGATAATGAAGTTTTCATTATTAAATAAAGATATTGCAGGGATGTCACAACCTGTAAATCCGTTCTTCTCCAGCACATCAGCACAATATTTTGTTTATTCCTCATCCACTGATCCCTCCCTGCCTGCAGCTCCCCGTTCCCTGGGTTTTGGCCACCCTGGCAGCACGTTGGAGCTGCCCTGGAGATAAACTCCAGTGTCTGTCCCTGGGGTGGGATGGGCAGGGCAGGGCTCAGTCCCCTCCTGGCTGAGCCCTGCCGTTGGTGTTACCCACAGGAAAGGCCGATGTGGAATCAGGAATCCTGGAAAGAGGGGAATGGCCAGGAGTGCTGGAAGCACGCCGTGACGGTAGGGTGAGAGATCTCTGGAGTCAAAGGTGCTCTTGGAACACGTGCTTTATTTGCAAGGGCCGTGGGTGGCAGAGCCCTGCTCTCAGCTGCCAGTCCCAGCTGAGAGGATTGTCCCAAGAGGAAGAATTTCCTGTTACAGTTTTATCCCATTCCGTGTTGAATATTCTAATTTACAGTAACCTGATTTCCTGTTACAGTTTTATCCCATTCTGTGTTGAATATTCTAATTTACAGTGACCAACCGGTGTGAGACACAAACCCTACAGAATTTACATCCAGCCTATGAGAACGACTAGATTTGCATAAGGGCTGCATTCTAAACCTTAATGCTGATCTCTAAAATCCCCTCTTCTGCCTTCTCAGCAGCCCCTTCCAGCACGCTCAGAGGTATTGCCCAATATCCTGTCTGCTGCTCCATCATACCTCACATCTCAAAGACTGCTGTCATTTCTATTTCACTGACAGGCCTGATGCTTTCAGAACCTGTTGCCAAGCAATCACATTTATAAGATTTCCCCGTATCACCTTCCCCAACACAGGAGGAAATGAAGTCCAGCTGATCCGTGCTGGCTCTTAGGCAAAGGCACCAAGGGAAAGCCAAGGCAGATCTGCAAAGTTTCCCTGCACCTAAAGCTCACTGAGACAGATCAATAGATACCAGCAGGGAACTTGGTGCCTCCTGAAAACACCAGAAAGGAAATGATGACTTGAGCAAAGACAGGCCTGCTCACCTGTCAGAAAATTCTGTTTATTCTCAGACTTTGAAAGCCAACTGCAAACCCTATCAGCCCTGGAACTGATTGAAAATCATTTTCCCCTGGTAGTGTTAAGCAAACAGGAAAGTTCCGTGTGGCAGCACGAATGGTGTCTGTAATGGCTTGCTAAGATCCTGCTAATTAAAAAAAATAATCTCATTTGAAGATAGTTAATGGATTCAGCATTTCTATAAAGTATTAGGAAGGCAATATTATCTGAACTTGGGGCCTGGGTGATTACTGTGCAATTAGTTGTGATTCAATTCACTGAAGAAAAATGCACCAAGGAATAACCACTGGCAACAAAACAAATGTCCTGGAATTGTGCTACCAACTGCTTTGATTTTGTCTTGAGTTCAGAATTTTGACGCCACCACCATGTTTTAATTGCAGCCCTGATTTCACATCCCTGGGCTTGATTTATCCTGTTAATTCTTTTCTCCCTTTCCCTGAGACAACCTCAGTGAATCCCTGCAGATCCGGGAGTTCTCCCTGTTCAAAGCAGGTGCCAGCTGAGAAAACCTCCTGCAGCACGGGGGTGGAAGTATCTGGGACTCTGCATGATGAGGATGGAGCACCCTGTGCCAGATTCCGTTGTTGCCTTCAGCACCATCAACAAAGGATTCTGGATTCTGGGCTCTGAGGGCAAACTGCTGTGCCAAGGACAGCCAGGGTGGCTCCGGGGTGGCAGAGGTGGCACAGTTTAATTTGGCAGCTTGGAGGAAGGCAGGGATGCTCTGCTGGCTGCCCAAAATCTCACCCTCACGCTGGGGCTTCAGAGCTGCTGATGTGAAAATTGGATTTTCTCCACTGAGAGAATTCTCAGTGTCCATTCTGGGGACAGATGTGCTGGATAGGACAGAACCAGGGACAACCAAACTGCACAAGAAGCTTCCCCTGTTGCCTTTTGGCGGACAATTCCTGGTGAGCACTCCCTCTGGAATGATCTCAGTTCTCTTGGCTCCCAACTGATCCCATTTCTCTCTGTTTTAAGCCAGTTTTCACCTCCCTTCCTCAGCACAGATGAGGCTGTGAGTTTGCACAGCTGGATTTCCGTGGCAATGCTGAGTTCCATCAGGTTTCCAGAAAGGGAATCTGTATTCCTATGCAAATATCCCCGAATTTCAGCGCAGGGTTCCCACGATAAAGCTCCAGAACAGCTCGGGGCGAGTCAGGACCAAAGGAAAGCAGCAGGCAGATAAGGATCAGCACTCAGATCCTGCTTTCTCTTCCTTCAAATAAGCAAATAAATGAATACGGATGGGAAGGAGCGAGGCTCGGGGAGCTGCTGGCGCTCCACTAGGGGTCTGTCTCCGCTCAGCATCACCGGAGCCGGGCTGGGGAAGGCTCCTGTGCCCGGGTTTGGGAGATCAGAGCTCCCACCCCGCTGGTCCCCATCACCGGGCGGGCTCCGAGCGCTCCGGCTGCATTTCCCTATCAGCAGCATCTCCGCGGAGAAAGTTCAAGCCCCGCTCGGCTCCCAGATGTGCCGGGTGGGTGTCGGGGCACCTCGGGGTGGGTGGCCGGGATGGGCCTGGGGCTGCTCTTGGAAGTTCTTCTAT
The DNA here is from genome assembly GCA_013400495.1 of Nicator chloris. Taxonomy (NCBI): domain Eukaryota; kingdom Metazoa; phylum Chordata; class Aves; order Passeriformes; family Pycnonotidae; genus Nicator; species Nicator chloris. The sequence goes on along the minus strand of WAAE01026020.1, from coordinate 105,526 downwards.
TTATGGAAATCATCACCTTTCATTTCGCTTAATGAAAGTGCCCGGGGCGGTCGGGCTCCCGACTGCAGGAGATGAAAGGATTTGGGGAGGCAGGCAGGGGCCAAAGCCGGAAACCCAAACCTGCACCGGGGAGTCAGGGGGAAGAGACCACGGCAGATTCCAGTCCAGGCAGAGGTTTAGCACCATCCCGGCCGAATCCTGAACTCTGATTGCCGCTGAGGAGTTTAACCCGCACAAAGTGACACATCCCAGGATTTATTTCTGTTTCCACTACTGGCCAAAACCATCACGGTTCATTAAAAAACAACCCCACATATAAATGACAATGCAAACTAAGCTCCACTTTCCTGATTTATCCGGTTCTAAACTAATTCAAATATTCACCTGAAATGCACGTTTTTCATTTCACAGAGAAATTGTGAGATAAAATTCTCCTGGCATCACAGAAGTGCTCCTCAGAGCAGTAAGAACACACCGAGACTGAGCAGATCTGTGCTCACTCCTGTGCTGCTAAATGGGCTTACAGGAGATCCCCTTGTGGAAGGGATATTTGGGGTTTTGTGGGTGAGCCCGTCCCTCAGAACCTCGGTACAGTCAGCCTCCATCCCATGCCATTATCTGTTCTGGCATCAGGAATATTCTGATCTCATCCTCAGCATGGCAAACCCAGACCCAGCACCAGCAGGAACTGGATTTGTGCCAGTGGAGCGTGGTGAGCTCAGCTCCCAGCCCAGGGCCATTCTGCCTCCCCAGCAGCCACCTCAGGCAAAGCCACTGAAAAATGGCAAAAAGCAGCTCTGGAGATGACTCCTGATTTGTGTTTTCTGGGTGGCACCAGAAATCCCCAACTCTGATCTCTGGACAGCGCAGGTGAAGAGCTCACTGCTGTTAATTCCCTTTGTGGACCCACAGGGTGCTCCCCAATGACCCCTTCACTTGCAGGAGCTGCTTTTCATCCCACCAAGTTGTACAAACCCTCCCATTTGTCATGGTGACATCTCCAGTGTCCCTCTGCTCTCACTGATGTCAGTCCAGGGCTGGTACACCACCAGCAATGGATTAGATGTAAAATAAAATCCATATAAACCTACAGGAGTTGACTCAGCCCTGTGAATGCCAACTGCATTTCAAAAGGAGCCAACTGCTCTTGGCAGAAGCACCAGAAGTCACCCCCTGTGAGGGGCTCATCAGCACAAACAACACCAGGAGATTTTTACACTCTCTGTCTCTTATCAGCCAGTGACTGACTTTCCCCAGGGTCCCCTGGAGAAGACCACACAAAAACATCCCCGTGGTTCCAGCTGGCCAGAGAGGGACTGGAGCAGGGAAACGAATCTGCTGAGCTAATGAAGCTTAGGTCAGGACTGGGTAAACACTGCAGGAAAGGATCTGCAAACATTTGTTCAAGTGAAGGCTTGGAATGGGCTCCAGTGGCCCCCACGAGTCCCAGCATCTCCCGGACCTCTCCTGGAGCCCTGCACAAACCGACTCGTGCTGAAAAGAGCATCCAGACAAAGCACCACGAAAACACAGGCAAATACATGCTCAGGTCTGGGCAGTTGCACAAATATTTCCTCTGATGAGTAATGGCACCCGCGGCTCTGGTGCTGTTTGTGAACTGGGAGTCACCTGCCTGCGTGTCCAGAATGCGCCAAGGAGCACGGAATGGGGAACTGCACTGGGCTGTGGCAGAGCTGTTCTGGCAGGAGCTGTTGATATTTCTGCTAAGATTCAACCCAACATCTTCCACCTGGTTAGAAACTCACTGAAATAGCTCTGGGAGCTGTTCCTGGTATTGTCCCATTTATCCAAAGCCTCTGCAGCCCTCTCTGCAGGAATCTGTGCACCCACCAGTAACCCCCTGATCACCCCAGCTCCAACAACACCAATATTCCTCCAGCAACTGAACCTGAGCACAGGATGGACCAGACTGCTGTGACACCAAGGTGGGGCAGCTGCTCCTGCCTGAGCAGCCCGGGGCTCTGGGGAGCAGGGCAGCAGAGCTGGGGGTGAGGATGGCACCTGGGCACTCCTGAGGAGGAGCACAGGGCGTGGGGGAGCCTGGGGGCCCCAGGATGAGGTCAAAGGAGATGCACTCCTCACTGGGGAAGGGTTTCTGCAGGGCTCTGGCAATTGCCCACCCCAAATCGAGCTGGTGCTGGCTCAGCCGAGCTCAGGAAAGCTGACACTGCGCCAGGAGCTTCTGACAAGCTGGATCTTGAAGGCTCAGAAAACAACGCCCTGACAACTTTTGTATTTGCATAAACATTATTTAATCAGCTCTGTGCCATCTCATTTCTGCGGGAGGCTGTGCCCAGACAATTTCCAAAAATGAGTTTAAATGCATGTAATTCTGGTGGGAATTGCTTTCCCTGTGACACTTTCTGGAGGCCAAGTGTGCTGGGGGAGAGGCCAGGCAGGGGCAAGGAGCACCAATGTCCCTGTGCTGGCTCAGACAGAGCCCTGCCCTGGGCTGCCAGCTCAGCCCACACAGTCCAGGGAGTTTAGCAAAGGCTCTGGTGGTGCTGGATGCTCTTCCAGCAGCTTCCACTCCAGGATCTTGAGGGTAAGAACTCCTTTCTAAGACATTAAAATGATGTGTTGTGGGTTGGCCTGATCACAGCTCTGAGAAAGAAAATAACCCCTGTGCTTTCTGCTGGGCTGCTGCTGAATGTGTTTCCAGAACATTCCTGCACATTCGACCTGTGACACGTCTTTCCTTGAAAGAACAGACCTTCCTGAATTCCTTTGACTTGGTCTTTGGAATGGGAAAGCTTGCTCAGAGGAACTGCAAGCCTTTGAAGATAATTCATACATTGGTCAACAACGGTAATAACGCAGCTAAAATTACAGTGTGCTCCAAGCACTGAACATTAAAGACTCTGCATTTTATAAAACTAATAAATCAGGCATGGTAAGTGCTCAGCTCCTGGCTGAATGCAGATAATGGGAGCAGCTCCACGTCCCCGAGTGGCAGCGGGGTTATGCACTTGGAGTCACGCTGCCTCCCAAAGTCATGGGCTCAGCAGCGGGTTTTGCAATTCCTGCTCGGGTTGTTGGAGCTTCAGAGACTCACACGGAGCTCTTCATCACCAGAGGCCCATCCAGAGTGGCCTCTTCTCCCTTTCTGTCTCTCTCCCTCTTGTTTCTGTCTCTGATCTGTTTTGTTGCTACCGACAGGAGCGATTTCTTCTGAAGCTGTGCACTGCTGGTGATACATTCTGAAAAACAAACCCTGTCTTGGAAAACAAACCTTGTCTTGAAAAACAAACCCTGTCTTGGAAAACCAAACCATTTTGTGTTCTCAAACCAACATCAGAGGGGTTTCTCTGACTTCAGCTGAGTTAGGAGATAGTTCTGCACAGACTCTCACCAACTGAAGGTAACATCCAGGCTTCTAAGGGCAGGGAGTCGACATTCACATTTTCATGGTGTATCGGCTCTGTTCCCGTGAGAATCCAGGAGCTGCCTCCTCCCACCAGCCTGAAAAGTCCTGGAAAAGCAGCACAAGCTAGGGCCAGTTTTTAGCTTTTCCCTTTGCAACAGTCATAATATTGTACCTGTAAGATTTAGGGAGATGTGGGTTTTTTTCTTTAACAGAAGGTGAGCCCTTTGTCCCAGCTCAGTGCAGCTGCTGATTTAGGTCCTGCAGAACAAGAGAGCTGCCCTGGTTTGTGTTTCTGGCAGGACTGTGACTTCCCCACACTTCTAACATGGAGAAAGGAGTAAAGAAGAAAATTGCACGACTCTTTAGGTTGTTCTCTTGGACTTCTTTTCCACTTTCTTGAAGTGGAATCGCTCTCACATTCCATTTGGGCATGACAAGTAATGGTTGGTGTGTGCAGTTGAGTTCAACTGTTCGGAGTAGCCCCAATTCCTCAGCTCAACATCCCAGAAAAATGCCTGGGAAGGTGACAAACCGCACCAGGACTGTCCCCACAGCTCTGACCTGGCTTCGTCCCCCATCCTGTGCATTCTCCTGGGGTTGTGGATCCACTTAGCTGTCAGCCCAAGCTGGAAACAAAGGGAATGGGGAATGGAAATTTACTTCCATTTAGCTGCGACGGGGTTTTATGTGGAAAATGCACCCCACCCTCCCTATCTGAGGATCAGCAGCAGCAAGCTCCCAGCGCTGTTGCTCAAGGGGAGATCTCCACTGTCAGGGTGATTTGCGATGCGTTTGAGTTGACAGAGCGCCTGGGGCAAGGGAGGAGGTGGGTTTGCAAAGGAAGGAAGGAAGGGGATTAAACCTCCTTCAAAATGTGTGGTTACCTGTGCTAGGGAAGGGGAGAGGCAGTGGGGGAGGGTGGGGAGGCAGAAAACCTGGGAAAACTGCATTGCCAAAGAGGGAAATGGGGAAAAGACAGAGGCTCTACACAAGATCGCGGGTTTTCAGTGCGCTCCTCGAACAAAGCCCCATTAGGGCACTTTCCTCCAAATCAGCCAAGCACCTTAAGGGAAGCTTTCCCAAGAACAGTCAGGAGGCACCAGACATCCCGATTTGAAACAGCAGTGAGGACAACAGGCAGGAAAAGGAGTGTGTCCCAGCCTTCAGGTACTCTCAAAATGGGAAGCTCCACCAGAAGTTCTGGAAACTTGGATGGCTCAGTACCCCGACAATAAGATTCCAGGTGATTCCAATGCCGTCGTCACATTTGGAAAGAGGTGGCATTCTGTGCATGTTGGAGACACACAGATATTCCCTGCTCTGGGGAAAAACAGGCAGTTACCACTGAGGGAACTCTGTGTGGCTCTTTCTGGTTGAAGGAGCATCTAAAAATAAAACCTTGAATGACACTGAAATGGCAAATAAAAAAAAAAATCACAACAAAAAAACCGCTTTATTTTTTAGTGCTGTGCCTGCAGAAAAGTGCAGGAGATGATCTCAGGACAGAAGAATTACAGCTCCTCCTTCATGGCCACACACCTGAGTATCCCTGAATTCGGCTTATCAGACTCGATCTGTGACTGAACCAAATCAAAAGCAGCGCTTCCATCAGGTGCTTGAAATGCAAACTGCACAGCTCTGTTTCGCCTCTTTTTCACCCCCTTAGACAGTGGCACGGACCCGAAAAGGCCAGCGAAGCTGCTGCTTCCTTTTCCTGCTGGTGCGATGTCCCTCCCTGTCAGGGGCAGCAGATCACGGCTGGATGTTCAGTGGGGTTTGATTTTCAGTATTTTCAGTTGAAACCATCACTCCTCTGAGCACATTTCTGCTCCCACAATGTGGAAACGCAGCTCTCTGGTCCACCCCAGGCGAGGGGCACCTCCCCACACCAGCAGGAGCATATGCAGGGCACAGGTTGGCAGGGATGGGGGATGCAGGGTTCCGAGCCACGCAGCCAAACAACAAATACCTGTCCCATGGGTGGGAAAAATCGGGGAACCTTCTAGATCCACCTCACACCTCCTGCCAAAGCAGCTGCCAGGGAACTCACACTAAGGCATCGCCAAGGACAATAAACACCCAGAAGGGAACAGGCGTCCCTTAAGCAATGAAGGCAATAAACTGGAGTCCCAATTTCAAAATATGAGCATTCCAAAAACTCCCTTCCTCCTCCCAACTTCACACACTGGGAGAGGGGATTGAGATCTATGGTTTCTGTTCTGGCTCCATCCTGAGGATGTGTCCAAATGTGAAAATGATTCCTGGGAGCCTGCATTACAGGCACCACTTGGATGTTGTTATGCATTTTTGGGGGAAAGAGCAAGGACTGACACTGATGGAAACACAGGGGTGTTGTGCCTAGAACATCCTTGTTCAGTAACCCAGGACACCGACCCTTCCACCTGGGAAAGCTCTGGCACCACATCCCCAGAGGATGGGGGGGACAGGGATTGCCCTGCCCTGTGCCCCATGGCCAGGAGCCAGCTCTGGTGCTGCTGACAGAGGCTCTTTGGGGAGGAGATTTTGGGGCTGCCAGGCCAAGGCTGACCCTCAGTTTGCTCCTGCCGACCCCAGGGGCAGCGGTGGCTCAGCAGAGAGAGTCGTTAAGGGCTGGTAACGACCCCATGCTGAGGAATTGCCTCCTAAAAGCAGCAGGATCAATAGGAAAACCTTTCTGCTAAAAGTCCCATTGATACCTCAGGACCCCAAGCTCACCACGGCATTGTTCTCTGTCTCAAACACACGACATTCTTCTTTTTAATTGCCCACTGAATTAAAACTTTCGAAACTCCTTAATGACTGGATTTATACTTCATGAAAGGATCGTTTGTAATTACAGGCGGTTTGGGGAAGGGGGTTTCTCTTTTCATTCTAATTGCAAATAATTGACTGCAGAATATTTCTGAGCATTGCATTTTGAACAAAGATGTCTCCTTTGAAGTCAAAATTCGGTTTATGCCTTTCTGCAAAGGGGATGCATAAGAAAATAGGTCTTGCTTCTGGTAATGGAAATTTATTGTTATGGCAGAGAGCACAGCACTCGATCAGAGCTGGACTTTCTGTGCAAAATGCTCCACTAAAAGAAATGGATGGTCCCTGCTTGGAGAGATCAGGAGGCATTTCAGGGTGATTCAGTTACAGGAAAAAAGCAAAGAAATAACCAAGGAGGAAATGGGAAGGGCTGCATCAGCCCTGACCTGTTCCCAAACTCACATTTTCCATGCTCTCATTTTCTACCCTCCTTTCCCCATTTTCAAATGACTCCACCATGAATTAATTAAAGAAGGGATGTGGAAGAGGACATCCAGCACTGTGGATTTTAATTCCCAGGGGATAACACACTGAGGCTGACCTGCTGGGAGAATGAGGCTTTCCCTGTCATGGTGGTACCTCCATCCTGATATCACAGAGGGAGGAGAGCTCTCTGGGTAAGAATCTCCCTCTTGAGCACGAGCATTTCAAAGGACAGGAGAATCTGAAGAAGCCGTTGAGGGCTTGGGAAAGATCAACACCCATGAAAACGTGGAATGAAGCACAGATGGTTTAAAAGTGCCTCTGATCTGGTAATCTCTGAGATTCCTGCTCAGAGGAAGGCAGGAGGAGCTCTGGAGGCTGCACACAGAGGTGAATTCCGTGTTTATTTAGGAAAAAGAGGACATCTAAGGAAGGGGCATACTGAAAGGAACACCACTGCCTGTGCTGTATCAGGAAAAAATAAAGTGAGGGTTTGTTCTGGGCGAGAATTTATTTATCTTCATTTCCTACCAGTAAAGCATGAAGCAATTTAAAGACATTGGATCATTCTATTCAGTAAAATAATAGAATTATTCAAGATGACTTGAGAGATTTGGGCCCAGGCTTGCTGATTTTCATTATTTTCTCCATCACCTTGAGGGTGTGATTCATCTGTGTAAACATCTGGATCTGAACTAGGCACCTTAGGCTCCTCTGAGAGATAAGAGAGAGAAATCAGCACTTGCAAGGTGTGATTCATCTCCTCCTGAGGCAGGCACCCAAGCTGGTCCCACAAACCCTCTGGAGCAGCTCTGCCTCAGTGAGGAGGAGCAGAGCTGCCCCAGCCCTGCCTGGGGAAGGGTTGTAACCCCAGCTCTTTGAGGAGTCACACTTCTGGCTGGCTTTAGGAGAGGAAATGTGTATGTGCCTCTGATAAGTACAGAGACAACCGAAAAAACAGCCCCAGACCTGTCCATTTTACTTGGGAAAAAGAAAATCCATCTTCCTTCATCTCCCCTGCTTGTGCTCCTTGAAATCTCTGGGACACGAAATTTTATCCCAACTACTGAATAAAATATTTCCTGTTCTTGGTTGCTTAAATTTCAGTAGCCTGTCATCATCCTTCTGCTTTATGAGCTCCCCGATAAAAAGGAAGTTGAGGTTTTCTGGGGCTGGTTCCCTGCTATATTCCAGATGAATGTATCCTAGATTAAGTTTGACAGAAGCAGTATGAGTTCGATTGTTCCTGGAATATCTCATCTGTAAAAGAAGAGGAGAAATCAATTCCACAGAATACCTGGGGGAAGAGAACAGGAGGAAACAACTCCCGTGGAAAAGGAGTCTTTGCCATGATGAGGGAGAGAGGAAAACACAACTCTGGGGTTGTTTTGACAATGTGCTCTTGCCCGTAGGAGTGCCTGTCCCAGTGAGCCTGGCGGAGGCCTTGGCGGTAGGAAAGCAGCAGGGCAAAAAAAAACATTAAAAAAAAAAAACAAAAAACAAAAAAAAAAACACAGCAGGGAGAAAAGAAGGGCAGCAAGAAATAACAATAACGAGAAAAATGTCACATTAAACCGTGAGCGCAGCACCGGAGCTGCCTGCCCCAACAGGGGCTGAGCACGGCGTGCCACGGCCTGCGCGGATTCCTGCGGCCTGCGTGGATTCCTGCGGCCTGCGCGGGGCCCTGTGGCCTGTGCGGATTCCTGTGGCCTGCGCGGGGCCCAGTGGCCTGCGTGGATTCCTGCGGCCTGCATGGATTCCTGTGGCCTGCGCGGGGCCCTGTGGCCTGCGTGGATTCCTGTGGCCTGCGCGGGGCCCTGTGGCCTGTGTGGATTCCTGTGGCCTGCGTGGATTCCTGTGGCCTGCGCGGATTCCTGTGGCCTGCGTGGATTCCTGCGGCCTGCGCGGATTCCTGCAGCCTGCGTGGATTCCTGCGGCCTGCCCAGAGTCCTGCGGCCTGCCCGGAGTCCTGCAGCCTGCGCGGATTCCTGCGGCCTGCACGGAGTCCTGCGGCCTGCCCGGAGTCCTGCAGCCTGCGCGGATTCCTGCGGCCTGCACGGAGTCCTGCGGCCTGCCCGGAGTCCTGTGCTGCGGGCAGGCCCCGGTAGCCAGAACATTCCAGGGCAGCCATGGACTGCCAGCCTGCTGCTCCCCAGGAGGGGAGACATTCACGGGGCAGCCATGGCCCTGTCAGCCTGCTCAGGACAGGAGACACTCACAGGGCAGCCATGGCCCCAGCCTGCACAGGAAGATGGGGCTGCTCAGACACCCCAGGGCTCCTCAAACACCCCAAAATTCCTCAGACACCCTTCACTAACCCCAGGGCTCCTCAGACACCCCAGAGCTCCTCAGACACCCCAGAGCAGCTCCACAGCACCTGCGGATGCTCAGGCAAGGGGCAGCAGGGCAGGCTGTGGCAGAACAAGTGGGGACAGTGCCCTGCCTCCTCCAGGGCCCTCGGCTCCATCCCTGCTCACGCGGATTTGGGATATTTGCTTGCAGGAGAAGGAACCGTGGCAATGGTTTGCTCAGTCCCAGCCCCAGCTCTGCACAGGGCTGAGGAAGCAGGGACAAGGCAGCTCCTGTAAAGGATGAGGGAACACAACCCCAAAAAGATGAAATGAGCCTTTATCTCCCCACAGCTTCACAGCCCCTCTGCTGTGAGAAACTGCTCCCTTTGTGATCAGCTACTGACTCAGCTTTGGGTTTTCCCTCAAAAATGGCTGTAGGCACTTCCTTCCCCTGCTGTGTGCTGCCCTGTGCCATTCCTGGGAAGACAGGACTCTCCCTCCCCGGGAGGAGGAGATATTGGACATTGCTATTGATATCAAAGGGGTCTAAGCCCAGAGCAGCAAATCTGATAAAGCTCAGGCTTCCCCAGCTCCATCTCCCTGGGCCCAGAGCACCAAGCAGGAGCGCTGCCTCCTCGGGCTGCTGCAACCTGGAAACCTGGAATGCAGCTTCCCAGGCTGACCTGGAGTGTTGGAGCAGAGTTAACTGGGTGAATTTGTCTCCATGTGTTCTGTAGGATCCCCAGCCTGCTCTAAAAAAAAAAAAATAAAGCTGGAAGGAGTGGATGGATGGAAACAGAAAGCACATAAAGGCTCAGTTCAGCAGATCTGTCTTTGTGCTGCCTCTTTCCAGTTCTCATCTGTTGCCTGCTGAGCTGACAAGAGGTGCACTCCAGCTCGATTTTTTTTCCTTTTGCCTCCTGTTGTCTTCACAGAATTTTAGAATATGCTACCAGATGCTCATTCATGCCAGAGCAGGATGAATAATAGTTTCTATATTCCAAAATGAGCCCCTCTGATTCATGGTATGTGCAAGTCATTTTCTGCAAACACCAAGGGAATCAAAGTTCCTCCTGGGCCCCTGCAGAAAGATGAACATGCCAGCAAAACCCTGGTTGGGAATGTGGGCAAATAATGCTGGTTTGTGTGTTTGCTCTTTGCCTGCAGTTCTTCCTCTCTGAGCAAAGCCCATCAGCATTTCCATGGATATTACATCCATTATCATAATGAGGAGGAGGTAAATCTTGCTCACCATCTCCTTGCTAATTCTGCCCTGACTGTGCTGCTGTCATCTCCTCCAGATTGCATCTTCTGCAGAGCTGCAAGGGCTGGAGCTATGAGATCATGGCCAAAGAAGCCCCAGGTTTGTGTCCATGGCTTTATATGGTTTTTCTGAGGAAAACACACAGAGGAAACTCATAAAATGCCTGCTCTTTCTTGTGTAGCTTCAGAACTAAGAGACTTGTAAATCACTGCTGAATGGGATGCTATATGCTTTTCTGCCTCTATTATGTATTATGGGGAAATTAATAAGTAATGGGATTTGCAAGATGAAAAGCAAGGAAACCCACAGGGTAGGTGATAGAGAGGCATAATTTAAAAAGTCAATGAAAGGTTCTGTTAAATCACAGCTAAATTATGCTGATATTCACCAAAATCCTGTGGTAAAATGCTTTTTTCATAAAATATTGAGACTCCTTTCTGCAGTGACAAATGAAGGTTCCCACAGTCCTGGCGGACAGCAGGAGCTGCAGATGAGCTGTTCCCCAAGGTGTGAGGTGCTGCACCTTCAGAGCACTGGCTCGCCTTCCCCAGAGCTCTTTTGGGAGGGAACGTGCAGCACTGCAGGGCTCAAACTTCCCGGGAAATGTCCTCTCCCTTCCCAGCTCCTCCCGCTGCTGGGAACTGAGCTCACAACATTCATTCAGATATCCACACAACTTCCCTGAGGCTCTCCTCAACCCAGGCGTGTTTTACTCCCTCTGGTCCCATTTCCAGGGGAAAAGGAAGCCCTTGGAGGGGAACAGGAGCTCGGGAGAGCTCAGCCTTGCAGACACCTGCAGCGCTCTGGGCTTGGGCAGAGCTGCACCTACCTTACTCTGCCCTTTACTCGCAGTAGGAGAGCTCCCCAGTGCCCAGCACAGCCCTGGGCTGCAGGAGCTTGTCCGCACAGGGAAAATGTAAATAACCCTGCAGGAAAATCCCCTCCAGCCCTTCCCATTCCCGCTCCTGCAGATGCTCCAGCCTGGCTCAGCTCAGCGGCTTTTCCACACGAACCCAGGGCTGTTGGGAATGTGGGCAGTGGGGTTTTACCTCCCACCTCCCTGCTGCTGCTCAGGGTGTGAGAGGAGCCCCTGGAGCCCCTGAGCTGTGCCATGAAATCAGCACAGGCTGGGACAGCAGCTCTCCCTCCCTTCCCTGGCATTTCCCTGGGAAGCTTTGCCCTTTTATCCAAAGGTCTGGTGGACAGAGCAATGGGAACAAGGGGAATTGCAGAGGGTCAGCCCCACGGAGCTGAACATCAGCTTTCTGCTCATGAAGGGGCTGCAATTCCTGGTCCCAGGGACAAACATTTGGGGGGAAAAGGATGCCAGGTGAGCACATGGATAAAACTCGAATGCCTCTTCCTGACACCTACGGATTCAGAACCCCACCGGGCTTGAGCTGCTTCCCATCTACAGGAAGAGGTTCTTTTAGTACAGTCAGTTTCCTGGGCTGTGGTGAATTCAGGGAAAAAATGTCCATTTTCATCCTCGGTGGCCTTGCCCTGTTGGTGCCAAAGGTGGTTTGCCTTTGGCAGGAGCAAGGACAGGCTCCAAGCCTCTCCCAAGGCAATCCTGTGGCACCTGAACACACTCTGTTAAATGGATTCTTGTAGGAAATAGTTCAGCGCTGAAACCCTACCTTAGATCACATCATTTTAATGCCTTTTTTTTTTTCCCCCTCCTGTTAAAGCTTGTAAGAAGCAATCTCTGTCTTGTGAAGAATTGTTTTGCATTTTGGGACCTTGGGGAATTAAGTGGGGCTGAGTAATTATCAGGAAACTTCCCTGAGTTGAATACAAATGGACTGAATCGGCAGAAAGCTCCACAGTGCATTAAGATAAGGAAACTAAAATTTGGGAAGTGACTAAAAAAGGTACTTTAACCTTTCTGTTGGCCTTAGCCCACTTGGAATTGATTTGAATATATATTTTAAAGCCTGTTTAAAACTGTCTGCTCCAAAGTGCCAAAATGCCTTTGTACACCAACACTGCTTTTGACCCAAAGGAGAAGGAACCTCTCTCAACCCAGTCTCTTCAAATATTTATAGACATATTTTCCATTTTGGCATTAATTTAAAATTCACATTCATTTCTAATAAAATTCCAACATCTCTATTGTTGGCCAAATCTGAAATATGGTACAGGAGAGAGGTAATGAGAGACAAAAGACAATTTGGGAGGGAATTTTGGCTTCATGTGGAGGGATGAGCAGAGGCAAAGTACTTCAGGAATAAGTAGTACCTGCCTGTCTTTTTTAAATGGAAAAAGAAAGGGGTTTTTCTCCTCATTTGAAGACAAACAGGAGCTGGGCCCTTCAGACAGAAGCATCCATCTCTTACTGTCTAAAAATAGCTGCCTTTCCAAAAAAAACCCCTCCCCTACAAAATCTCAGGTTGAGATAAAGCTTCCATCTTGCAGAGTTATGTTCCCATTTGCATCCAAACTCGGTGGCTGACATTTTATTTTTACAGTGCAACAGAGAAAAAATTTGCTTAGAAATAGCCTGACAAGAGAGGCCGGAATTGAGGAGCTTTACAGCCCATTTTTACCGGGTGCTTCCACTTTCATCACCCTGGCATTTTCCCGGCTGCCCGTTACAATTGCCCATTGTTCCCTCTTCGGCTTTCACTGGGGTGACCTCACAACTTTCCATCCCCACTCTGCACAGCCCCGGGAGGGACATTTCCAGTGCCAAAACACCTCGAAAAAAGACACAAAGGCCTCGTTCTTGTCTCCCTTGGGGCTCCGAACTCTGAGCATGAAGGCAATGGGGGGGAAGACAAATTCCAGTGAGGGGAGCACGTGGAGAGCCATCCTGCTGTTCTCCCCGTGCTCCAAACCCCACAATCCCAGCTGCACACCGGGAATCTCCCAGCGCAGAGCAGCACTGACCAGGATCTCCAGTGTTCCCATGACTGCTCCATGGGCTGCCTAACCCTGCCCTGGTTCCTCCCGCAGGGAACCTCTCCTTTTGCAGGCAGAGATGCGCCACTGGTTGCAATTTCCCTTTCTAGGGAAGACAAGGATCACTGAAGGGCATGGGGCATCTTCCAGCAGCTTCTCCGGGTGCTGCTGTTTGGATTGGCGCTGGATTTAACCCCAGTGACAGGCACCGACTCGATGCGAGGGGCTGGAGGTGCCTGTGTGCTCCGAGGGGGCTTTGGATGGGAACTGCAGGGAAACATGGGCAGGGAGAGAGCTTTCCTTGGGGCCGGCTGCTCCTGGGAGCTGTGCACACCTGACGGGGGGAGGAGGAGCTGCCTGTTGTTTTAAGTCTCCTTTTTCTTCTGAGCTGTGTCTGGGCAGGACCCACACGTCTGGAATGCACCTTAAAACAGCCTTATCTCCAGAACCCATCATTACACGGCAGGTGCTGGAGCCTACTTGATTTTCTCATTTCTCTTCTGTTTCTTCTCCTCCTTCTTCCCTCCCCCTCCACCCCAGGGAAGGAATTTCTGAACCCCAACCAGGGAACCTCACACACCTGGACTCACTCAGGGCTCCAGCTCAGCAAAGCAGTGGGAGGAAGAGCACGAAAAGCCACAATAGAGGCCATGGGCTAATCCAGAAGACAAATGCCCATAATGCCTTCAACTTGCACAGAAATGTAACATTAACTTCTCTTCCTATTTACTTGCCCTGCTCCGTGATAAAGACAAGTCGTTTCCCCAGCAGGGACTCTACAGAGGTGGTGGCACTCGGCTGGAAGGATGATCTGGCAAAATTCTGTGTCCAAAAGTGCTAAAAGGAGCATTTAGTGCCCAGCTCTGCCATCACTTCAGGGAGAGCTGCTGAACTTGGCAGCACCTTCTGCTGCAGCCCAGCCAGCCCAGTCCACGAGGCTTAAAAGGACAACAGAGTTTTTACCTGGACAAGAGGAGCCAGGGAATGACCCTGTCCCTGCCCCTGGTGCCCTCATCCCCGAAAAATACCAACATGTTTTTGTTCAGAGCTTTGTAACTGCAGGGGTTGGTTTACAATAATTTCCACACCCTGTAAATGAGGAGTTTAAGCCATGTAGGAGCCTTTTCCATCCTTCTGTGCTGCATTTTTGTCCCATCAGAGCCTGATGCTCAGCCTCTGCAAGTATTAAAGCCCCAATTTGTGTGCCTGCAGCAAAGGGGGAGTGAGTGCTGCAAAGCTGGGGCTGCTCTGACTAGGAAGAACTTTTCAGCTCTAAAATTTGGGTGCAGGATGGGCGTTCAGAGGTAAAATCCTCCAAAGTGCCATAGATAGCACTGGCTGCACCAGATCTTTTTGAGTTAACTGCAAATATTGTTGCCAGGATCAGTCTTACAGAACTTCCAGCCTCACCATAGGAGGCTGATCAGCAAAAGAAAATCTGTTGAAGTCACTGATGGTTATTTTTGGTTATTTTCGGCTTTGAAGTTGCCTGACTGCACACCTGGAGTCTGAGATTTCTATGAGGACATTCCACAGCAGCAGGAAGGCAGAAGCTGCAGAGCCCCAGAGTCCCCAGAGCCCCAGCCCAGCCCAGCAGCTCCGGGGTGGATTTGGGAGAGCAGAGCCTGGTGCTGTTCTGACTTGCACAGCAACCACCCAGCCCAGGAAAGCCTCAGGATCAGAAATATGCAAAAATCCTGCAACTGTATTGCCTTTGCTCTGCCAGCCCTGAAAACACAGCCCCCAGTTATGCTTTCCGTGCTGGAAAACCCCAAAACCGCAGCGCACGCGGAGCCGCGGGGATGAATTAAAGGAGGTTTGATCCCTCACAGGCTTCTCGGGGCTGGGGGAGCTGGGGGGACACAGAGCTCCATTTGGGAAGGGTTCAAGCACCTCACAACGTCTGCTCAGCACCCCACACCATCCCAGCCCAGACGGACCTGTGGGAATGTCCCCTCCAGGTGGGGGATGCCGACCACCCGGGAGTGCCATCCCCTGGAAATCCAAATTACACCCATTGTGGGGCAGGAGAGAAACCTGCTGCTTCCAAAGCCTCCTGAATTCCTCAGCTTTAATTAACATGCTTGTTCACTTCTGGGCAAAAAAAAAAAATAAATCTGGCTCATAAAGTTACTCCAGGTCTGTGTTTGAAACAATCCCAGGAATAAATGAATCGATACAAGAAACTAAACAGAGAGAGGCATTTTGGGTTTGTTTGATTCTTCAAGCTTGGAACAATTCAGGAAACCTGCATAAATTATTTGAATAAAATTACCACTCAGCAAATTCCTGGAGTTTCACCTCTGTCTTTTTTACTCTGCCTCTCTTCTTTCCTGTACTGGACATTCAGGAACAAAATCTGTTCCTACACCAAAGTGGCCACTCAGCCACTGACATTGGGTATCAATCTCACCCCAGAGGTGGGAGGCAGCGAAACTCTGCTTGTGCTGCATGTGCAGAGGCTTTGGGGAGTTGGATTTAGCTTTATTTTTACAGCTGAAATGCAGAAAGAGAAATTCAAATCAGGGAAATGCAATAACCTCCGAGCCTGCTGCTCATCAGCGCATCACCCCTTAAAGAGCAGAGCCCTTTATTAAAAAGGACACGTCTGATTAAAAAGATATGAAACAAAAGTGATTTTTAATTTTATTGGGGAGACAGAGTCATTGCCAGAGACAGCCCATGGCTACGTGTGATGATGGAGACGAGGGAGGGCAGCGAAGCAGCAACACAAATATGGAGTTAATAACTTTTTTACTCTTAGGGAAAGTGCTGTTCAATTCCTGCTGCTCCAGGCGGGTGCAGCTCGAGTGGAAATTTAGAGAAATTACATCCACCTGCTTCCATCTCTTCCATCCAGGGCCAGATCTTCAGCCAGCATAAATCAGTTTATCTGCATGCAGCCAGGCAGATTTATGCCAGCTGAAGATGTAGCCCCTGGTCTTGCACTTCACAGGAAGAAGCTTTAAAATACAAATGAGCTTGAACCCCTTAAAATATTCCCCACTCCTGGAACTCAGGAGGAACACCAGACTTCCCAGACTGCCTCCAATCATCCCCCAGCTTCTGCTGCCTTTGGGGCAATCAGTGACAGAATCCAAAGGTTCAGCCACGAGAAGCCCCAGGCAGAGGCCAGGTATGAAAATCCCTGCAGACTTCCAGGCTGATTTTCTATTTCCTCATTCTGGAAGAGATCTGGGATAATTCCCTCAAAATGGACTCAGAGAGAGGGGCTCAGACAGGCCAGGGAGGTGTCAGCTGAAGCTCTGCAGCCACTCTGGCACACACACCCCAGAGGGACCTGTGCCCATCCTGTCACCAGAGCCTCTCCCAGAGCCAGAGAATGGAGTCACAGAAGGGTTTGGGCTGGAAGGGGCCCCAAACAGCAGAGAATGGAGTCACAGAAGGGTTTGGGCTGGAAGGGGCCCCAAACAGCAGAGAATGGAGTCACAGAAGGGTTTGGGCTGGAAGGGGCCCCAAACAGCAGAGAATGGAGTCACAGAAGGGTTTGGGCTGGAAGGGGCCCCAAACAGCAGAGAATGGAGTCACAGAAGGGGTTGGGCTGGAAGGAGCCCCAACACCAGAGAATGGAGTAACAGAAGGGTCTGGAAGGAGCCCCAAACACCAGAGAATGCAGTCACAGAAGGGTCTGGGCTGGAAGGAGCCCCAAACACCAGAGAATGCAGTCACAGAAGGGTTTGGGATGGAAGGAGCCCTGAGCACCCCCTGGTTCCAACCCCCTCCCAGTCACAACACCGAGGTCGTGTCTGAACCCCGTTTTCCAAGAGGTGCCTTGAGGACAGACCCCCTCAAAGGCAGGACAGGGCCAGGCTCACAGCCCTGGGTGCTCTGGTTTGGCTTTCAGCAGCAAAGGGGGAGTTCTGTGTTTTCCTCAGCTCGGAGGGGAGTGAGTCTTGGTTGTTTTTTTCTGGGAACACCGACCATGTCTGCAAAATCACTTTCTGCCCATTCAAGTCAAGATAAATCACTCGTCTCTAGAGTAGTCAGTGCAGACTTTTCCACTGTTCATGAACTGAAGTCAAGAACAAAAAAAAATTACTTTCTAACTGTGAAACAGCTTTCAGTCTTGGCTGAATGAGATAGATTCCCTAAAGTAGCATCTATGTTTATATTTAACACTGGTTACTTACACATCCAAAAATGCCCTCTCAGAACATGAAAATACAAGATAACATCAGGGAAGGCAACCAAACTCCTCCTCACTCAATCATTAACAGAACAATGCCAGGCTGGGATTCTGCAGAAAGCCCCTCTATATCAGGTCTGCAAAGAGCCAGAATGTAAAACAAGGTCTCCTGTGGCAGGGATTTTGCTGAGAGTTAGAAATCTTCAATTTTTAAAAAGGCAGAGGGATCCAAATCAAAATTGAGCTGCCTCTCCTCCTCCTCCATCTCATTATAATTGTCATCATCAAAAACCCGAGCGGAGATGGCAGCTCAGACAGGAGAGCCTGGGATAATGCACACTGCAGCAGTGAATAATGCAGCAGGATTCGGGAGCACAGCAGCTGCTTTATGGCCTTGGCGTGGCTGCTGCTGGCAGGTAGGAACAGCCCAGCATCTGCCCAGGAGCCCACAGCCCTTCGTCTTCTTCTCCGCGAGGTGTGGTCAGAGCTCCTGAGGTGGGCACTGTTGGCATGCCCTGGAGCTCTGGCCCCACACTGGGCCAGGGCAGAGGGGAGAGGCTGGGGAGGAGCCAGCAGCCCCTGGGGAGCAGCTGTGACACAGCTCGGGACAACCAGGGCTTCAACCACGCGCTTCCAACCTTGCCAGGAGGTTTTATTGTCCCAGTTACCCCAGGCTGGCTCTGGGGTGACCCTGGTGCTGTTTCTAACCCGGTTTTGTCTCCTCAGGAGTGGGGCAGGCTCAGAACTCGCCGCTCCTGGGGACATGTGGCAGTCACTGCCCTGGCAAACCAAAATAACCAAAATAACCAAAATAACTCCATCAGCGCTGGCTGCGCCTCAGCGCCCAGGACTTCCACCCGAGACATGGACTTTGAACCCTGCTCTGAGCCCTTTCATGTCCTGCCTGACTGGAGCCTCACACCCCCGAGCCCCCCTCTGCCTGCAGTCTGCACAGAGCCCAGAGCTGCAGACATTTTGCAGAAGGACTGAAATGATCCATCTCTGATTTGAATGCACAGAGAGCTGCCCATGTTCCCACAGCAGGATGGGGGAAAGGAGCTGTAGGGGCTCCCAGTGACACCTCAAACCCCTCCTGAACTGCACATCCTGACCCTACAGAACAGCCCCAGCTGGGCTTCCCCTCCTCCGTGCGCTCCGGGTGGGGTGTTCCAGGTGGGATGCAGCACATGGGGCCTTTCTGTGACTGCAGCTTCAAAGGCCCCCCAGAGAAGGTGGTTTTGCCTTTGGAGGTGTCACTTACAGACACAGACACAGAATTTATGGGTTGTTCCCTTCAAGGCTTCAGATTCCAGAGCGTGTCAAGCAGCTGCCCTGTGCACATCCCTGAACTCAGCCAGTGCTCACTTGGCCAGAGGAACAAAGCCTCAAATTAAAAATTATTTCTTTAAACCCCATACAGAAGGCTGTGGCTGTTACTTTAACACACCCCACCAAAACCACGGTCGGTGCACACAAATATTTGATATCCAGAGCAGAGCCTGGATGGCCCCAGCTTTGCAGGAACCTGACCGTGGCACCAGCCGACCCGGGAGAGACTCCACTCAGAGCTGAAGTTGTTTTCTTTGGGTTTGAGCGGGCACTGCCGGGCAGGAGAGCTCACAGAGGCACCGTCAGCCTCGAGAGCATCCCCAACAAGTCGAGGCAGCACCGAGCTGAAGGAGGCTGAGGCAGGGAGCGTTCCCAAAGGCGTGCCCGGCCCCGGCTGGAGTCGCTGCTCAGATAAGCCGGCGTGTTCCTTCTTGTCGGGCAGGGAAGGGCTGGGGCTGCTCCCAGCCGCGCACAAAGGCCAGGAATGAGGTGACAGAGCCTGGCAGGAGCCCGGGGCGTGCTGGAACAGCTCCGGAGCTGGCAGGAAGGGCTCTGACCCAGCGGGACGGACGCCGAGCATCCCCGCAGGCTGGGCAGGGAGCGCATCCCGGGACGGGCACGGGGAGGGCTCAGCGAGGGGCTGGGCTGGACCGGAGTCTGTGCGATGGAATCCCAGTGGTTTGGGTTGGAAAGGACCTTAAAGCTCATCTCATGCCAGCCCCCTGCCCTGGCCAGGGACACCTTTCACTATCCCGGGTCTCTGGGCAGTAAAAACACAAAAAGAAGCCCAAAACAGAAAACAAACTTCTCAGTATTTTCAGCTTCACTCATCACAAAATAAATCACATCACAAAAAACAAATCCCCACTTCTTAGCATTGTCAGGAAGTGGATTCAAGCAAGGCCAGCATGGTATGAAAAAGCCTCCAGAAGCCAAGGATACTTATCCAAATTAAGCCCAGATTTTGCACTACTACCTTTTGAAACTTAGCTTTGTCAGCACTTGCAGTGTTATGAGGAGGGAGCCAGAAGCTCTGCTGGTGTTTTTGGGATCACACACACGCTCAGGAGCAGCGATTGCACAAGCCCAGGGCAGCCACACTCAACATTTCCCAGGAAAGCCGAAGTTTCCCCAAAAGGCTCAGGCTGGCAGGAGCAGGGAACGACCCTGCTTTGGGTAATGCTGCTTTCCTGAAAGCTGAGGGAGGGACGTTTTCCTCCAGTGTGGGGAATCTGTCACTAAAGGCTGGCAAACCCCTCAGGACGGAGGGCAGAGCAAAGCTTGCACTCTCCCACCTCTGTGTTCCACTAAGAAAGCAAATCCAAGTCTGGGGCTCCACGGATTCCTTGGGAAACAAGTTGTCCTCTGTGCCCCCACCTGCAAGAGTTATCATGTTCTTCAAAATGCCTGTGACTGCAGAATGTAAGTTTTTAGCGTTGTTTTAGACTCCAGAGCAGAGGGAGGAATATTGCCCCCACATTTCCCAGGAAATAGGTTTCTGTGTAATTTAATTTCCCTGCACATTTCTGCAGTATAAATAACACAGATCTCTGCAGACATTTGTCTGTGCCTGTGACTCAGTTATATCAGCTGCCTTACACATTCCCTCCTCAGCCCTGAACTTCTGCCATCAGTTTTTTCCATTGCTTGGGAGCATGGGAAGCAAAATTCCAGCCCAGGATGAGGCAAACAGGGCTCCTAAAACCCAGCTGTGCACAGAGGCTGAGACCTCCAGCGATCTGCAAGTTAGAGCAATGCTAAATGTTTCTTTCAGGGCATTAAAATTCACAGAGGAATCAGAAATTTCATCTCTTCTGCTTAAAAGTTCATTCCCTGCGAGGGCAGATGCTGAGACTTTTCACTTGCTTTTTTTTTCTTTTGCAAACATAAAACTGAAAAATACACTCCTTAGCGATGCTCTGGTGGCTTTAGACCACATACATCAGCTTAAAAGGTTTATTTTTAAATGACTGTTGCATTAGTTTTGTCAGCAGGGTGATTCATTCTGCCTCCTCACCATCAAAGCCAGCTCCCAGAGCCGAGGGTGGGCACAGAGAGGGGTTAATCCTGCACTCGCTGGGGACTGCAGAGCTGACTTTGCCTGATGCCTGCAGCAGGTGGGTCTGGAAGATGCATCTCTGCACAAATATCTTTGTTAGAGAGGTTCAGACAGACTTTACAGGTAAAACCCACTGACAGCAACGAGCTGCCCCAGCCCAACGCTCTGTTAGGGTTGTTGGTCTGACCAATGACCCTGTGGCTGGGGGAAATTGTCTTCTGAAGTCCTACTCCACTGCAGAAATCCAGGAATTACCATAAATCTCAGTTCTTGACCTCTTGCAGACACAGAAAGCACAGGTAACCCTCCAGTAATTAAAACACAGCCACTCTGTCTGATCTTCAAAGGCAGAGCAGGCCTGGCTCCCTCCAGAGCCTTGGGATACTGCTGTACAATTAAGGTATAAATCAATCCCCAATTATTTCCTTTGAAGGTTGTTTAAGCCCTTCCCCTGTGCCAGCCCCTTTGGGAAGCTTGAGCAGAGATGGGGCAGCAGCTGCTGAGCCTCCTCCTCCCCACAGGAGCCCTGCAGGGCTGGACCCAGGGGGCAGGGCCCCTGCCCAGCCCTGGCAGCTGGGACAGGAATTCACAGCACACCATCCGCTGAGGCACCAGGAGCTGGCACAGAGGCTCCTCATTGTCTTCTCAAGGAGCTTCATCTCCAGATTTGCTCACTTGAGCAGCACAACTGCATCCTGCCACCTGCACCAGCCCCGGGCTTGGCACTGCCTGAACGCTCCAATTTATTCACTTTTCCAGTTGTTCAAAAGAAAAAAAACCTGTTATCTCCACCACCAACCTGCATCACACCAGCGCTGCTTGGGGCTGGTGTTTCTCCAGTGACTGAAAGAGCAAAGAGCCCATTTTAGCTGCACTTAAAGGCTGTGCTGCCTTCTTTTCCCTGGTTTATCACCTCAGGATTTGGCTGGTGAATCACAGAGTGAACCATGGAATCGTTAAGGTTGAAAACGACCTTTAAGAGCAACAAATCCAACATCAGCCCAGCACCACCACTAAACCATGTCTTCGAGAGACACATCCACAGCTTTAGAACTATTCCAGAGATGGGGACTCCAGCACTTGGACAGAAAGATTCCAAAGCCTCCAAGCTCAAAGTCTGAACTTTGCAGCACGTGTTTCTTGCTGTTCCCAGGAAAAGCCCGGGTCAGAGCAGAGAGAGGAGCAGCCGAGGGGAGGGACGGGCTGGGAAATGCTGGAGCTCTGCTCCCACAGACACCCTGCAGAGCCTGCAGTCACCCCAGCCCTGCCCAGAGCAGGAGCAGGCGGGAAGGGCCATCCCAGGATCAAACAGGCACTCCTGGCTCCACTTCAGAAAGCTCCCGGGCTGCTTTGCCTTTCATGCGTGTGGGAGAGCGAGCAGTGCCCAGGGAGAGGGGCAGGAAGGGCTGGTTGTGCTGAGCACAGGAGGGAACTCACAGCCAGCATCGCCCCGAGGTTCCCTGCCCCGGGATGGGGACAGCAGGAATGCACAGGCTGGGGCTCTGTTTAACCCTCACTCCTACGGAAGCAGCCGCGTTATAAATACATTTTTCACAATCATGAACTTTTGAGGCAAACAGTGCAAAAACCCCCAGGTAATTCTTCTCCAGCTGCTTGCGGACTGAATTTACAGTGGGCAGGAGACGTGGCCCTGAGCTTCCCTGGGCTGTGTTTGATGTCTCAGACCTCCAGACCAGTAAACTGATCCCATTTATGGGACAAATTTAGAGGTCAGAGCTGACAAAGCTTCAAGACCACACAGGTTTGCTGTGGGGAGCCAAGGGGTGGAATGTGCCTGCAGAGCCTGCAGGGCAGAGCCTCCATCCCCTGACACGTTTCCATCAGCAGGGCTGGGCTTTGCAGCAGCACTTTTATGATGTGCTGGCAGCTTTTCCCACCTAACGGGGACGTGTTGAAAGTTTAAAGGAAGGGGTAGTTGACATAATTGGGTATTATGGAACAACAGGACATTCCTGCAGCTCCCCCCAGTCCCTCCCTGTCTGTCCTTGACAGTAGCAGCTGTAAACTTTAAAGGTATTTGTTATTTTCCAGTAGGAGCTAAAACAAATAAAAGGACAGATTTGTATCTGAAAGAACAACAGCCCCGGCTTCAAACTGTGCCGAGCGAAAATTGTGGCGAGTTTGGCTCCTGTCTTCACAGAGCCCTGAGAAAATAAAAGCAGGCAATGAACAGTGATAACCTTCAGTTCTTATTTCTCACATGAAAAACACTGACTTCCTTTTCTCTAAAGGTACTGCAGGAGCCACATTTATAGACTGATGTGTTCACCTCTGTGTTGAAATGTGCAGGCAAAACCCAGAGGTTTTAATTCCTAACTGTGGGCAGTTGTGCTGGAAACTGCTGCTCAGGGCAATTCAGTACAGCCCAAATTAAAGCAGCAAACCTTGTGACCTGTGTCACTGCTAAAGCAGCCTGGGGTTGGAGACTACAATCTGCCCAGTAAACAAAAGGAAAATCAGGACTTGTGTGCAGTCCTTACATGGAAAACAATGTGGAGGAACGGGATTAAGCTGTTAGCACTGTAAAAAGAAAACAAAAAGAGCAGTGAGATTTAAATTTTTTTGTTATTTAGTTCTTTACATCCTACTCCACTGGAAAGGCAAACCAACTGGAATATTTCCATTTGTGCAGATGAGCAGACCTGGAAGATCCAGCAGAACTCTGCCTCCCAGGATATTTTTGCTAAATGCAAAGCACGGGCACTTGGAGCCCGGCCTGCCCAGCTTTCACACAGGAACGGGCTGGGGGCTGGAAGGAAACCCTGCTGTGCCCATCCTGCAGAGCTGTGCCCATCCTGCAGGGCTGTGCCCATCCTGCAGAGAGCTGTGCCATCCTGCAGAGAGCTGTGCCATCCTGCAGAGAGCTATGCCCATCCTGCAGAGCTGTGCCATCCTGCAGAGAGCTGTGCCATCCTGCAGAGCTGTGCCCATCCTGCAGAGCTGTGCCATCCTGCAGAGAGCTGTGCCATCCTGCAGAGCTGTGCCCATCCTGCAGAGCTGTGCCCATCCTGCAGAGAGCTGTGCCATCCTGCAGGGCTGTGCCATCCTGCAGAGCTGTGCCCATCCTGCAGAGCTGTGCCCGTCCTGCAGAGCTGTGCCCATCCTGCAGAGCTGTGCCATCCTGCAGGGCTGTGCCATCCTGCAGGGCTGTGCCCATCCTGCAGGGCTGTGCCATCCTGCAGGGCTGTGCCCATCCTGCAGAGCAGCCCCAGTGCCAGCCAGGGCTGGGCACCCCCTGCCAAAGGAGGGCACAGATAAAGGGGCAAGGAAAGGAAGAGGCTCCAGAGCCTCACACAACGCACAGAGCGAGTCCTGCTAGAAGTGGGATTCCTTTAGAACTGGAATTAAAACCTGTGCACGGAGGCCCTTGGCCAGAGCATCCCTGCACTTCCCAGAGTTCTCCTCCCCAAGTTCTTGACAGGTTTACATCCCCGTGGCGGGTTCTTGCCACCTGAATTCCGAGTTTACAGGGGTTGCATCACAGTCCCTATCTCACCACTCACGGGGCACTCAAGAGCCAACACATTTCCCATTTCTTTGGCAGCTTTGGAAAAGTAAAACGAAATATTTCTTGTACGGAAAGGCAAGTTAAAAAGGAAAGGCAATCGATGGGGCAAAAAATTCAAGTGGACTCTTTGAAAATATTCTCCTCTACTTTGGATTAACCGGGTTCACCAACCAAGCAAGACCTCGGTGCAGGCTGGAGTGTTTTGGGGCCGTTCGGGTGGTTTTGCGAGCGCGGGGCGGGCCGGGCAGGGAGGAGCCCGGAGCTCCATTGGCTGCGGCCGCAGGTGAGCGCGGGGATAAAGCCGCACCTGCGGCCGCCGGGAGGGGCTGGGGGGCAGGGACGGCGAGGCCCCAGCCCCGATCCTGCTCCACACACAGAAGGAGTGCAAGAACCCCCCCGTTCCCTTACTGGCCCACTGCTGTAGCTGAGTCTCTCGTGCCCTCCGCCTGTTTTTGTTGTTTTGGTTGGAGCTCGGTGGAGCGGCCGCGGGATGGGATTGGGACGTGCCCAGCAGAGCCAGGTGAGTGAGTGACCGTTCCACCCACGTGTCCGGAGGGCTTGGGGACAGCTGGGGCAGGGGCTGGGAGTCACCTGTGCAGGCATGGGGGGAGTGGAGGCCCAGGATGCTCTAATGAGGTGTCCCAATTAATCCTGCTCCCATGGCAGGAGCGCAGCTCATTCCCTACAAACACCAACTGCCCTCGGCAGCAGAGGCCGGGACACGGCTTCTGAAGGGAAAAATGACAACTTCTTAAACACGTCCTGGGGATATTTTAAGTCATGGTAAAGATACTGAAAGCAGCAGCTGATGCTACACGGGGAGATACTTCCCAAACAGCAGGAATGTGGAGGTTGGTTTAAGAACAGTCAGATTCAATCAGAACCTTGCAGTCGCTCTGCACTTGCACTGGTGCAACAAATGCCAGGTCTGAGCTGCTGTCCAGGCCACCATTTGTAAGGATTTTACTTCAATCAGTTGATTCTTCTATTGATTTTCTATGTGAATCATTTAAAATTGTTCCCTATCCAGGGGTACCCTAAGAAATGAAATATCTGGAAAACGGTCACACTTGGTAATTTGACTTATGGAGACAATTTTAATTTGCTGTAATTTGAGTTTGCCGAGGTCTTTGAGGTCCCAAAGTCACTGTGATGTGGTGTTACGAGTTGCTGAAGCTTACTTTGGGTGAGCTCCCTCCTGATCTCTGGGATCAGAGGGACCGGGGGGCTCAGGCTGCATTTCCCCCTTTCTGTGGATGTCTTGTTTGTGTTGCCTGTTGTGTTCCAGCAAAAGTGTCCAAAGGCCTTCTCTCCTTTTCCAAAAGAGAATCAGGAGCTTTGGCTTCAGCTGCTGCTGAACAACCAGGTTCCTCTCCACGTGTAATGCACAGGGGTAAACCCAATTTCAAATGTAACTGATTCTTACAGGGTAAAACTCCCTCAAAACCAACAGAAATTTCCCTTTGGAAAGAAACAGCAGCCAATTGCAAGCAAAACGTTTGGGAAAGTGTGAGGGTAACGCCTGAGAAAGGCAGGAAGAAATGGAAGCCCCTGAATGAGCAGGAACAGCCCAAAGGTTCTTGTTGGACACCACACCTGGATGGGGCTGGGGCTGTGGAAGTGCTGCCTCTGGAATTCAGAGTGTCAGAGCCGAGCCCATACGACAGGGACAGAAACGATTTTGTGTTTTCTCCCCAGGATGGGGAGCTCCTGGCCCTTTTCAGAGCACGCAGGGCATGGCACTGAATTCCCAGGGTTTGCCATCCCGGGGTCAGTGCGAAGCCCTGGCAGTGCAGCCAGCGCTCAGAACATCTGCCTTGACGGCTTGGGCCCCCACAGACAAAGGAATTGAGAAATGGTTGTTCATTTTAAAGTTCAGGGAAGTCCAGCACAATTTCACCTGACCTTTAGCTAAAGGTTTGCCTCTTCTGAGGATACAGCAGACCTTTGCTGATGTTCAGGTGAAGCTACAGCCTGACCCTCAACACTTCTCCCCAGCAAACAGCAAAAATGAAGGGGTATCTCATTAAAATTTGAAAATCCCAACTCCCCACACTTTGAGTTGGTTGCTCAGGACTGAGGGGAGCTGTTGGAGGCGGAGCTGGCATTTCAGGTTTTTATTAGCATTGATTTAATGTGCGATTTCTCTGATAAGCACCTGGATGTGAGCTGTGAGCTGTTCCCCAGGGGAGCTGCAGCCAGCCCAGCCCAGCCCGCAGCTGCTCCCGCGCGGGGCTCGGCGCATTCCGGGCTCCCAGGGGTTAATGCCCCGCAGCCCAGCGTGAGGCATCTGCGGCGTGAGCCCGTCCGAACCTGCCCCATGAAAGGCGCTTCAAAGGAGGCAGGATTGCACAGAGGAATGTCAGTTGATGGGTTCCTGCCCAGGCCGGCCTTTCTCAGGGAAACCCAAAAGCGTCTGGCAAGTCCCGACACGGCCGGGAGCGGCTCCGAGCAGCAGCAGCTCCGAGTTAAAAGCGGGACAGAAACACCCCAAGCTGTTTGTTCTGTGAAACCGTCCATCAGCACCTCCGCACTGGGGCTTTGTGGGTTGGCTTTTGGGTTGGTTTTGTTCTTTTGGTTTTTTGTTGTTTTTTTTTTTTTTTTAATTTAAGTGCAGGCAAACAATTCAGTTCACCTTCAAGGCAAGTTTTGCACCTTAACCTCTCTTTTCCCAAGCTGTGAAGCGCAAGCAAATTCAAATTTGAAATCTGGAGTTATCCAAGCGCTGGGAGACTTGCCAGAAGTCAGAGCTGGACCCTTCTGGAAGCCCCGCTTTTCCCAGGCATTGAGGAGGAAGGAGCTGGCACCTTCGTCTGGCAAAGCCACCCAAACTGGAACACAGCATTTGCAATTCCTTGCTGGGATGTGGAGAATTTCCATGTCGTTCGTGGGATTTGTGTGTTTTGATGTAGATTTGCTTTAATGCTTGCAGTTCTTTGGAGGAGAAGCAACGTGCAATGCTAAGGAGATGCATTCTATTCTGATTTATTAATTTTATAGATAAAACCAGGACATATCTATCAAGTAAAATATTTAAACTTATGATCAGATTCCTTTGCAGGATCTCAGAAATATCTTTTCAGCACAGATGTAGGGATGGGTTGGTCTTTGACTGGGGAATATTCCTAACAGTCTTAATTTTCATTATTTTTGTCTCTTTCACAGATGAGAAGCTCTCAGGAAGAGGCTGCACACCTTTCAGAGGGTTTTTAACTATTTAAAACTTCCTGGTGCCCCAGGGCAATCCCGTGAAACCCGTGATCCATCTCCAGAAGGGAGCAGGGGCAGCCTGGCAGTGCCAGCCGGGACAGGGGATGAGTTCCGTGCCCTGCCCGGGCTTCCCGAGGGGAGCAAACCCCGATTCCACACCCCGAGGGGCCGGGGGTAGTGGGATTATCTCTCCCCTATCTCGGCTAAAGGGAAGCAGTACCTTAACACACTCCCCGTATGGCCAGAGGTCTTTAAAAAGGTCCAGCACTTTGAGGAAAATCCCCTCCAGGCATCCCTTGGGTTGTGTAAATTCAGGGTTTGAGGCCAGAAGGGGCCCTGGCCGTTATCTGGTGGCCCCTCCCTTGTAAGAGCCATAAAAGACAAAAAAAACCCGCCTGGAGCATTTAATCTGCAGAAGCTCCTGGTGGCTGAAAGGCCTTCAATGGATGGAGAGGTGCCACGGGCTGGGGTCAGCCGTTCCCACAAGGAACAGGACCAGGTGTCCAAAGCGGCTGCTTTGTTCCAGGCTAAAACTGTAGAGGTGAAAAACAGGGATGTGGTGGGGGGGGAGGAAAAGGAGGATTTCAGCCCAGAGAACCCCTCCAAGCACCAAGTTCTCACCCCCACACACGGCCCCGACCTCAGGTGACCCCGCCGGGCTCCCCTAAAGGCACCTGGGCGCCCCAAAACCTCCCCCACGTGTTCCCCAGGGAAGTGAGGACCATCCATGGGTTCTGTTGTCCTTCATTCCACCGGAGTCTGTCTCGTAGCTAACCAGATTTCAGTGGAGTGAAGCTCAAGAGACATGGAGCTGAACCAGCACAGAGGAGCTGCTGCCCCTGCAGAGCTGGGGAGCCACGTGGGAGTTGGGATCCACCAGGCACAGACCTCGCTGCTGGGAGATGGACAGGAGCAGCACCAGGAGCTCTTTAATACCCTGCATATTTCCTGAAAATCCCCAGTAAGAACCCTCTGTGAGCATGTACTTCCTTTCTGCATAATGTGTAAAGATTAAAAGTCTACAAAGACCACAAGCTGCTTTCTGGAAGGTTTAAATACCTTATTAGCAGGAAATTAAACCCTAAAGTGGATAAATGAGCTGTGTAACCTCATCCCTTTCAGTCATCTTCCCTCCAGGATGGGACAGCCAGGGAAGAAACCAGAAAATAACCTCATTTCAGTGTACTTGCACCACTGCCTTCCCTCAAAAATCTCTCCCTACAGAATCCCCAATCGTGCCTGCTTCCCTCCAACTCCCCTGCCACACCACCTTCAGAACCTGTAAAAACTCCATTAATATTTTAGACCCATTTATTTTGTAATAACATTAATGTAAATAAGATGGAAGTTGAGGGAGAACTCAGATTTTTCAGGCTGAGCACAGGATAGATCTTTCAAGGTGTCAGTGTAAATTCCTTGAAGGTTAATGCAGTTAAACATATTTGATGCATAAATGTGTCACATCTAATGCTAATCATTCACCAGTTGTAATTGCCTTTTCAAAGCCCTTACCTCACTGAGACAAATGCACAAAAAAATGAGATCTGGCAAATTTAAAACAAAAAAACAAATAATGTCTTCCTCCCATCAGGATGTATTGTTCTCCTTGATAGATTTAGTAGCAGATTTCAAGAATTTATTGTCCTGTATTATTTCTCAGCTGCCTGCCCCTTCCCTCTGACTGATTGGAAAAGCATTCAGGAACCACTTGCTGATGGTTTTTCCTACAAGCAGAGAAGGCTTTGCCCCCTGCCAAGCCACAGCCACCAGCTCCCACCACGCTGGGGCTGAGCTCTCCCACTCAGCAGGTGTCAGAGCTCCTGGTGTTTCTCCCCAGGCCTGTTCCAGAGCCATTCCTGTGCTGAGTATCTCACAAAACCGGGTTTCCCTGCTCAGTGTTGAAGTTAGACTCGAGTTCAAACCAAAGCATTCCAGCCACAGACCAGAGCACAGCAGATTTGCAAATGGGAGTCTGGCCAGCCCTGCCTGGCTCAGCTCTCTCTGCTTTCTTATCCATCTAATACTGCATATCTTGAAATTAATCACAACCAAAGGCAGTCTTGGGAGCTTTTCATAGAATGGTTTGGTTTGGAAGGGATCTTCCAGGCTGTCCCATTCCAGCCCCTTCCACCACGCCAGGCTGCTCAGAGCCCTGTCCCACCTGGCCCTAAACACCTCCTTTTCCTGGAGGATTTTCCCTCAGAACATCCCAGAGCTCAGCAAGCCATTCTTCGGGGTTCTGGATGACAAGAGCACTGGGAAGGATTTGGAGGGATCTTTTTTCCTTTGTTATTCTTTTAGCAAACCCAAGAGTCCGAGTGCAGCGGGGTAAGTCTCACACGTCAAGCACAAGAGGATGAAAAACACACAACTTTGTGTATTTACCAACTAAAAGCAATAAAACAAGGGGCCCTGCCTTGCCCCAGGTCTGGAGGGCAGAATTCTGTGCTGCTGCTGGAGATCCCTTGGAGCACAATTTGCCTTCCCAGCCTCCCTCTGCAGGGCAGGACAGGCTGGGGGATGAGGGCACAAGTAAAGCTGGGTATTAATGACATGCTGGGGAATGTTTACAGCACTACAAATCACACATTACTAATCCATTTGTTCTTTTTTTCCCCCCTATATGGAGGACATTTTGGGTAACAGCTTTCCATACATTAAAGCAAGGCTCATAATGAGACAGCAGAGCAGTGCAGAGCTGTGGACAAGGCTCTGTCAGCTCGGGCTGAGTTTGCAGAGCTCCCTTCAGAGCTGACAGGTGCTGTGTAAATGCAAGCTTGTTATCAAAGCAACCACGGCTTGCTGCTCACACTGATGTAGCACCAGAGACAAGAAAAAGCCTCCAGTCACTCTTTGGAGCAGTATCTGCAGCCTAGAGACAGAATATTCCCAGGCCTCGGAGAGCAGCTGGTGATACAGATCTGGCAGTTCAGACGAGGGAAGGCTCCTCTCAGGGGACAGGAGTGAGATCAGGGCCCAGCAGCCAACAAGTGCCAGCCAGCAGGGTCTGCTCCAGCTCCTGGGAGCTCCTGGGCCACTGCCCAGCCAGTGCCCTGTCCCCTGTGAGCAGCAAACCCTGAACGCTTTCTGTCACTGCAGCTCGGTGGGGGAGAACAGCAGAACCCCAGGGAAAGGGCTGGATTTGGGGCACTTTTCTCTGGAAGGTTGTGTGTGCAAGTCCTTTGCTGCCTCGAGGTGCATTTGAGCCCCCAGGCACAGGTACCCCTGGGGTATTGGGGGAAAATAATCACAAATAACCCCCGAGCAGGGCAGGGCTCCCACTCCAGGTTCACTGGCTGGGCAGCAGAAAAGCAGCAAGTGCTCACCCGCTGCAGCCTCCTGGCAAAATCGGGACTGTCAGGGGCTGAAAGGTGCCTGAAACGGCACAAAACCAGGCTGGCTTCTTCCAGCAGAATATCTGTCCTTTCTGAATATTCCCCAAAGGAAACAAGGTGAGGAATTACCCTGCTCAGCCCAGGGAGACCCACTGCTGGAAAAGCCAGGAGTTTTCAGCTTTTTTAATGGTTACATTTCCGTGTTGTGCCTAAATTCCTCACTTAAAGCCAGTTTTTATTCAGGAGACGGCCAGGCCTCAGACAGCATTTCCACATAAACCTTCCAGCCCTTTGAGCTGCTCCAAGCAAACTGCCTTGTCTGTTGTTAAGTTGGGGAGCTCAGAAGCAGAGGGGAGGTTTGGATGAGAGGCCCTCTAGAAACCCTTTACAAATGTAGATTTGATTGACTGACTGATTGGACTTAATTGCAGACATTCTCTTAATTGTACACTTAATTACCGACACTGTGTCAAAAGATTTCTGGTGCAGCACCTGGAGGACAACCTTGGAGTGCCAGTGGGAGCCAGCTGCACAAGGCGTCGGGGAGGGGCCGCAGCTTGGGAGGGGGGAGAGATCACAATATTTTAATAATATACAATTAGGGTTCCGCCCACCTCAGACACGCGTGTGCCCACGCACACAGTCACAGCTCTGCCGGGGAGGGGAACAGGAACAAAGGGCGATCATTGGGGCCCCGTGTGGCAGTGCCACCCCTCTCGGTCCCTGCGAGCATCCCCCGGCAGGAGGGGCGGAGGGCACGGTGCCATGGGGGCGGGATGCCACCCGCCTTGGGGTGGGGACACAGGACAAGAGCAAACGCTCGGGGTCGGGGTTCAAACCGCGGAGATCCTCAGCGGCGTGTCCCTGCGGGTGTCCCTGCGGGTGTCCCTGCCAGGGAGAGGAGACAGCAGCAAGCTCTGCTTGCCGTGAGCGGGGTCTGCAGGCGCTCCGAGCGTCCTTCGGGTGCTTCTCAGCAGCAAAACGAGCGTTTTAGTGACGGCAAAACCCCGAAGGCAGAGCACACCAAAACTCTACAGACAAGCAGCAGAGAAGACTGGGATTGTTTTAAACACACACAACTGCGATTTGCTCAAAACACCTGGAGCCTCGTTAATTTACCTGTGACATGTTGCCATACTTAATTGCCTTTGACAATTAGTAACATTTCAACACCTCCTTTAATGGCCCAATTATGAGAACACTTGTCTTCCGTGCAGCAGATAGAGGAAAATAGATGGGTGAATCTCCAATGCAAAACTCCTCCGCAGGTGTTTTAGTGAAGAACTCAGGAAACAATCCCCGAAGGGGTTTGGTGACGTGGTTTGGTGACACAGGAACTGTGCGTGCCCAGCCCTGGCCCTGCTGGCTGGCACAGCCACCTCTCCATCAGCAGCACCGCAAATCCATTGCAGAGAACAGCGCTGAGACTCCACGTCCCGCACTCGGGGTTTGGTGGATTCCTTCTCCCTGCTAGCAAGGAGCATCCTCTGGACACCAAATCCCACTTCCAGACTGGGACAGGCACGGGCAGAGCACAGAACCTCTCCCGGCCTCACAGGGTCCTGCTGGCTGGTGGAAATCTCTGTCGGAACAAAGCTTTGCAGAGCTGCTTGGTTCAATCCCTGCAGTCTGTGGCCGGTCTCTGTGAGAAACACGCGGGGAGCTCCTCACGACGCTCGGGCTGGGCACAAGGGCTGATTTAACAGCTCCTCTGAGCAGGAGGGACTGGGGGAGCCTTGCTGCTGTTGCTCATAATTTGAACAATCCCTGCTGATACACACGCAGAACGCACTGCACAACAATTCCTGCTCTGCCTTCCCTCTTTACCAGCAGCTCTTCAGTGACTTGGATCAGGACACGATCTTCTGCTGACCTCTTCGTTCTCTCCTGGAGCTGTGCAAACCAGGAGCAGGTCTGGAGAAAGCTCCCCCGCCCCAAAGGGGCTCCTCCAGAAGAGCAGGTGGAGCCTCACCGCTGGATGGGGTTTATGAATAAAACAATGTTTTATTAAACTACTATTACAGTTTGATTGAACAGCATTTGGGCTACAGAGGAGCAGACTTATTCCTGAAAGTAATTGGTTTTCCACATCTGCTTTCCTTTCTAATTGGACTAATTACTTCAGTGTAGGATCATGTTCACTACTCTCCAGAAAGCAAGAAACCTTGATTTACAGTGAGAAGAGCAGCAATTAGAGAGAATTAATTCATACGGCAACATCTAAATAAATCATATTATGAGAAGACAGCAATGTAATTATTGTGACTGGTGACTCCCTTGTGGAGAAACATCATCCTCAAGCTGAAATCGAGCAGCTCAGTCCTCCGAGGAATCCACCACACTCCTCCAGTTTCACAGAGCGTGTAGCGCTGATTTTGAGACCTAATTGAGGTGCACTGTCAAAAGCAATAGGTTCTAACACTCCTCAGGCAGTGAGGAAAAGCAATCAAATCCCTGACAACTCCGTGTTTGCCCTCAGAACCCAAGGCGTGTTCAGCAGCCGTGGATAACAGGTGCCAGCAGCAGCTTCCCAGCAGAGGTGCAGGGATTTCCTGGCGTGGGATCCTCCCCCCGGGATGAGCCAGGCTTTTCCTCCTCTCCCCCGAGCCTAACCCCATGCCGGGATGCCGAAAGGCTTTGGTGAGGAGAACAAGCCGAACCACGGGGTTGCAGGAGAGGGTCCTGCTCCACACATGGATAAATTTCCTCCCTCATTCATGCCTGGGGCTGCCCTCGGCGTGGGGATGAGACTTGGCTCCTTTGGGAAGTGCTGAAAGCTCGTAGAGACCTCCCTTCACCTGCGTGTCGTTAACTCTGTCCTTAATGCCACTCGCAAGTTATTAGTGGCGCTAATGACTCGTTAATGACACGTCTCTGTCCTCCGTGGCATTCTCAAGAACGCCGGCGCTCCTCTCGCTTGCTTGGGAGATCTCTGCTTTCTGCTCCTGCTGTGCTGCCAGGAGAAAACCTTTGGTAGGGGAGGAAAGGAATCATTTCCACCCCTCAGCCAGACAGAGCTGAATATCCTGTGCCGTAATTCCATGGTTTCCACGGAGCAGCTCCCAGCTGACCACAGCAGGAGCCACCTCCGGGCACGGGGGCAGAGCAGCCCCGTGCTCCTCCCCGGCTGATGAATTCTCTTCCCGTGGTAGCTCTGCTCGCAGGTGTCCCTGCACCAGGGCTGAGTCAGGGCTGGGCACCCCCTGATTTCACCCTCAGCAGCCCCCGCCGGCTCCCAGGCCGGCACACAGGGCATTAATTAGCATAATGAGGCGTTGGACGTGGTGTTGACACCTCCCGAGCCCCTCGGAGCACAAAGCCACCTCTGCCATCCAGCCCAACGCTGACCCGCTGGGAGCCGAGTGACCCATCAGGAATCAGGGTGGTAAATTGTCCCTCCGGACAGAGCCAGCCCTGCGTGCCCTTCCCGGGCCACAGCAGGTGAGCACAGGCACGGCTGCGGCAGGGAAAGGTGCCCAACACCGACCTGCGGACAGCACAGCCTGCGCCTCGGGGCTTGGAGCAGCTTTAGGAGCCTCAGCTCGCTCTGATATTATTTACTGCAATTCAAACCTCTCCTTTTCCTTCTGAGAGGCTTTCATAGCTGCCTTTAAATCTCGAAACGCTTCAAAAAAAAAAAAAAAAAGAAAAAAGAAAAAAAAAAAAAAAAAAAAAAAGAAAAAGAAAAAAAAATCAAATAAAAATGAAGAATTCCCTCTGCATTGAGAGTTTATCCAGACTCTCAGACATTTGCATACATAAGGTGAGAATCCCTGGGGATGGATTCCCTTCATCCCATACCTGGGGCCATTTCTGTGCAGGAAACAGAAATAGGGGGTGGAATGCTGCACAAAGGGGGTGAATGTTGCACAAAAGGGGGTAACACATTGCCCCCCAGCACAGCTGCTCTCTGTGCTCTCTGTGTGGCAGCCACAGCTGGCAGAAATTTGGATTTCAGTGCCACGAGGAAGTTCTCAGCTCAGGATCGAGCCCACCTGTGTGCAAACCCCTCCAGCAGAGCAACACAAAACTCTACTCTTTCACTGCCTTGCTCCATTTTTATATTAATATTTGTTGCCTTCTCCAGGCAGGCCTGGAAGCAGAATAACAGGGAAATGGATCTAATTACTGTGGAAGCATGGAAGAGATTTTTAATTGATTTTAGCCCTGTATATCCCTAACAAAAATCCAGATGCAGAATGAGCAGAGGTCCAAAAAGAAAATGAAGGCCACAGGAAGCACAAGCTCATTACAAAAGGAAAAGTAAGTACAATAATAAATATGCCCAAGTATCACAACAGTGTAAGAACTATTTTGAAGGGAAGTGGAACAGCTAATAATCCACAGCCATTATTCTTTTATCATTGTTCAGCTGAAGGTTGAGAAGATCTTAAAACTGCAATTATGAACAATAGATTTGCATTGAAATCAGCTCCTCTGCTGCCTTTATCCCTCCTCTCCCCTCCTCCTCCTCCTAAATAAAGAGGTGGAAGCAACAAAGGAAGCAACAAAGAAAGCAACATCTTGAATACAAGAGAGAAAACGGGGTTTTAAGGAATATCCACTTAATCAGACACTCCAAAAAAGGAAGAAAAGTAGAGCCTGGCTCCTTGGGCGTCTCTTGAAAACCAAGTTCCGTTGGGTTCTTTGTGCCAGTTGGTCAAAGAAGGAGGGAAGTCCCCTCCTGAGCCACACTGACAGATCTTCACGTCCTTTGGCACCACCCTGGGGCCAGCTTTCACTCCCCACTGCTTGGGGCCCTTCTCAGCTCACCAGGACGGGGAAAGGTCTCAGCACCGGATGCAGAGGAGAGCACCCAGAGCCGAGGAGCGGGGCTGCAGATCCGCGCTGGCTCAGCACAGGAGCAGGCACGGAGAGCCTTTCCTCTGGAAAACCCATTGGAGAGAGGCGGCAGCAGCATCCCTGCGCCTCCCCAGCAACAGCTCTCCTGATCTACCCCCCTTCAGCCACTTCGGAAAGTTAACAACACTTTTCTGGTAGAACACTGCCTGCTTTGGGTTTGTTTTTCATTTCGGGTGCCTCCTTCCCTCGAGTCTCCTAATGACCGTGGATTAATGAACAATTACAAGGCTTCATTCTCACTGCCATGTAATTCCAAGAAAAGAAGAGCATCTTTCTGGAACATTGTGCTTGAAAAACAAAGGAGAGCTTTGACTGTCAAGTCACTGATGTTCCCTCTTCACTTAAAAGCTTTCCAATTTACTTACAAATTATAGTGTTTTTAATGCAAATTAAGCACTAGAGAACATTCTTTCTTTCCCCCAGATTAGCAAGAACCAAATTGACCAAGAAAGCCAAACATGGAATCTGGACTCAATGAATATTTAAAATAATGAAGCTGTTTAATTATTCCGATTGGTGAAGGATGATGCTAAACGCCTCTGAGCTGATGACAGGGTTGGAGCACATGGCCTTGCTTTGTGTTTTCTGGTCCCCTGCGTTCTGGTAGATTCTGTTGAGTGAACTCTGGGGGTGAAATGCAGCTACTCACACTCCCCACCCCTGGGGAATCTCCTGGTGCAGGGGCAAACGCCAGGATGGGAGGGCATCACCCATCCCAAATTCCCATCCCATCCCAAATTCCCATCCCATCCCAAATTCCCATCCCATCCCTGGGCCAGCCCGAGGCAGCAGGAGGGGATTTATCCCACTCCAACCCCCCCTTGCTCCCCACCCTGGAGCAGGGATGCTCCAGAGGAAGAACAAGAGCAGGGACCAGGCTCAGGAGGGAGAGGCTGGAAACAGCTGCAATTGCCGGCAGAGTCATGGAGAAATCTGCTCAAACTGGGGCTGGTTTTTTGTTTGTTTTCTAAATATTTACCACCAATTTCTATTTCAAAACGCTCCAAAGAACGCCGGCGCCTCGGGGCAGGATCCCGGCTCTGTGCAGAGATCCGGGCACGGCGCTGCCGTGCTGCAACACCCCGATCTTCCCCCAAAACGGCAAAAGCTGCTGCTCGCAGCGGCCACGGCCCCCGGAGCAGGTGTGCTGCAGCCCACACAGCACTGCAGCAGCCAGGGACCTCCTCCTGCAGCTCCCTCTGAGCTTCCCCACCGCTGGCAGGGGCTGGCAAATCCCCCCTCAGGAAAAAAAATAATAATTCAAGCTTCTACCTACATGAGCTAGTGAAGGAAAAGACACAAAACCCACAAAAGCCAACTAAGCAAACAAAAAGGAGATAAAAGCAGTTTGCTTTAAGGCAGCAGCTTTTCTGAAAGCCCGCAGTAAATCTTTAAGATTATCAATAATGAACACATTCAATGTCTTTTTTCGTCTTCTTTTAAATCACTCCTTGCAGTGGAAAGAAATCAGTCCGGGGGGTAGTTCCTATGTGAGCTGCATTTATTATCGAGGGATTGAGAGTGCTGGAGATGGAGAGAGGGAAAATGAGCCTCGACAGGGCTTGGGGAAAAAAGGCACAGCGCCACTTCACAGTCCTTCCTCCACCTCTTTGTCACAGCACCCCGTAATGAGCGCTGGAATTCATCTCAGCTCTAATGACACTCACAGTGCTGGATGTTGCTCCCAAATTTAGTCAAGTGACAACACAGAGTCTTTAATATGCAAAGGAGGCCTTTGTGTAACTCCCCAGAACTTTGGTGTCTTGTCAAGCCTTACAGGAATTCCGGGGGAAACAAATTGCGCTAATCACAGGAGGGGCGGCGGGGAGGGGCTGCGGGGAGATGTTCCGCTCATCCCGGCCGTGCCAGGCTCTCCTGGAGCATCCAGGGCTTCCTCCGGGATCCGCTCCAGCCTCTGGGCACCCGCAGTGCCACCGCCCAGCAGTGCCAGGGGCCGCTGGGTCACTGCCCGGGGGTCGGTGACCCAAACCTGCCCTGCCCCAAACCAGCCCTGGTCACTGCCCTAAACCAGTCTGGTCACTGCCCCAAACCAGCCCTGGTCAGGGGTCACTGCCCCAAACCAGCCCTGATCAGGGGTCACTGCCCCAAACCAGCCCTGGTCAGGGGTCACTGCCCCAAACCAGCCCTGGTCAGGGGTCACTGACCCAAAACCTCAGCCCTGGTCAGGGGTCACTGCCCCAAACCAGCCCTGGTCAGGGGTCACTGACCCAAACCTCAGCCCTGGTCAGAGGTCACTGACCCAAAACCCCAGCCCTGGTCAGGGGTCACTGCCCCAAACCAGCCTTGGTCAGCTCTCACTGCCCCAAACTCCAGCCCTGCCCTGCCCAGCTCTCCCTGCCCCAAACCAGCCCTGCCCAGCTGTCCCCACTCCTGGCTGGCATTTCCCAGGCAGGATGGAAGCCACATCTCCTGGGGGAGCTCAGAGAGCTCCTGGGCAGTGCCCAAACCCCAGCAGAGGTGATGCTGCCAATGCCCGTGGTCCAGAGAGCTGGGCATTAAAAAATCACAGTCACAGAATTAAAAAAATTAGTCACAGAATTAAAAAAACCCACACATTTTTAGACATTTTCATGGGGTTGTCTTTGGGGTTTGGTAGTCGTTGGTTTGGGTTTGGTTTTTTTTCCTTTGGGGCTATTTTTTGATTAAATGGGGAGGAAATAAAGCAACAGTCCCCTCCTAGCCCAAATCATTATGTTAAAAAATCCTTCTGGCCAAAGGCACTAAATTAAATAGAATGTGTCATTTTCTCCTGATAATTTTTAATTGATCACATCCACCACAGAGGTGGAGCTTGGCTCCACAGGGTCTGCACCAAACAGCTCCTATTTGTCTGTGATTTCCCTGGGGCATCTTTTAAACCATTAAAATTTACAAACAACTTCATTTCTTATTAACACAGTTCCTTAATTGCTTCCATGGGAAAAGAGTCAAGTTATTTGCATCATCTTTTCTTGGGGCTCCAGGGCTTTAGAGCAAACATTTCGGGATAAGCTTTGAAATGAAGCAGCAGCTCTGCTCCAGACCCAGGCCAGGCTCCTCTCCAGGCCGGCTCAGGCACCTGCACATCCCACCAGCCCCTTTTAAACCTCTTGGGCAAACACAGGCATGGTTTGGGGCACATTTTTGGATAACCCGACATTGGCAGCTCACACCAAGCCACCCTCCTTGTCCTCCACATCTGCCAAAAGCTTCCAAGGAGGGCAGCACCATCATCTCTGGGGTTGGACACCCAGGAGCAGCCTCCCCTGCCCTGGGGGAACGCACAGCCCTCGGTGCTAGCACAGACCCTGCCTGCATTTCCCAGCACAGAGAGCTCCCAGCCAGGGACCTTCTCCTTCCCCCGAGCCCCTCACGGCTTGAGTGTGTTGATCAAAGCCCCCTGCTCAGGGCTGAGCCCTGTGCTCATCACCAGCGTGAGAGGAAGCCGTTCTGAGGCTTCCCCAAACACAACCAGGCGTTCCTTTGCTGGGCTGTCCCAGTGAGGAGCCCTGGCAGAGCCCTGGCAGCTCCTGCGGGGCCCAGAGCAGCACCCTGGGCTGGGCTGGGGGGCTCAGGAGCCACCAGTGAGACTTTCACTTCACACAGACCCTCCAGGCAGGCCAGCAAAGCAATTTTAGCGTTTTTGTTCTGCCAGAGGCTCCTTCAAACCCCAGCAGCCTCCCACAGGTTGGAGTGGGCTGGGAGCACCCTGGGCCGGTGGAAGGTGTCCCTGCCCGTGGCAGGGGGATGGACTGAGCAATCTTTGACCGAGCCAAAGCTCTCTGTGATTGCTGACTCCGTGAACCGTGCTGTGTGCCGGGATCCCTCCCGTCTCCCTGTGCCTGTGAGCACTGCTCCGGATCCCTCCCGTCTCCCCATGTCTGTGAGCACTGCTCCGGATCCCTCCCGTCTCCCTGTGAGCACTGCTCCGGATCCCTCCCGTCTCCCCGTGTCTGTGAGCACTGCTCCGGATCCCTCCCGTCTCCCTGTGTCTGTGAGCACTGCTCCGGATCCCTCCCGTCTCCCCGTGCCTGTGAGCACTGCTCCGGATCCCTCCCGTCTCCCCGTGCCTGTGAGCACTGCTCCGGATCCCTCCCGTCTCCCCGTGCGTGTGAGCACTGCTCCGGATCCCTCCCGTCTCCCCGTGCGTGTGAGCACTGCTCCGGATCCCTCCCGTCTCCCCGTGTGTGTGAGCACTGCTCCGGATCCCTCCCGTCTCCCCGTGCGTGTGAGCACTGCTCCGGATCCCTCCCGTCTCCCCGTGTGTGTGAGCACTGCTCCGGATCCCTCCCGTCTCCCCGTGCGTGTGAGCACTGCTCCGGATCCCTCCCGTCTCCCCGTGTGTGTGAGCACTGCTCCGGATCCCTCCCGTCTCCCCGTGCGTGTGAGCACTGCTCCGGATCCCTCCCGTCTCCCCGTGCGTGTGAGCACTGCTCCGGATCCCTCCCGTCTCCCCGTGTGTGTGAGCACTGCTCCGGATCCCTCCCGTCTCCCCGTGCGTGTGAGCACTGCTCCGGATCCCTCCCGTCTCCCCGTGTGTGTGAGCACTGCTCCGGATCCCTCCCGTCTCCCTGTGAGCACTGCTCCGGATCCCTCCCGTCTCCCCGTGCGTGTGAGCACTGCTCCGGATCCCTCCCGTCTCCCCGTGTGTGTGAGCACTGCTCCGGATCCCTCCCGTCTCCCAGTGCGTGTGAGCACTGCTCCGGATCCCTCCCGTCTCCCCGTGTGTGTGAGCACTGCTCCGGCAGGATCCATCAGCCGTGTGCGGGAAGAACACATTCCCGGGCAGCACCCGCATCTGCCATGGAAATCCCCAGCTCCTCCCACGCTCCTGAGGAGCCCGGGCTGTGTCTGGGAGCAAACACTCCCCGCGAACCGAGCTTGCCATGAGCTGATCCATTTCACACCCTCGCTTCACATCCAAAGACTGAAATGTAAATCCCGGAGCTATATTGAACCTGGATCTCACCCAAAGCCAGGAGTCTGGTGCTTGGCTTTAAATATCACCGGGAAATAGAAAGGGATCCTTTTAGTTAATACTAATTATTATTCAGTCTATCATTAACAGCAACTGCACTTTGATAGACGGGTTGGGAAGCAGCTTTGGTTTGCGCTGATGAGTCTGTGACGAGTTGCCAAACTGTTCTTATTACTGATAATTAGCTCCTGTTTGCTGATCAGCTGCTCCTGCTGCAGCACCCAGTGCCAGGGCTGCTCCTGCCCGGGGGCTGGGGCAGGAGGGGTCTGAGCAGGCTTCCCAAAAATCCGAGTGGGCAGGGACAGCTGCCGGCACCAGGACAGGGGAAAAGAAATAAAAAATTGCTTCCGTGGGCCGAACTAATTTTTATGGAATGACCTTTGCAAAACTCGAGCTGCTCATCGTCTTTCCAGCATTTTTAACAACACGAAGGCGGTGCCGTGACTGGCGATGGCAACCCTTGGATTTCCTGCTGGGAGTCACGGAATGGCTTCAGGTGTGTATTAGAACTTCTGACACATCCATCAGGGAATGACAAAGAGAGCTGGGGCGCAGAGAACCCATTAGAGGAGCTTTGCTCAAAATTCCTGGCAGTTGAGTCACACTTTTGTAAAATAAAGCCTCTGTTGATGTCTCCTCGGGGCATAAGAAGTGTTTATAAAATACCCATTACACACAGGGAATATGAGCAATTTGGAGATATATTTTCATACGTGAAACTGATAAAAATCTCGGAAAATTCCGAACATTGATTCCTCCGAACGTCAGCTGGGCAGCTCCTTTGTTCGGGGGACAATGGTGAATAAACAATGTTCCAGTGACCTCCAGCGGGGAGCGCGAAGAGCACAGCGAGCCCCGGGATGGACCCGCTGCATCCCAGCCGGGGCAGGATGCGGGATCTTCCTGCGGGGGCTGCCCCGTCCTGGCCCCGCAAGGACAAACGGAGCACGGGCTCCGAGAAAACCTCCAAACCGCGCTCGGTTTTTGTTTAAACAGCTCCAACTCAGCCCCACCCCTCTGATACAGAAACTCGGGTGAAAATCTTCCCTGTTCAGACAACGGGACCTCGGGCAAAGCTGCCTGAGCTCAACCAACCCCAGAAATCTGCAGATTCTTCCCCGTCTCATCAGTCAGCACGAGGCAAGGGCTCACGGAAGCTCTGTCAGTGAGGGCGAAGTGGGCACGACTGACAGCCCGTATACCTAGGTAAATGAAGTCAGCCCCCTGCGATCTTGGTGTCTCTTTGTGGCACACCTTTGGCACTGCGAGGGCAGCCAGGTTCCCCGTTGGCGGCGGCTTGCACCTGGGCGGCATCCTCGACGTTACTCAAACCTATAGCATGTAGCTCCATCTTATTCCTGCTTATCTCCTAATCACTTCTGGCCAGCCAAGAACCAAAGACTTTTTTTCTAAGATTAATCCCCCCCTTCCTGCTGTTGGTGGGGTCCAGGGAAGAAAAGTAGGACGGTAATTTTTAACCAGTAGCCCTTCTTATCAATACCATCTGGGCCTGATGAATATGGGCAGAGCTCTGGTGCTGCATTTATCAATGCAGGATTACACAGCAGAACAAATAGCAGGGGGAGCACATCAGTCACACACAGCAGAGCTCGACTAAACTCACAGGGATGACCTTGAAATTAAAGGAAACTGTTACAGAGCCAAGGTCTGCGTCCTGGAATGCCTGCTCTGGATCTGGGTCAGGAGAGGCACCAGGACTGAACCAAACCAAGGCTAAAACTGCTCCTGATCTCCCCGTTCACAGCCACCAAGACCTTTAGCGAAGTTTGTGGAGAGTGCTGGGGAGTGGGGACGATGACGGGAGATCTCTGGGTCCAGGGCAGCTCTTGGAACACGAGATTTATTGCAGATATGGTGGCTGCAGGAGCTTGGCTTCAGCTCCCAGCCACAGCTGAAAGTGTGCCCCAGAGAGCTGAGTTCCTGTTACAGCACATTGGATCTCTTTCTGTGCTGAATATTCTGATTTACACCAACCAACCAGTACAAGACACAAATCCTACAGAATTTACACACAGCCTGTAAGAATTACTACATGACCACACTGTTTACATTTGAAACCCTAAAAACTACTTTCTAACCCCTTTTTTCTTCCCTGCCACATTGGTCCCTCACACCTTTGGACCTTTGGCATCCCTTTATCTGCTGAGGGTGTTGTTCAATCAGAAGAGATTCTCATTCAGCTGCTGAACCTTTGTCTTTTCCAGTTTTTCAGTCACTCAGAGCTCAGTGTCCCACATCTCAAAGCTCGCTGTCATTGCTACCTCACTTACAGGTTTCATAGTTTCAAAATCTTGTACCAAGCAATCATATTTATAAGGCTCTCCTGTTCCATCTTCCCCACCAAAGCTGATCTCCCAGAGGCTGGCCCCAGCCTCTGCTGCTTTTAAAGCACCCAGAGGAGCCCACGGGAGCTGCTGAGCCTGGGTGCTCCTGGAGAGGCACAGAGCCACAGCCTGCCCTGGCTGTGCTCCCTCCGAGGGGCCCCAACAGTCCCTGAGCCAGCCCAGGAAACACCTGGGGACGGCTCCTGAGCCTTCCCACAACACAGCAGCACTCACGGGGAGCTGCACATTCCCAGAGGATTCCCCTCACATTGTTCCTGCCTGATGGCACAAGGAAAGCAATTGGGAGTTTTGCCTCTTTCTTTTCATAATTAAAGAACAAACATTTCCCTCAGAACTCATCGAATGTCCCCGAACACCATCCCTCATTGCAGTGAAACTGCACAGAAGGGCAATTCTTCATCATGGAGGGAGCACCAGGACCAGGGCAGGGTCTCTATCTGCCACTGTCTGCACAATATTAATGTAGAAAATAATATATTGGCTCGAATCAATACTTCCCTGGCTCCTCCATCCATCAGCCCCCCTCCATTTGATAAAAGTCCCTCCATGTCACGTTTGCCCAGACTGATGAGATCACAGCACCTCTTCCCAGCATGAGTGATGGTGTGGGGATGTGTAATTGCCCAATAAATCACACCCTCCGGATCAAAGAGCTGAGATCCTCTGGGTGCCACGGAGGCACAGCAAACATCATCAAATACAATGAGTTAATTAATTGCTGCAAGATTTTCACCACCTTGGGACGGGTTGAGTGTAACTTGTATCACAGACACCCTGAGAGGCCCAGGCAGACCCCTGAGTGCAGAGCTGGGTGCAGTTCTGACCCTCCTGGCTCTTCCCACCCTGTCCCAAGCACAGCCCAGCTCCAGGAGCTCGTTCAGCCAAGAAAGGGGAGCCACAGTCTGTGAATGTGAGCTCAGGAAAAAACCCCACAGCATCCAGAACGCTCTGCTTTGCAGGCATCTGATTCCACAACCCTTAATCCTTTCCTGCAGCCCCGCAAGATCAGGTATTAACATCTCTGTAACCTCTTGTACTAATTAAGACAGCAGATCTTTGGTGTTCACCTCCCCAGCAGCTTCAAAGGCGAGCACTGAGGGGGCACTGAAGTGTTTGTGCTTTTGATGAGTGGCCCTTGTAAAACAGAAATGATAATGAACACACCACGGGAAGCTTTAACAGAAGTGTGCAGCCATTAGCAAGTGGATTTGGGCCAAAAAAAAGCCAGGTTCAGCTTTGGGAAATTCCCAGGCTGGTGCTGGGCGGAGCAGGCAATGCTCCCAGACACTCTGCAGGCACTCAGGACAGCCTGGGATGCTCTGTCCAGCTCTGCCCTCCCCACAGAGCCACTGACACCCCCCGAGCCTCTGCTCCTCCCAAATGTGCAGCAACGACTGCCAGGAGAAGCTGAGGAGCCAAAGCAGTGCCAGGTAAACACAGGAGCAGGGATTCTGCCCTCCTGAAGCTGGAGGGGGTTTGGCAGGATTTCACATGGACACAGATCCCACGGTTTAGTGTTCAGTATCTAGTATTGAGTATTCAATATTGAGTATCCAGTA
This sequence comes from Nicator chloris, assembly GCA_013400495.1. NCBI lineage: Eukaryota > Metazoa > Chordata > Aves > Passeriformes > Pycnonotidae > Nicator > Nicator chloris. Next base: position 61,070 of record WAAE01026020.1, on the reverse strand, counting down.
GTCAGTATCCAGTATCTAGGATTGAGTATCCAGTATCTAGGATTCAGTATTCAACATTCAATATTGAGTATTCAGTATCCAGTACCTAATATTCAGTATCTAGTATCCAGTATCTAGGATTCAGTATTCAATATTCAATATTAAGTATCCAGTAGTCAGTATCTAGTATTCAGTATCCAGGATTCAGTGTCTAGGATTGAGTATCCAGTATCTAGGATTCAGTATTCAATATTCAATATTGAGTGTTCAGTATTCAGTATCCAGGATTCATTATCTAGTATTGAGTATTCAGTATTCAATATTGAGTAGTCAGTATCCAGTATTCAGTATCCAGGATTCAGGATTCAGTATCCAGAATTCAGTATTCAGTATCCAGGATTCAGTATCCAGGATTCAGGATTCAGTATCCAGTATTCAGTATCCAGAATTCAGTATCCAGGATTCAGTATCCAGTGCCCAGTGTCCAGTGTCCAGTATTCAACATCCAGAAGCCCTTCTCAGGCAGGTTCCTGAGCAGTGGGAGTTTCTCCCCTGGCCCAGCTGAAGCCCGGGCAGGGCTGGTGCTGCCCCCCCAGCACAGCCTGCAGCCCCAGCTCAGGCAGGTCTGACCCAGCTGAGAGCAGCTCTGGGGGCTGGGGACAGCCCAGGATCCAGGACTGAACCAAGCTGAGATCCCAAAAGCTGCTTAGGGCTTAGCATGGTTATTTTTTGCTTGTCTGTGATGAGGGGCTGAGCACTTTCTCCACTTGCAGCTTGAGAACCACGGCTACAGGGACGGGGAACACTAAAAGATGGGTTTTGTATAAATGTCACCAACCCCTGCACAAACCCTTGGGGCATTGGGAGGCCAGACCTCCCTACCCACCCCTTCTACCTGTGCAGCAACCAGGCGTTCAGGGAAAGTGAAAAAGCAAGAAAACAAGACAGACAAAGAAAGTAAAAGGCCCAAAGACATTTTCTCACGCAGCTTATCCAGTCCTCCACCAGCCCCAACTTCCATTTCTCTGCTGCTGTCCCAGCACAGGCTCTGCCAAAGGAGGTTTGCTCAGTGAGCTCCACATTTGAACACAATTCACCTCTCCCTCATCACCTGCATCTCCTTCCCCTGCTGGGTCTGCCCAGAGCAGATTTCAACAAAATCAAATGAATAAAATCATTTGGCCATGGAGGTTCAGCTCTTTGTCCCTGCTCTCCCCTGGCCAAGAAGAATTAAAAGCAAAACAAAACAAAAACCAAACAAACCAAACAGCCCCAAACCAAACAAACAACCCCAAAACAAACAACCCCAAACCAAACAAACAACCCCAAAAACAAACAACCCCAAACCAAACAAACAACCCCAAAAACAAACAATCCAAAAACACAGAACACAAACAACTCCCAAAACAAACACACAAATTAAAACACAAACTCAGAAAAAAATCTTGGTGGGGGGAATAATTCAGCTGGAAATTTCAGTACTTCTGCAAACATCTCTGCTGGGTTTCACTCCATGCTGGTCTCTCCCAGCTGAACACCACACTTGGCCAAGTTAACCTTTGGAAAGGTTCTTTTATTGATCAGATGCTCCACAGACATTTACATTTCTTGGAGGGAGGGAGAGGCAGGGAAGGAAATTAAATTACTTTGCTCAGTGATCTTAATTATCTGAAATAATTATCTTCAGTCAATTTTCAAACAAGAACTCTCTGGAGAGCAGTGTATTTTGGTTTGGATAAAGCAAAAGGAATTGAGTCCAAAAGAACACATTTTGTAACTTATTTAGAAATACCCAATTAACCATCTGAGTGAGGAATCCAATCAGAGCTTGATTATTAAGCCATTTGTGGGGGCACACAAAAGGAGGGCTCTGAAGCAGCTCAAAGGGGAATTTTAGCAAAGAATGAAGGAGCTGTGTGCAGGGACTGTGCACGCAGGGCTGACGTGCCTGTTTTGGGGCTGTCTGGGGCGTTTCCAGGACTCCTGTGGGATCCATGGAGAAGTCGGGCTAAGGACACTGCTCCAGCCCTCGCTGAGGGGACCTTGGCCCCTCGTGTGACATCAAATGGACAGCTCAGAGCTCAGGGGCAGAAGGGTTCTCCCACAGCCCGGGCTGAGGAGCCCAGCGTGGTTTCCAGGGAGCTGGGATGGTTCCCCAGCACCAGGAGCTGCTCTCCCGAATTTCCTGGTGCACAGTTCAGCCTCCCTGGCCAGCCCCGAGCGATTCCAGGGCTGAAAAGCAGGGTGGTATTTAAGGGTTCAACCACAGCAAACAAATTGCTAAGAATAAATGGGTATCCCCTCTGTTGCCAGGCAGGGAATTCAGCCCCGGCAGCCGCGGAGGGGGATGAAAGGCTGCAATAAACACCTTGAAATGGATATCTGAGAAATTCTGTGGCCTCAGGAAAACGGTCTGGTTTTCTCTTCCTCCTCTTTTAACTCGTCTTTCCTGCGGGGAGGAGCGAGTGTGGGTTTGTGCAGCACGGGGAGAGAAGCAAACAAACAGCGAGCCTGGGAGATTACAGATGTCCCAGTGAACTTCTGCTGATAACCAGGATTTCCTGGGCAGGGGGTGCTGCACGGGGGCTGGGGAGGAGCACGGAGCCAGGGCTGGGACAGGGCTCAGGGATGTGGGGATGGAATTGCAGAGCTGGGACAGGGCTCAGGAGAGATGTGGGGATGGAATTGCAGAGCTGGGACAGGGCTCAGGAGAGATGTGGGGATGGAATTGCAGAGCTGGGACAGGGCTCAGGAGAGATGTGGGGATGGAATTGCAGAGCTGGGACAGGGCTCAGGGATGTGGGGATGGAATTGCAGAGCTGGGACAGGGCTCAGGAGAGATGTGGGGATGGAATTGCAGAGCTCCAGCCAGGGCTGCCACTGCCAGGCCCACCCTCAGCACTCCCACATGCCAGGAGATGGACTCCGGGGCTGCTCGTGAAATGTTTTGTCATCTCACTTCCACTCTTCCACAAGCTGATGAAAAAAAAGCACAAACCCCTCCGACGTGTTGTCTTCCCAGCTCCTGATATGTTCTGGCTACTTGCAGAGACTAAGAGGAGCCTTTGGAGCAGATGTGAGATTCAGCTCTTGTTTCCTCGCTTGTCATCACCCGGGAAGAAAACAAACACTTGTGCTCCTGCAGCACCCAGCCCTCGTGTCCTGCTGCTCTGTGCCTGCTCCTCCTCCCCAGGGCCCAGGGTTCACCTCCAGCCTTGTCCCAGATCCTTTGGAACCTGCTGAGAAGCACCGGGGATCAAGATAGTGCTGGTGTATCACTTACAGGAGGGTTTTTTCCCTCATGTTCTTAAGCCTGTAATCACAGATAAAATAGAAAAAAGTGATTTAAAGCTGCTGTGTGGCCCGGGAGGAAAAAACCTGAACTGAAACATGCATAATCCTGTATGAGACAAGCCCAGAGAAATCTAATTGGATTCTTCCCCAAACCAAATTCTACAGTTATCTCCTTGATTATTTACTGCTCGCAGTAATAAGCTGACAAAGAAAAACTGCTCCTGGAAAAGTCCTTCAGGCAGACTTCAGCATCCTGAAAGATTTCCTTTGCTGGGAATGCCTTAATAGGTCTGGGTTTTAACAGCAACCACAAGGTGTGAAAGGAATGGCTCTGGAATTATGAATCCCATTGCTCCTGCTGCCTTCTTTGTCTGCACCAGCGGGAGCATTGAACCTTGTCCCCAGTGGCACCCAGAGCAGGCAGTGGGAGCATTGAACCTTGTCCCTGGTGGCACTCAGAGCAGGCAGTGGGAGCATTGAACCTTGTCCCTGGTGGCACCCAGAGCAGGCAGTGGGAGCACTGAACCTTGTCCCCGGTGGCACCCGGAGCAGGCAGTGGGAGCACTGAACCTTGTCCCCGGTGGCACCCGGAGCAGGCAGTGGGACCATTGAACCTTGTCCCTGGTGGCACCCGGAGCAGGCAGTGGGAGCATTGAACCTTGTCCCTGGTGGCACCCAGAGCAGGCAGTGGGAGCATTGAACCTTGTCCCCAGTGGCACCCGGAGCAGGCAGTGGGACCATTGAACCTTGTCCCTGGTGGCACCCGGAGCAGGCAGTGGGACCATTGAACCTTGTCCCTGGTGGCACTCAGAGCAGGGAGGTGTCCAGGGCCCAGGCACGCCCTGCAGGCTCTGCAGGCTTCCCTTCCCACTGTGCTCCTGGGCCCAGGGAAGTTTCCAGGGACTCCCAAAGCCTGGGGCAGCGCTGGGAGCTGCCCCTGGTGCAGGCACAGCCCAGAGGGAAGGACACACAGCAGTTTGAGCCATTTAATTTTCCACAAACTCTTCCTTCTTCTGCTAATAGATGATCTGATCCCATCCCATGGTGAAATGTTGTGTTCCTCATCTGAGTGGGTTGCTCAGCAAGAGGGTCAGGAGCTGGATGTGTCTGGTTGGTTATTTTGAGGACAGCTTGTAATCTACTTATGCCATTGAAATCACAAATTCCTTCGGGTTCCCAGGGGCTGGTCTGTGGTGCTGTAGGATTTGTTCTGGTGGCTGTTCATATTTTCCCATTTTTAGGGTGCTCCTTTGACAGAGGAGGTACAACTGACACCCAAGAAGGCTTCAAGCATCAACACCTTGTTATCTAAAAGTCTCTCATACCTTTTCCTATGAGGAAAGGGCCAGCACAGCCCTGGCTGCACTGACATCAGCTCTGCCCCCCTGCCCAGCCTGCCTGGGCACTCCCTGTGAGCTTCTCAAGGGCATGAGCAGGGGCTGGGGGATGAACCTCCCAAGGCTCCCAGGCACCACAGCCAGGGCTCCCTGAGCTCCCCAGATGCAGGAGATGAAGTTTTCACCGATGCATAATTAACCCCTTGAGTAAACATCTATTCAAACCTGCATAATTAGCACCGAATTTTTCAAAAGCCTAATGAAAGGCCCTTTCAGGTTCCTAATTGGCTTCCTCTTAGTGAGCTCTGGGCATGAACTGTCAGCACGGGAAGGGCTCTGTGTGGCAGGGACTGTGTGGATTGGGAATGTGAGGCTGGAATTCCACACAGGATGGCCAAGGGTGCCCAGTCAACCTCTCCTGGGGTGGACTCTCAGAGCAAATGTCACTCAGGTTGGAGAAACGCAGCCCCAAACCTCCAAAGTCTGACTGGTGGGCGAATTTGGGGGTGGTGGCAGGTACAGGGGGTTGGCATGTGTCCCAGAAAGGCAGTTTTCTATGGAAATGATGGAGATACAAGAGATGGATGGAATTATTTAGGGACAGATAATGAAGCTGTGCAGTAAATGTGCCACTGAACAGGGTAATTAACAGTAATGCTCATCAGGAGTTAATTACACGATTCTTTGCCATTTTTAAATGAGTGGTTACCATGTAGTTTCCAGGACCAGAATTCCCAGGTTAAGGAGAACGTGCAAAACCTGAGACTGAGGTCCTTGGGTAACTCATTCACCAATTTATCCACTGAATTGTAAAAAATAAGGCCTGGGGAAAAGAGCAGCTCTTTCCAACTGAGACTCAAAAAATCAGCATCCAGACCCACGTGGACTCATTCCCAATCATGCCATGAATGAAGGAGCCTCTCTGCTTTACAGAATCCCTGGTCTGGGGCAACAAAGAAAAGCAAATAATGCTCCCAGACTGAGAAGAACGTGTTACTGAACTGCACATTATTTCAGGGAGTTCCGCTACAATAACTTCCCCTGGCCAGCTCTTCCAAATCCCAACAGCATCACTCGTGTTCTTACAACTTTTCTTTGAATGAGGACTTTTCCTCCCTGGTTTCCTTTGCTGCAGAGGCCGGGAGGCTGCATTGGCTGTGCTGCAGTGCTCTCTGCTGGCACCAGCCCCGAGCTCCTGGGATGCTCCAGCTGGGCAGGGCTGTCCCAGCCCCTGGCACAGCCACAGAAAGCTTTAGGGTGGGAAGGCCCCTCGGGAACACCGAGCCCAACCATCACCCCAGCACAGCCACCAGTGACCCACGTCCCCAAGGGCCCCCTGGCACTGCCAGACCCAAGGCTCACAACCCCTGAGTCAGGCTCCAGGAACACCCAGGGACTGCCAGCCCTGGCTCTCTGGATTTGCTCTCTGAGTGTGTGGGGGTCTCATTTTAGTCTTTTCCTGAAAGCTGCTGCTGGTTCGCCCAGCTGCAGTGATGCCTGTGGACCCTGTGAAGTTGTGTGTGGTTGTGGTGTTTTTGCTTGGTTTAGGTTTTGAACATGGGACTTTTTGTTTGTTAGGTAAATGTGTTAACCACTGCACTGGCTTCACAGCCATCACTGCAGCTGGGAAAACCAGCAGCAGCTTTCAGGAAAAGACCAACCTGAGACCCAAAAATGTGTGTTCACACTCAGGATGTCCTGACTCCAAATTCTCCTCCTGGAAGCCCCTGGGCACACAGGTCCTGCCTGGGAACCCCCCATGACACAGGGCCCTGTTCCCTCTCACAGAGCGTGTGGGTGGGAAGGGGTGTTAGAGATCATCCATTTCCAAATTCCACTGTCCCAGGCTGCTCCAAGCCCTGTCCAGCCTGGCCTTGGGCACTGCCAGGGATCCAGGGGCAGCCACAGCTGCTCTGGGCACCTCACAGGGAGGAATTCCCTCCCAACATCCACCCTAAATTTTCCCTCTTTTCCTTTAAAACCGCTCCTCCTTGTCCTCTCACCAGCTGCCTCTGTAAAAAGTCCCTCTCCATCTTTTTTATGACACTCAGCAGATGTTTTTTCTTTCTTCATTCTTTGCAAGACCTCCCAGGCGTGTTCCAGGCGCTCCTGCCCAGGATGGGGATGAGCCCCTTCCCCGTGCAGAGGGGCTGCTGTGCTGTGCACATTGTGCTGTTTCCCTGCCTCCCCCTCCCTGTGACTCACAGCAGCAGAGCCAGCAGCGCTGCTTTCCCTGCTGCCTTTGGTTAATAACTGCTATTTTAGCTCCAGCCCACGGAGAGCTCAGCACAGGGCCCTGAGCTGCGCTGCTGCTGTCCCAGATTTCCACCAGGCAAGGTCAGGAGGCACCATCTCCATCGACTCCTGCTCAGCAGAGCCCTCAGGGGAGCTCTTCCCTCACTCCTGCAGGTTGTTGGTGTTTTTCTCTGAGTGTTTCTGGAGGCCATGCTCTGAACTCCAGTGATGTGGGGACGCTGCAGCTGAAGGGCTCTGCTCTCCTTCCTGTCCTTTCAGGAATGTTTCTTCCTCCTCCAGCTGCTGGTCCCCCCCAGCAGGGCCCTGCTGCAGTCGGGCTGTGGGTTTAGGACAGATTTACAGTGAGTTCTGCAGGAGCCAGGCGAGGTGTGGGCACCCAGCACTGCTCCTGCCCTCCAAAGGGCTCCAGGGCTGCACCACGGGCAGAGCTTCCCCCTGTGCTCCTCAGCCCTGCCTGAACTCCTCCAGACCCTCCCAGGATGGCTGTGAACCCCCTAAGAACCCCACTCCCCAAAAAAAACCCCAAACTAATAAACCCCTCTAATAAATCTCCCTAATAAACTTCCCCCCTGAAAAAACTCCCTAATAAACCCCAACAAACTCCCTAATAAACCCCTTAATAAACCTCCCTAATAAACCTCCCCCCCAAAATAAAAAACCTAATAAACCCCAATAAACTCCCTAATAAACCCCTTAATAAACCCTCCAGTAAACCCACCTAATAAACCCCTTAATAAACCCTCCAGTAAACCCACCTAATAAACCCCAATAAACGCCCCCCAAAAAAACCCCCCATAAACCTCCCTACTAAACCCCCCAAACTCCCCCAATAAACCCCCTAATAACTCCCTCAATAAACCCCCTAATAAACCCCCAATAAACTCCCCCAATAAACTCCCCTAATAAACTCCCCAAATAAACCCCCCTAATAAACCCCCATAATAAACCCCCATAATAAACCCAATAAGCCCCCCCAATAGAGCCTCTCACTTCACTCTCACCCTGGGGTCTCCCCCAGCAGTGGGACTGGCTCCCCCTCACTCCACAGGTGAGGCCTTACAGGGGCTTTCAAGGTCAAATCCCTGCAAATTCCAGCAAAACCTTGCACTAAAGGAAACCAAAAATCCAGGGATCCTGACCAAAATCCCTGGGGAGTTCCCAGAGATGGAGCCCGAGCAGCAAAGAAAGGAACAACACCAAAGAGCTTTTGCCTTGGAACCAAGCTACCTAGGGAAAATATACTGAGGAAAAGAAAGTGATTTTCAAGTATTGCCTGAGAGCTGATTTATTCCTGACATAAAACTAAACTTCACAATGGTATGGACTTTTTCCATGCATTATTCTAGATGGCAGTGTAAATCAACGGAGAATGCAGTCAGTAAAGTTGTTATTGCCAGCTGTAAAAACCCCACACCGTGGAAAAGATTCAAGGAATTATTAATATTTCCTTTATTCATATGTGCTGTGCTCGAGCAGGCACTCACAGGGAGGTTTTCAAAGTCCAAATACCCATTGTGTGGGGTAAAATAGCCCCGAATTTGGGGCCTGGGGATTGCCCTCTGCTCAGGGATGGCTCTCCGTGGGTTTGTGCCATTGAAAGGGGGTGAGGAGCTTTGCCTTCCTGGTGCTGGAGCTCCTGCTGGGGCAGCGTGTCCCCGAGCACCCCACGGGAACAGCGTGTCCCCGAGCACCCCACGGGAATAGCGTGTCCCCGAGCACCCCACAGGGACACCTGTCCCTGAGCACCCCACAGGGACAGCGTGTCCCCGAGGAGCCCACAGGGACAGCCCCACAGGGACACCTGTCCCAGAGCAGCCCACACCACTCCCAGCTCATCCCGAGAGGAGCGGGGCGGTTTCCCAGCTCCATCCCGAGGACAGCGGGGCGGTTTCCCAGCTCATCCCGAGGGGATCGGGGCGGTTTCCCAGCTCATCCCGAGGGGAGCGGGGCGGTTTCCCAGCTCCATCCCGAGGACAGCGGGGCGGTTTCCCAGCTCCATCCCGAGGACAGCGGGGCGGTTTCCCAGCTCCATCCCGAGGGGAGCGGGGCGGTTTCCCAGCTCATCCCGAGGGGAGCGGGGCGGTTTCCCAGCTCCATCCCGAGGAGCCGCCGGTCTGGGGAGGGCAGGTTGTGTTCGCCTCCGCCCGGGGATGTGCCGGCTCCGCAGCGAGCGGCGGCCGCTGCACACCGAGCTCCATCCCTGAGCCCGCCGGGATCCGCGGCTCCCAGCCCTGCTGCGTGATCCCCGTGCCCCGGTGACTCCCTGGTGACCATCTCGGGGCTCCATCTCCTCCTCCTCCTCCTCGTGGAGCTCTAATCCCCGCAGACCCGGAGCCGAGCGCCAGCAGCCAACAGGAGTTGCTTTGTCTGTGCTGACTTGGGTAAGCAAAATATTCCTTCCTTACGAGCCATCCGCTCTTCCCGCTCTTGCAGGGAAGCAGGTGGGACCCCTGCTCACCCGCTCTGCTTTTAAACGGGTTTTATCTCCCAACAGGGAAGCACCAGAGGGCTTCTCCCCTGTAGTATCCTCCAGCACTCGCGTTGTATTCAGCAATTTCACAGAAAGCTGTCTCTGGCATTTTACGTGCAAAGTATTTTAGGGAATCCGGGATATTTATAATGAAAATGGAGATTTTGCAAGTGTTCCCCACGTTGCCTTGGAATGGATGGTGTGGTGGGGGAACATGGGAGCTTTGGGTGGGTTTGTTTTTAATGGTGAGCTCGTGCTTTCAATTTCTTGTTCTTTTGTCCCTGAACGCAGAGGCTGCTCTGGCAGTTCATTCATTCATTCATTCATTCACACCCGGATTTGCTCGCTTTGCTGTATTTCTTTTTAAAACCAAAGCCCTTTGCATTAGCATCCTCCTTTTTTTCCCTGTAAACTTCTAATTCCAAAGGCAAACCCCTGAAAGCTGCGTGTCTGCTCCCCCTGCACATGGAATTTTGTCACGAGACCATTAATCATGACTTACAATCATCCTGCTAACGCAGAGCATCCGTTCAGATGGATGGCTACGGACGGATTTGTTGCTGTGGGATGTGGGAGCAGAACAAATTTCCCCAGGAAAGATTTAAGCAAGGGCATAATAACACGCCTTGCCCTCTGAGCAGTGTGGTGCTGGATCAGACAGAGCAGAGCAGTTTGTTGGCTCAGGCTGTAGGAGAGCCCAAAGGTCAGACATTAATATCAAACTTGTTTATTATCTTCTGTCTCTGATAGAAACTCAGCTGAAGCCCCGTGTCTTGCTGTATTTGTTAGGATGGGGAAGCTCCACGGATCAAAGCCGTGTTATGCACTTCATTCTCAGCTCCAGAGGTTCTCACCTGCATTAATGAGCTAATGAGCTTTTCAACCTCCTTATGCAACCGTGGCACACCGGTGTGCCTGCACTGCCAGGAGGGGAAGGGGCAAAAGGGCACCACGGCCCCAGGCTGGGATTTGAACCCCCCAGGGGTTAAAACAAGGTGAATTCCACGAGCCCATGGGTGCCCTGTGTGCACATCCCAGTGCTGGGGCTGGAAGTGTCCCCAGGCACACCTGGACGGGGGCAGGATGGAGCTGGCAGGGGAAGGGGGGCACGGCAGGGCTGGGAGTGTGCAGATGGACACAGAGCAGGGCAGGAAAAGCTGCCAGTCCCAGCACGAGGAGTTTGCCCAACTTCTGCCACGTTCTCACTCCTGTGGGGAGTTTCTCCAGCTCAGTGAGTCCGTCCATAACCCCAGGTTTGGGCACCAACTGTGGGACAGGTGAGGGCACTGGGAAGGGCACAGGTGCCCAGAGCAGCTGTGGCTGCCCCTGGACCCCTGGCAGTGCCCAAGGCCAGGCTGGAGCAGCCTGGGACAGGGGAAGGTGTCCCTGCCAGGGCAGGGGTGGCTCTGGATGGGCTTCGCGGTCCCTTCCCACCCAAACCAGCCTGGGGTTCTGGGATTGTTGCTTGAATAAACAACAAAAGACAAACAACAAATACATCAAGCATTGCATTGTGCCCAACTGCTGAGAAGTGCAACAGGTGAGTCAGGCAGAGTGAGAGACAAAGATGAGCTCGCAGAGACCCAGGGAATTCTCACTCTCCTGATCCCACAGCTGTGGCTGGACAGAGAGGCCGCTGTGCCCTGCACCCAGCCCTGGGCAAACTCTTCCCCTTGTACCAAAAGGGGAAAGCCATGGGGAGGGATGTGATCCCACAGGAGCACGGTGGGCAAGTTCCACCACCCGAGCACATCTGCAGTCACAGGATGCTCTGGGTTGGAAGGGACCTTAAAGATCATTCCCTTGCACCCCCTGCCATGTGCAGCTTTCCATCTCAGGAACTCAAACCCTCCATTGTTTTGCTCTGGAAGAGCAGCTTTTCCTCCCCTTCCTGGCACAGAGGCGAGGGCAGGCAGGAAGTGACTTGCTGATGATGGCACAGCCAAACTGAGAAAGCAGGAAATCAAATCCACGTGTAGGGAGTGAGAGCTGCTCCTGCAGCCTGTCCCCAGCACCAACTGCCACACAGCAGTGACAGCAGGAGCAGCTCTGAGACGAGCAGATGATTCACAGGAGGATGGGGAAAACATGATACTCCCTTCCCTCGGGAGCAAAATTCCCTTTAAAATAGGGAACTTGTTGAATTCACCAGGAATTAAACGTCAAAATACTCTGGGAATGGAGCCGGAATGAGCCAGGGTTGGACAAATTTAACCCTTGAATGGGCCAAATTCTCAGAACTGAGTGTACATCACCCCAGTGTCCCCCCGTGGTGGGGAGATCACCTCTGCCCAGTGCAGGAGGGTTTCTCTGCCCTGTTCCCTCTGTCCCACGGAGCTGGTCCCAACCAGGACGTGCTTCAGCACAGGAGCCCAAAATGCCACTTGTCCCCAGGGCCAGGCTGACCTACTTGGGTTTTATTTCTCTTTTTTCACCTCATATTCTCTGGTTGACAGCAGCCTGGGAGAGGAATGGAGAGTTCCTCTCAGTTTGCCCTGTCACTCAGCACCACTCTGCCAGCTCTGATACTTATTTAAAGTGGATAAAACTCACCTGCCATCACCAGCTGAATGTCTCTGACAGCAAATTCTCTTTCTGTGATAGTCCAGATCTGTAGATTTGGGATGGGCAGGTGACTGCAAAGAAAACATTATTTAGGGACTTAAAACAATTGGCAGAAAGGTTTCCACTGATTGATCAACATTTCTGTGAAGGACTTCCCTGATTTCAAACAGCAAGATAAGGCTCTGTCCTAGAAGGAGCTGTATTTCTGTGAGTGACACAGGCATCAGAAACCAGGAGGTAAATAAAGGTCAGGTTCATGAGGCCTTTGGTGATTTTATGGACTGAAACCTTCAACTGTTTACAATTGAGTCAATTTTGGTTTCAATAATGTTAAATTAACCTTTAAAAACTGTGTCAAGGAGCTGAAAACCCTGCAAACGTGCTAATTAAGGAGATAAAGTAGGTTCAGGAGGAATCCAATGTCTAAGCTGTCTCTCATGAAAAAAGACCTCTCAGCTTTTTCCCTGCTTTAATACTTCTGCCTTTTCCAAAGGGATAAAAAACATCCGTGGAAGTTTTTGCTTTGTCTTCTGAAGGCTCAGCTGTGTCCCACAGCCCTTGGCTCTGGGAAGGGGGATGCTCCACATCCCCAGGGATGCTCCCCGTGCCCCTGCTGCCCAGGGTCACTTTTATATCTATTTTTCCCTTGTCTCCAGGTTCCTTTCTCACCTTCCAGAGTCCCCCCAGCCCTCAGAGCCGACCTCATTACGAGTGCTAAGGGCTCTGTGGAGCATTTCACCCCTCCCAGACCGTGGCCAGCTCTAACTGTAGCTGTAGCAGGGGTGTCCTGGGCTGTCCCCAAACACGGGGCACGGCAGTGACCTGTCCCCCTGCTCCTGACAGCGTTCCCTGTTCCACTCTGGAGGAGATGGGGCGCAAGGAGGAGGACGGTGGCGGCTGCTGGAAGAAGCAGACCAGCAACATCCGCAAAACCTTCGTCTTCATGGAGGCTCTGGGCTCGTGAGTACAGCGCTGTCCCCGGGCAGGAGCAGCCCAGGGCCGGCTGCCCAGCCCCTCCTGGCCCTGCCCAGTGCCCCAGGGACCCGGCTCCCCCCCACCCCGGGACAGGCAGGAGCAGCCCAGGGGTGCCCAGGGTGCTGCTGCTGCTCCCATTCCTGGCTCACCCTTCCCAAACAGCCCTAGGCACAGCTGCAGGTGCCCTCTGCCCTTCCCTGCAGCCGCTCCAGCCCTGGGAGAACCTTGGACCAGAAGGTTTTTGCCCCAGTCCTGCCTGCTGCTGCTGCTGCAGGGCCAGGGGCTGGCGTGGGCAGAGGAATGACAATAACAAGTCGTATATTTAGCTCAGGAACCCTGACTCAGTTGGGGAATGAAACAAAAACAAGGATGTTGGAGTTGTACAATCCTTCCCTGTGCGTTACCAGCTCAATTTGCCTATTCATGGGGATGAGACAACAAAACATGTCCAAGGTGCTGGGGGAGGAATTGAATTACCTCCACCAGCAAGTTCTGTCAGGGACAAATTTTCTGTGACTTCTGAGCCCACGACAAAGCTCCCAAAGAAGCAGCTACTCCAAATTCTGTGCCTTGTCAGCCTCAGAGATTAATTGAATTATCCAGCAGCTTTCGCTAAAGGAATGAGGTTAGAAAAAGCTTTGTTCCCTCCTAGCCCACTTGTTGATTCATCATTTTTAATAAGGGGCATAATTATTATAAACTGTTTGGGACAGAGATGTAGAGCAGATGCCCCAGCAGCTGATTTGTAGGTTGTTCATTTCCTACTATTGCTTTAATAGGAAAATTTAGCATTAGAAATTGAGATTTTTTTTTTCCCATATGCATCGCTTCAGCTCCCTGAAGAACTGCAATGAAGATCTGGGACTTCAAACCACCTCGAAGTCATTCTCACCTTCCCCAGGGTCCACAGCACTGCCCTTCCTCTGCCCTCAGCTCCCTGCAGGGCTTTGCAGACTCAGAGCAAGTCCCATTCAGTGACCCCCAATTAAGGAGCTGCTGCTTTGATGAGGATTAGTGAGGATTGGCCTGGCCCAGTGTCACTGTCACTGCCCCAGGCCTCGTGCTCAGCTCCCCAGGGCAAAGCTGTAAGAGGATTGGGGTTTTAGGTTGTAAATACCTGCTCCTGCTGCTCAGGGTGAGCAGACACTCACTGTCACTTTGTCACCCAGGGGACACAGGGAGCAGGAGCCTCTGCAGGCAGGAGAATAGCCAGAGCCTGAATTTGAAGATTAACTGGGGTTCTCCTGCTGTTTTGCATTTTAGACGTGCAGAATGTTGGGGGACACCAACCCCAGCTGCAGCTCCCTGGTGGACTGTGCAGAATTAACATTTTCTCTGCAGGAAATAAATGTGGGGTTCTATTTCCATTGCACAGCCTTGCCTTGAACATCCTGAGCCTGGGGCTGCTCCAGTACAGTTCCAGCTTTAGAATCAGCCTCCACGTAGAGTTCCCACCACGTCCCAAGTTCCCAGCCCATTGTTCTCCCCTGCTATTTCCCCTCTCTCAGCCCCTCCTCGTCCCCAGAAGCAGCACCCACTGAAATGCAGCTTCTCCCACTTTGCAGAGGTGCCTTCTCAGAAGTTTTCCTGGTGAAGCAGAAGAGCACTGGCAAGCTCTTTGCTCTGAAATGCATCAAGAAGTCTCCTCTCAACAGGGACAGCAGCTTGGAGAATGAAATAGCAGTGCTGAAAAAGTGAGTGTGACAGTCCCAGGAACATTCCTGGTGTGCTGGGTGCCTTCAGCAAAGGGTCTGGTCCCCCTGCTGATGGTGCCTGGAGCTCCAAAAGGAATTGGATGGGCAGCAGTGATCCTCTGCCACGCAGGGGGAGGGACAGCAGCCCCAGAACACCCAGTGAACTTTCCCTGGTGATTAAAGCAAGATGCCTGCCGGCTTTTCCACCTCAGAGCCCCTTCTGTCCTTGCCAGGATTCGTTTCTGACCCACATTTCCGTTTGCAGAATAAAGCACGAAAACATCGTGACTTTAGAAGATATTTATGAGAGCACAACCCACTTCTACCTGGTCATGCAGCTGTGAGTACCAGCAGGGCCATTTCTTTGGGGCCACGGAGGAAGCACGGGGCAGGAGCAGGGTGATGTGTGGGGTTCAGCACCCGCACCCCAGAGCCCCTGGAGGGTCCATTCCAACCACCCCAGACTCTCCTCGTGGGCCCTTGGCCCATCCCCATCCTAACAGCAACTTTCTGAACCACGATTTGGGTCTATTTATGCAAATGAATTCCTCCCAGCTTGGCAGGGCAGAGACAGAAGTATTTCCAATGAAAGCTGTGCCACGCAGGGTTTCTAGAAATGGAATGGGCACCGTGTCAGCAGCAGAGGAAGAGCTCTGAGCACACGGCTGCTGCTGCTTTACTGCAGATTTAGTAAAGAACAAAGCCCTATGACCACTTGTGGAGTGGAGCCTGAGGCTGGGCTGGCTACCTGCAGCTCAGCCCTGCCAGGACTTGCCTCACAGCCTCGCCCAAACTGCCCGGGTTCACCAGCAATCCCCACTGGGATTGCACCCAGGAGCACCCATCAGCCTCAGCCTCCCAAAACCTGCCCAAAAAGGACCAGAAACTCGGCTGCCCTAACACAAAAGCTTTGTTTACCTTTTCTCCAGTCCTCCTCTTTCTAAGCTGCCCTCCCCACAGGGTGTCTGGGGGAGAGCTGTTTGACAGGATCCTGGAGCGGGGCGTTTACACGGAGAAGGACGCCAGCCTGGTGATCCACCAGGTGCTGACAGCTGTGAAATACCTGCACGAGAACGGCATCGTGCACCGGGACCTGAAGGTGAGCCCTGTCCCCAGGGCCGTGGGGACACTTCCCCCGCTCTGCCCCGCCACCTCCTGCTCCTCTTGGCTGTTCTCCTGCCACCAATTTCACCCTCTGAGCACCCCCCTCGTGTTCACAGCCTGAGAACCTCCTGTACCTCACCCCCGAGGAGAACTCCAAAATCATGATCACGGACTTTGGCTTGTCGAAAATGGAGCAGAACGGGATCATGTCCACGGCCTGTGGGACTCCAGGATATGTGGGTGAGCCAAGGGGCAGGAGTGGCCTTGTGCTGCTGGATCTCCTGGGAAAAGTGGTGTGCACATGCAGGACGTTGCCTGGAAGAAGGGAAATACATCAGCATGTTGATAACAACATGGGACTCGCAGATGAACTACACAGAAAACGAGTGTGGGCACTGAAAAATCTCAGTATTTAAAAATGCAAAGAAAAGGGTAATTTTGAGGCCAATATATTTATTGAAAAAAGTTATAAAAATGATTTTAATGCAATGGGATTTTGTTTAATTCCCACCAGCCTGCATTGGGTGGGTGCAGCTCCCTGGGTAAACCTCAGCATGCAGGCAGAGATTGTCTGTGGTTCTTTCTTTTTAATGGCATAAAAAACCCCAAAAAAACACAGACCAATTCAGCTGGGAAATGGGGCTGTTACTGCCTGAAACTCCTGCTTTTCCCAGTGTTGGATAACTCATTATTGCTCAGAATTGCCCTTTGCTTTTGCTGTCCTGCAGCCCCCGAGGTGCTGGCCCAGAAGCCCTACAGCAAAGCCGTGGACTGCTGGTCCATCGGGGTCATCACCTACATCCTGTGAGTAGCAGCAAGAGCACATCCCGCTGCTTCTCCCCGAGTTTCCAGCTCCCCCGGGGCTCTGCGGGCCGGGGGCGATGCCAGACCCCCCCTCCTCCTGTGCAGCACTGCACTGAATCCCTCCCAAACACAGAAATTAACGTGGGGAATCGAGTGCAGGAGCGGAGATGAAAGGAATCACATTTGCTCTGTTCCGTGCCTCAGCCTGTGCTTTGTTTTTTTCCTGTTCCCTACAAATACCGTTCCATCTTCCCGGGTACTTTTTGTTTCCTTTCCTCCCACGCTGCTCAGCTCGGTACCAGCTGTGGCTTTGTCCCCTGGCTGCTGCAGGGGAGTTTTTAACTCCTCTGTGCAGCTTTGCTGATCCCCCGAGCAGAGAGGGACAGCGGGGTGGGCAGGGCAGCTCCTCTGTCACTCCTGTCCCTCCTCACCCGCGTGGCCCCCGGAGGAGCCCGTGCCCACCCTTGTGGTGGCACTGAAGGGCCCCTGGCTCTCTGCTCTGCTCCAGGCTCTGTGGGTACCCTCCTTTCTATGAAGAAACTGAGTCCAAACTCTTTGAAAAGATTAAGGAAGGCTACTACGAGTTCGAGTCTCCGTTTTGGGACGATATCTCCGAGTCAGGTAAAGCTGCGGGGCCGGGGAGCTCCCACCCCAAACCCCCTCAGCAGGGAAGCCCTGAACGCCCTGTGCTGCCTCAGCAGGCTCGGGGAGGGCTGCAGCTCGGGGCTCCGTCCCTCACACCGCACAGGCCCTGGGATGTGGGAATGGTGGGAATGATCAGAGGCTCCGTGCCCTCGGTGCCGGGGGGACGATGCCAAAGCAAAGCTGCCCTGGCAGAGAGGGCCGTGCTTGGAGCCTGCCTGGAATGCAGCATCCTCAGCTGAGGCCGTGGTTAATGTCAACCTGATTGTCACAAATGATTGTTGAGCTCTGAGTGGGCTTAGTTTCCCTTGGAAGCGTCCAAGGCCAGGTTGGAGCCACCTGGGCCAGTGGGAGGTGTCCCTGCCCATGACAGGGATGGCACTGGATCAGCTTCAGGGCTCCTTCCAACCCAAACCATTCTGTGGTTCTGGTAGAAGGGAAACTCTGGGGCTTTTTCCCCATTTTTTTCCTCTGTCCTGCCAGCCACCAGTTCCCCAGCCCAAGCTGCTGGTGGAGCTCCCCTGTGCACAGCTCACTGCAGGCAGCATCCTCACAGCTTATTTCCACATCAGTCTTTTAAACAAACAAACAGGCCTAGCAGGGGGTGTGCTGGGTTTAATAACAAACATCACAACCCTTCCTGCAAGAAAAACGAAGGGGAAAAAAGGGGAGGGATGTAAGAGTTCTTCAGGGCAGCTTCTGAATCTGCTCAGTTTGCACTTCATGGTTTTTAGAGTTATTTTTTAGGTGAATAATTCAGCTCCAATTCACACAATCCAAGAGTGAAGTTTGGTTAATCCAGCATTGATATTTTGTCATCTGGAGCCTGTGACTATAAGAATCTTCCTTTACTCCAGTAGTCACAGAATTGTTAAGGTTGGAAAAGGTCTCCAAGGTCAAGTCCAGCCTTTGAATCCCATCAAACCACACCACCAAGCACCATCCGCTCATTTTGTGAGCACTTCCAGGGATGGTGTCTCCACCAGTCCCTGGCCAGCCCCTGCCAAGGCCTAACCACCCTTTCAGTGGAGGAATTTTTCCCAGTGCCCACCGTGAGCCTGCCCTGGTGCCGTGACACAAACCCCTTCCCCTCAGGGCTGCCCTCTGTGCCTTCATTTCCCACATCCTGGTAGGAGCGGCTGTGGGAAGGAGGAGAAAACAACCTTCTGTCTGTGCTTTTCCCCTTTCCCAAACAGCCAAGGACTTCATCCGACACCTGCTGGAGAAGAACCCGAGCGCGAGGTTCACCTGTGAGCAGGCGCTGCGGCACCCGTGGTGAGCCTGGGGTGGCCACGGGCACTCTGCAGCCCCAGGGCTCGCCCTGCGTGCTCCCTGTGCTCCGTGGGAGCAGGGGACAGGGGTGTCCCCGGGAGCAGGAGTGTCCCCGGGAGCAAGAGTGTCCCCGGGAGCAAGAGTGTCCCCAGGATTGTCCCTGGGAGCGAGAGTGTCGCCAGGAGCAGGAGTGTCGCCAGGAGCAGGAATGTCCCCAGGGGTGTCCCCAGGAGTGTCCCCAGGAGTGTCCCCAGGAGTGTCCCCAAGAACAGGGGTGTCCCCAGGAATAGGAGTGTCCCCAGGAGTGTCCCCGGGAGCAGGAATGTCCCTGGGAGCAGGAGTGTCCCCAGGAATGCCCCCAGGAACAGGAGTGTCCCCAGGAGTGTCCCCAGGAGCAGGAGTGTCCCCAGGAACAGGATTGCCCCCCACCCCGTCATTAACGTCCCCGCCTCCCCGCGCTCCCGGGCTGGCTCCTCCTGGTGTGCAAAGGAAGCAGAAGATGAATAATTAAGGATGCAATTTGTGCATATTTGCCTCCACAAACAGAGGCAGAGGAGAAGTCCCACCCTGAGCTTTCCCAGCCTTTGAAGTGTGTGTTTGTGTTACATTTTGTTGCTGTTTCTCCTTTGGGTTTAATTATTGCTGATTGAACGTACAAAGCAGTTCAGTGCTTCCAGAATGTGGAATGCCTTACAAATGCCATCTGCCTACGAGCCCGTTTTCTTCTCTTCCCATCTGCAGGATTAATGGAAACACAGCCCTCCACCGTGACATCTACCCATCTGTCAGTGCTCAGATCCAGAAAAACTTTGCAAAGAGCAAATGGAGGGTAAGTGGCTGCTGCCAGGAGCCCACGGCCATTTCACCAAGTACCAGTTGCTGTCAGGCAGTGCTGGGCAGGGCTTCAGCTGGGGGGGCAGGCACCCAAAAGCTGGATGCTCCAAGGCTGGAATTGCCTGCAGTCGATGTTTATGGGGCGTTTGGAGCAATATTCCCTGCTGCAAAGTGAACTGGGAGATTCCCCACCAGCATGGAGCTCCGGGGGCCTCACCAGGAGAGCAGAGGGCAGGGGCTCATTTCCAGCTGCTCCCCATTTTCCCCGGCTCCAAACGCATCAGCAGCTCGCCCTCGATGGAGATCGAGGTGTTAATGGCAGGAATGTGCCCACCCAATGTGCCCACCCAATGTGCTGGCAGCACCGTGCCTGGTGTCACCTGGGTGGGGGCAGCGTGTCCTGGCACCCCCAGCTGCTCTGGTGTCACCTGGGTGGGGGGCAGCGTGTCCTGGCACCCCCAGCTGCTCTGGTGTCACCTGGGTGGGGACAGCGTGTCCTGGCACCCCCAGCTGCTCACCGGGGCTTTTGTCTCCTTCCCCAGCAAGCCTTCAACGCCGCGGCCGTCGTGCACCACATGAAGAAGCTGCACATGAGCGGGCACGGGGCAGCCGAGGGCTCTGTCCTTGTCACAGAGCCCCCGGAGCCCCCCAGCCCCACGGGGACCCCCTCGCCAGCAGCGCCAGGCGATGACAAGGACACAGCACAGGGCCCCTCACAGGGGCACCCACACCCACCCAAACCCGCTGAGCCCCAGCAGGACACGGGAATGGGGGAGGAAAAGCTGCCAAGGCCCCCAGAGGAGGGACCCCTGCCTGGGGACAGCAGCCTGGCCCTGTCACAGAGCCCCCAGAGCCCCCCAGAGGAGGGACCCCTGCCTGGGGACAGCAGCCTGGCCCTGTCACAGAGCCCCCAGAGCCCCCCAGAGGAGGGACCCCTGCCTGGGGACAGCAGCCTGGCCCTGTCAGACACCCACAGCCCCCCGGGCAGGAGCTCCTGTGGCTGCAGCCCCTCCTGCGTGGGCCATGAGAAGACAAAGGCGTCCTCCTGCTCCGAGACAGTGCTGCTCAAAAAGTCTTCAAAATCCCAGTAAGTGCCCAGGTGATTCCCATTAACTCCCAGCAAATTCGGTGGGAATGAGCATCCCTGGAGGGAGAGGCCTGGCACAGGAGTTGTGGCTGGGTGGAGGGAGAAGGGGAGGGAAGAGCCAATGCTTGGTTTGGCTGGGAGCTGTGCCCAGCCCAGCTCTCCTGTGTGTGTCCCAGGACGGGGCGAGCAGGGTGCCCAGGCTGGGTGGCACAGCTCCCCAGGCTGGGTGGCACAGCTCCCCGGGGACTGCAGCACGCTGGTTTTCCAGAAGAGTCATCAGGGCTTCGAGCTGCTGGTGCTGAGAGGCTGCAGCCAGCCCTGCTCTGCTCTCACAGCTGATGTTCTGTACATTGACGCCACAATTCCCCTACAGAATGATCCTAAATAATTGCTGTTTCTCTTCTTTCTGTTCCCTTTCACCCATTCCCAACCAGTCATTTCAAGTCAGAGGTTCTTGTTCCAATGAAAACCAGTAAACACTCGTCCCACTGCGGCGCTGGGCAAACTGGGGTTTGTTTGATCATGTGATGGAGGCAGCCACATGCTCAGAGGTGAGTGCCCTGCAATCCAATCATCAGCTGCTCTTCACTAATCCCATGAGGGCAGGCAAAAGGGAAAGGCACAAACAGCACAGCGATTGTACACGAAATAAACAAACCCAGGGTTTTTGCAAGAGAAAAAGCCTTTCAGCAAAGCACCTGTCCAGCAATGACTCAGCTCTCAGCTTCCATCAGGGCCAGGCCACTCAATCCAACTTCTGCATCACAACGAGGTTGCCCAGGAACGTGAGAGAGGAACCAAGCGTGGGTTTGTCCTACCAAACTCTACAGTGATTTCAAGCTCTTCACTGGGAAGACGCTGATGCAAACCTGTCCCTCAGCTGGGGTTGGGGCTGTTCAGCTGTGGCCATGGGCACAGGGCTGACAGGAGCTGCAGGTCCAGGGCTCAGCACAGGCAGCAGATTTGGCCCAGGCAGCCTTGAATGTCTTTGCTTTACAAAATTAGTATCTCTGGGCTCCAAAGACAGAGTAAAACAATGCAAGTTTGATGCTGTGTGACCACAGCTTGGCTCAATCCTGTTATCATTTGCACCCCTTTGTATGTGAGCAGGGAGAAGCTTCGCTGTTAGATCCTGCTCCAAGGGGTGTCCCAAAGGTGAGCTCCTGCTGGCAGAGCTCTCCTCAAAGGCGACATCAAGCGAGCTCGCTGCTCTCATGTCCTGTGCCAGTCTCTGCTGATGAGGTTGTTTGAGCAGGACTGCCACGCACAAAGGATTAACAGCAGAGACAAAGGCGAGTTAGAGCCAGCACAGACTCCAAAGAGGCTCAATCCAAGGATCAGGGCTGTAACAAGCCTTTGTAAGAGCCCACAAAGGGATCCCGGCTGTCCCCGCTGTGCCTCATTAGCAGCACGTTCTGCAGGTAGCAGGGCAGTGAAACAAAGCCCAGTCCTCACCTGGAATTCTCTCTCTTGCAGAACCAGAAGGGCTCTTTTACTCTTTTCTGCACTTCAGAGCCAGAGGCTGCCAGTGTGAGCAGGAAAGGAGGCTCTGCCCCAGCAGCAGCTCTCGAGAGCAGTGCCCAGCTGGGGACAGGGGCACAGCAGTGCCAGGATCCGTCCCTGCACTGAGCTCGGGCTGTTTCTGGATCGTTCCAGCTGGGAGGAGGCGAGGGAAGGTCTGAGGCTCCTGCTCCCACCCCCTGTACATTATCATAGAGCATCTTCAGTGCTCCCAGCTTCTGTTTTCTGTACCCTGTGTAGCTGTCAATGCACAAATGCACTGCACAACAGCAACCCCACCAACCAAAGCCATGCAGAGCTTCACGCCCACGGCAGCTCAGTTGTTTTTACAACCCTCACCCTCTCCTCGGGCTTGGTTAGCCCCAGGCTTTGGCACTCTGGAGTTCAGCTGCCCAGGCTGCTCAGCCCTCACTGCAGCTGCAACAGGAGAGAGAACCTGCTAGAAACCTCCCTGTGTCTGACAGTAACACAGCAAGGCCTGAGCTCTGCTTCCAAGGCTGTAACTGCACAATGAACACTTGCTTAATAAAGCTGAGATTTGTTTTGTAAAGTGCCTCTTGGTTATTCATAGAAATCTGACCTGGAAATGGTCTGTTAAGCCCCTGCTAAAGCTTTCCCTGCACATCCCAGACCTGCTCCCACTGGTGTTTTTCTGGCAAAATGTTCCATGGTAAATAAGCAGATTGTGGCAGAAAATCAAACAAGACATCTGACTTCACCTTTGACTATGAGCCTGTGTTTCTCTAATTTGCATAAATATAGGTATGTGGTACAGAGGCAGATAAAATTCTCCATTTCTCTGATCTGCTTATTTGAAGGAAGATCTCAGAGGGAAGTACTGAAGCCATGGCATGTTTGAAGAATTAACTGCAGCACAGATAAAAAGCTTTAAAAGACCCCACAGGAGGGCTTTAATTTTGAGAGTGAAATTCAGCTTAAAGAGCTTGAACTGGCTAAAAGCAGAAAAATACAATTTCCTGGTTTATAAAGCCCTCTGGAATAACAGCCTGGGGATGGTGTTTATTTGCCATGGGAGCCTGATGTCTCTCCCCCTTTTTCCTCCAACCACTGGGCAGCGTCAGCCAGTCCAACCCACTCCGTGGGGTTGCTCCTTCGGTTCAGTGCAGCTATTTTCCAGAGCTGTGGAAAATTAACTTGCTAAAAATAGGGATGCTGGGCACAGGAGAACTCCAGCTGGCACACGGGAACGAATGCAGCAGTGGGTGTGTGCAGGGGAGGCAGCGATGCCCCGGAGCCCGGGGCTGCTCAGGAGCAGCTCTCGTAGTAGGCGACTTTCCTCTTGATGCTGTCCCGGATCCTTCCCACCTGCTCCTCCAGCCCCGACAGCCGCGACATCCTGGACACCAGAGCCTCGTTGCCTTCCTGAATTTCCGACTCCAAAGCTGAGGGGAGAGGGCAGGGGAGGGAAGGGTTACGTGGAGGGGTTGGGCTGAGCCTCCACCTCACTCCTGCACAGCTCTGATGGGGCAAGAAAACCAACATCCTGCACCCCCTCTGCTGCCATGCTCTGAACAACCCCCAAAACACCACTCCCATGAGTTTTGAATGCCAAACAGAAGTGAGTGTGTGGAGGAAGATGGGAGCACAGTGGCACTGCAGGGAGGGCTTCCCTTTGTGGTGACACCCTGGAAAACCCTGGATTTGCTGGCACAGCACCAGCAGCCACAGCCCAAATCCCACCCTCACTGCCCAAAGTGCACTGTCTCCCTCACCACTCCCTTCCCTCACACCACAGCAGTTAAAGCTCTTCCCCAGGGCATGAGGACAGCGGGTTTGTGAGAGCCTTACTTTCCATCCTGAGCATGATGCCCATGGTCTCCTGGAAGAGCGCCTGTGCCTCCTGGCCAATGCTCTGCACCCTCCTGCCCTGCTCCCCCAGCTCCAGGCCCTGCCCCATCCTGCTCTGCAGCTCTGAGTACAGCTCCTTCACCTGTGCAAAAGCCTGGGGAAAAGCAAACAAACACAGCAGGTAAGATCCAGCAGGCTGTGGAGAAGGGGGATTTCCAGTGTGGAATCCTGTTCAGACATTAAATGGATACTGCAGCAGAGCTCTGTCTCTGCTACCAAAGGTGTGAGTTTGTGATGCACTCAAAGACTGACAGAGCTCCGTGAGCTGCTCTGCCTCAGGCAGGACAGACCAGAAACGAGTTCCCAGCAAAGGGCGTTAGGATTGGGAAGGAGTCTGGAGCGATCCGGCAGTGGGACGATGCTGTGGTGTGACAGCCATGCCCTGCACAGGAAAGTCTCCTGGCTGGGGCACAGCTGGCTGTGCTGTGATGGCAGCAGGAACACCCCACAGCCGGTACCTGCTGGGCACTGCTGGCAGCAGGCACACCCCACAGTACCTGTTGGGCACTGCTGGCAGCAGGAACACCCCACAGTACCTGCTGGGCACTGCTGGCAGCAGGAACACCCCACAGCCAGTACCTGCTGGGCACTGCTGGCAGGGGCCACACCCCGCAGTACCTGCTGGGCACCGCTGGCAGCAGGCACACCCCACAGTACCTGCTGGGCACTGCTGGCAGCAGGAACACCCCACAGTACCTGCTGGGCACAGCTGGCATCAGGCACACGCCACAGCCGGTACCTGCTGCGCACTGCTGGCAGCAGACACACCCCACCGTACCCGCTGCGCACTGCTGGCAGCAGACACACCCCACCGTACCCGCTGCGCACTGCTGGCAGCAGACACACCCCACCGTACCCGCTGCGCACTGCTGGCAGGGGGCACACCCCCCAGTGCCTGCTGGGCACAGCTGGCTGCGCTGTGCAGGGCTGGCAGCAGGAACCCCCCAGAGTACCTGCTGGGCACTGCTGGCCCGCTGTGCCGCCGTCCCCGCCGTGTCCCGCGTGTCCCCGGCCCGCAGGCGGTTCTGCTCCGCGCCGCGCTGCAGCCGCGAGAGCCGCCCGGCCAGCGCGGCCAGCCCGGCCCCCACGGCCCCCACGCTCTTCTCGGCCGGCCCAAGGACAGCCTGGATCTGCGGGCAGAGGGATCCCCTCAGCAGGGGCCACATCCAAAGCCGTCCCCGTGCGGGGAGCGGCTCTGCCGGCTGAAGGGCACGCACGGGGACGGGACTCGGGCTCCACGCTGGGAAGGCACCGGGCACCCCTCACCTCCTCCACGCGCTCCTGGATGAAGCGCAGCGAGGAGCCCGAGCCCCTGAGGGCCCCCTGGGCCTCCAACAGCACCGTGTTGGCTCGCTGCAGGCTCCCCAGCACCTCTTCCACGCTGCCCTCCACGGCGTTGGCCCGGTTCCTGCGGAAAGGCGGGCAGCAGCCAGGAGTGAGTGTGGATAAGGGCACAGACTGGAAGGCCAGGTCACAGAGGTAAAATCAGGGAGTTTGGGAAGCAAGAGAGGATTGCTACTGGGAAGGTTGCGATCTCCCACCCCCAAAACCCACACATCTGGACTCCAAGCAGGTTTCCTTGTGAGAGAAACATCAGTTCCACTTCACAGCCTCAAGCAGAGGAGACAAAGAAGGCGAGAGAAACACCTTCCTTCAAACTAGCCAGAAACGTTTATTCCATGGTGTATGACAAGGTATCAAAGGGAAAGCAGTAACCACAGGAGCAGTGGGACTGCTCAGGCTGGGTGACAGAGCTCTGGAGAAAGCCAGGCTCCCCTACCTCATCACTTCCAGCAGGTTAAGCAGGTGTCAGACACTGCCAAGGAGTTTAGAGATTTATCCTGCTGACCTTCTCGCTGGGGTATTGCTGCAAGTCAACTTGTGACAAAGCAGATGCTCCAAATTGGCAAGGACACCCTGTAATTACTTTTTAAGGGACCGTGGAATAATCCTCCCAACTTTCACCCAGAAAACAAATAGCCCCTTGACTCTCCCCATGCTGTCTTGTGCAATTAGGATGTAGGTCACCAATATCAACTAATACCAGGGCAACGCTGTCATCTCCCAGCACAGGCACTCGAGATAAGAGAAAAGCCTCCACTGCTCTTGATAAAGCCCTTCTTGTCCTGGTATCTATAACAGGAACTATTCTTGGGAGATTTATTCACCCTGGGGCCCAGGGAGGCATCTGGAGATTGCAGACTCATTCCTTTAGGCACTGGATGGACACAGAAGATCCTGGCCTAAAACTTCAGATTGTGCAAAAGTCAGGACGGCTCGGGCAGAGCAAGATTGGAACCCAGCTGAGAACCACCAGTTCCACCCCAGCCAAGGGACCCTCAGCTGCCAAGGGCCGTGAACCCCCACTGACCTGGCCTGTTCTGCCTCCTGCTGCAGCCTCTTGGCCCTGGCGATGTCCTCGGCCGTCTGGGCAAGGACGTCCTCCGGGCACTGCAGCTGCGCCGCCAGCCTTTGGATCTCGGTCATTCTCCTCCGGACTGCAGCAGTGTCCGTGGGGAGGCGCAGGGACAGGACTGACTCACTGATTTCCTGGACAGAGGCAGGATCCGTGTCCTTGTCTGCAGAGCCAGCACACACACAGCATCAGGGAAGGTGGGAGTGCAAAGGCAAGGGAGGAGGAGGGCAGACACCCATGCACATCTCACACACATCTCCTCATCCCAGACAGCTGCCAGGATCCCTTCTGAATTCATCTCCTTCAACTCCATGCGCTTCTCACTCACACCAGCAAAACTTTCAGGAAACAGCTGAAATGACACCTTGACTTTGGGAATGGTAATGCCATGGCTGAGACCAGGCAGGCAGCCCTCACTGAGCAGATGAGGGTGTGTTTCAAGACAAGCCTTTTTTCATTTCACAAATAAAAGTTAATAAATCAGAAGCAGGCAGAGCCCAAGGGACATTAGCCCAGCAATTAGCTCAGAAATATCTTCACTCATCATTAACACCAGGCAGCACCAGATGACCTGATTTTCTTATTCAGCTAATGCTCAGGAGGCTCATTATGGTATTACAATCTGTCTGTGAACAATAAGTCATCCCATCAGTTTGTAGGACAACAAGGAATTCTCATCTGATTAACAGCCTGCTCCAGAGAGGGCTCATCTGTCTGTCTGTCTGCATCAGCGAGCGTGGCCAGAAAACCTCTCTGCATCAGGTCAGGGCTGGCTGCAAATCCCCATCCCTGGAACGTCCAGGGAACACCTGGACATGGCACTCAGTGCTCTGGGCTGGTGACAAGGCGGGGATTGGGCACGGCTTGGACTCGGTGACCTTGGGGGCCTTTTCCAAGCCGGGTGATTCCCTGAGCACTCCAAACAGCAGCTGTGTCCGTGCAGAAAGCAGAGGCCAGCCTGCAGTGCCCGAGGTACCTGCCAGGAAGCTCCGCAGGCGCTGCAGGAGCTGCCGCAGGCGCCGCACGTCGCCCTGGATCTGCGTCCTGCTCACGCCCAGCTGCTCCGCCAGCCGCCGCACGCTGCTCTGGATCTGACTCGCTGACAGCTCCGTCGTCTTGATCTGCACACAGCAATGGCCTGCTGGGGCCTCTGCTCCATGCAGAGCCCACAGCCCTGCCCCAGCTCTGGCCTGGGCCAGGCACGATGCTATTTCCCTGTTCCCGCTGTGCCAGAGCTTTAAGGGACTGTAAATGTTAGAGACTGAGGGTTGGATCTGCAAAGGAAGCTCTCAAAGAGGGACGGCATCATTTAGCTTTTAAAAACACCTTTGAAATGGATTTTGAATTACTTTGAAAGCTCACTTTCTCTTTGTAAGGCACAGAGAGAAGCTGCAACAGCCCTAACACATGAACTCTCTCTGATTGTATCAAATGCATCAAACCTGCAGAATCTGAGAGTTTTCCATATTCCCAACCCTTCTCCACACTGATCCCAACCCAGGAGGGAGAGAGGCTTCCTTGTGCTGTGTCCAGTGCCTTCAGCTGGGGAGGCAGGACCCACACACACAGCAGGGAGCCTCCCACTCCAAAACTCCTGGATTTCTGACGCTGCCCAAGGGATCAAGCCTCAAAGAGAGGTTGAGGTGGGCATTCCTTGCTCTCTGCCGTGGTAAGCAGAGCGGGGGGACGGGCAGTGCCCACACTCACCAGCTGTGCCGTGTCCTGGAGCCGGGCGCTCAGGCTGCTGAACTCCTTGGCCGCTTGCCCGGCCGCAGCCAGGGCCCCGCGGGCCAGCGGGAAGAGGCCATGGCAGGGCTGGCCAGCCCCACACACAGAGCTGTTGTCCCGAGGGCACAGCAGCCCCTGGCAGCGGGCAGGGGTGCACGGCTCCACTCGGGCCCCTCCGCACACCTGGGCAGGGAGAGAACAGCGGGAGTTGGGCAGCGCCCGCCTGGACACGCCTCAGTGCCCACGGGGAGGCGAACACAGGCCCACGGGGATGGCAGGCCCTGCCAGGGGAGATGGGAACTGCTGAGGTCACACTGCAGGAGCTGTGTGGGCACGGGAGGGAGCCCAGCAGGCTGGCAGTGACGCAGGTGGCACAGCCCAAAGCACTGGAGGTGTGCCACCGTCAGAGAAGGGCAGCCAGAGCTGGATGCCCTCACCTGAGCCAGTGACACCAGGTCAGCCTGGCCTCACCAGCCTGAGCTGGAGCAGCAACAGGAGCAAAGCAGGAGCCAAGCCCCAGTGGCTCAGGATGAGTAACAGCACATCTGTGTGGAGCAAACATCTCTGCAGAACAGCCCCTCTGCCCTGTTTGCTTTGGGGGAGAACTGCACGAGAAGCCCCTGGAGAGCAGCAGTTTTGACCCTGGCACCTGGCAGAGCTGGCCCCAAAGCCACACTGCAGCAGGGGCATAGCCAGGCCAGGCTGGTGGCTCGGAACGTGCTGGTGCCCCCAGCAGCAGAGGGGAGGCTGGTGGTCTCCACAGCAACCGACACCGAAATGGATCTCCATGGCAATAACAGAGCAGAGAAGGAGAAACAAGAGAAACCTCATCCAGAAATTAAGTGGAGACACAAGAAATGACAGGAGAGAGTCCCCGGAGGGAAAAGTACACAGCGGGAGGGGGTGGAGGGCAGTGATCTGTGATCCCTCAGCCAATCCTGCAGCCGAGCCTGTCTGGACACAGCCTTGGTCCTGCCGTGCCCGAGGAGGGCTGCAGGGCTGCAGGATGAGACTCCTGAGCTCCACAGGGCCCCCTGCAAACCAGACACCCCCGTGGGGAAGTTAACATCCCGCTTTGCATCTTCACCTGGTTGACGACAGGGGTGAGGTCGGGGGCGGAGGCCAGCTCGCCCTTCAGGGCCAGCAGCTTGGCCGTGTCCCCAGCCAGGTCCCCCTCCAGCCCCGCGGCGCTCCGGCGGCTCTCCCTGGCCTGGGCCAGCAGCCCCGGGGCAGCCGCGGCCAGGCTGCTGGCACTGCTGGAGCTCTGGTAGGCAGAGCGGATGGTCTGGAAGGCTCCTGTGGGGATAAAGGCGATCAGTGGCACAAACGAGACGGGAATGCAGCGCGGCCGCTCGGGGAGGCGCTGCCGCTGCCCGGCGCTGTGCGCAGGAGAGGGCGCAGCCAGGGATTAGTCACCAAGGCATCACCAAAAACTCCTTTTCATGCCAAACACCTTCCAGCCGTTCCCTCAGCGAGCTCCTGAAGGACTGAACTCGGGGCTGAGGTTAAAAGGCTGAAAGCCAGCCGAGGCACACACGCTGATCCCGGGTTTTGGCAGGGCAGGACAGATTTCAGAGCCTTTTCCCAGCTCCCGAGCCCCTTCATTCCCCTCCAGCGCAGGCTGGAGGAGGGTGGCCAGGACATGGAGCTCTGAGGTGCAGAGTGAACTGTCCTGGTGCCACAGGGCACGGCTGGCACGTCCCCAGGCTGGGTGCTGTGGCGGGGAGGGGACAGCAGTGAGGCACTGCGAGAGGAGGAGCTGGAGCGGGGACCCACGGCACAACCACCGGCATCGTCACAGGGCTTAATCAGCTCTTCTCCTCCCCAGTGCCTGACAGCGCCCGGCTCTCTTCCCCACCCTCCATCCCTTCCATCCCTGCACACCCTCCACCCTCTCGGTGCACTCAGTGACACCCCCCAGCAGGGCTGTCCCCTTCCCACCCCTCCCTGGCAGCAGAGACCTGGTGGGAAACAGGAGCAATGAGCTGCCAGCCCCAAAACACCAGAGCAAATGCCCCAACAGTGTGAAAGCCCAGGTCATGGAGGAGATCTGTTTGCTGTTCTGAGGCTGACAGGGTTAAAAACCCCTTTTCATCCACCCGGCCAGTGGGAAACCCCAGGCAGTCACGCTGAGGTAAATTAATGATTGCAAATTAAGAGGTGTTGCAGCTGCAGAGCTGTACCTGACAGGTCCTTGCTGCGGCTGGTTTCAAACTGGCTCCTCTTGCTCTGGTACAGGGAGTTGGTGACAAACAAGCTGCTGTTGAGGGCTTCGAGCTCCCTCGATAGAGAGGCAGTGTCACCCAGGAAACGAAGGTCGGGATTTATGCCTCGGACCTGCTCCCTGGGAGAGAAAAAGAACAAATTGTGAGTTAGGTAGAGAGCAAAGCACCTGCAGACACAGAGCAGGGCTGAGAAGGCCACCTGTGCTGGGGCCCTTCTGAGCCCAGAGACGGCCGAGGACACGCCAGGGCCTCGCAGGTTTGCGGAGAGAGGAGCTGGGCTGCCCCTCCACAGCAGGGCTGTGCCCACACAGGACCAGGAATGCTGGATGTGCCCTGAGAGTGCCACCCCGCAGCCCTGAGAGTGCCACCCCGCAGGCTGCCCACGCTCCTCCTGCCTCGGGGACGTTGTGCACGGGTCAGGCACACGTGGCAGCGCTGCTCTGCCACTTCCCTGCTCCCCTGGCGAGCGAAGCCAGCACGGCAGGGACAGAAACGGAGCAGAAGCCGTGAGATCAGCTCGCAGAGCAACCCCAGCAGCTCCTGGCGGGTCAGGGATGCGCCCCACGGGCAGCACCCGTCCCTCACCTGATGGCAGCGAGCGCGCTGCCCGCCTGGGCCAGGCCCTGCTGTGTCACAGGGGGGTGGCCGAGGATGCCCTGTGCCTGCTGCAGGTTGCCCAGTGCCTGCGAGAGGCGGGGGCCCAGCTGGGAGCCCCCGGTGCCCGCGGGCAGCCGCGCTGTGGCGTTGGCCAGGCCGGCCTGGCGCTGGCGCAGGCGCTCCGTGTCCCCGGCGTAGGTGTGGAAGCAGGGGTGGCACAGCTGGCAGCTGGGGTAGGGGCCGCAGTGGCCCTGCTGGCACTGGTCACAGCGGGTCCCGGTGACACCGGCGCGGCAGAGGCACCGGCCCGTGGCCTTGTCACAGCCCACCTCCTCCGTGCCCTGGAAGTCGCAGTCACACTCTGGGACAGGAAAGGTGGAGGGAGAGAGAAAGTAGTGGTGATTAACTTCATATCTGTATAAAAGCAGCCTCTTAATTAGGGTTAATGAGGTCCCAACCCAACCTGACATCCATCCTCCTACCAGCTTCTGCAGCGGCTGGGACAAAGGTGGCACAGGCAGAGGAACGGGAAGAGCCCCCAGGCCCAGGAGCTGGCACAGCCCCTGACCCTACAGGGCCAGCCCAGCATGGCCCAGGACTCGCCCAAGGCTGCTGGGAGGGCACTGGTGGATACTGGAGATGAACTGGGAGGCTGTTCCAGAGAGGAAATCTCTCTTGCCAAACAGCATGGGAACGGGGATGTCAGGACATGGGCCAGCTGATCCTTTTCCCAGATAATCCCTGATCTCACACAGGAAATCCCCAGCAAGGCAAAGCAGTACCTGTGCACCCTCCCCGTGCATCTCTGTAGTGCCGGGGTGGGCACTGCTGCTGCCCCAGGGCCGAGCACGTCTGTCCTGTGAAGCCCTCCCTGCACGGGCACTGTCCTGTGAACTGAGAGGGGAGCACGTCAGGGACCCCCACTGCTGGGCACTTTCCTGGCAGAGCTCTCCCCCAGCTGCCCTTGACCACCAACGCCAGCACATGGACCATTTCCTGCTCTCAGCCTGTGCCCAGGGCATGCCCCAGGTGCCCGTGCCAGGCTGCAGCTCAGCACAGGATGCAAACAGGCTCCTAAGAGCCCCAGCACCACGAGGAGGGTGTTCAGCCTTGTTTCAAAAACAAAGCAATCGCCCACGAGCAGCTGCTTTGCTGTCTCAGGTCTCCTCCTCTGCTGAGCTCATTTGGAACCTATCTTGGCTCTTAGAATTTGTCATGGTTTGGGATTTTTTACATTTAATTTTCCCAGTTGCCTCTTAAGCCTGAAGTGGCACACATGCTTTTCATTGACAAATGAGCATAATTAACTTCCCTCGCCTGTATGAAGATGTCTTATTAGGACTGCCTTGATAAATATCAGGCTTGTTAAAGTGACTTAATCTTGCCTCAATAATCACCACCTTCTTTCATTTTCCTGAATAGTCTGTCGTGGTGTTTTCTAAGAATTAGGAGAAGGAAAATGGGAGTGGGATGCAGTGGTGAACACACGGCCCTTTTTGTGAAGGTTCCTATGGATGGGACAGGACAAAGGAGGTGGGTTTGATGTTCTGACAGGTCCCCAGCGAGGGGACACGGAGCCATGGCCGTGGCACCCTGGTCTGTGCAGCTCAACCCCCGAGAGCCCGTCACAGCAGCACCGTGGAGTCAGGAAAGGAGAACGCAGACAAGCACAGGGAAATGGAAAGGCAGAGCTGCAGCAGGAGAGGAGTGACCCCTGGGCTGCCTGGGGGTACCTGGTTGCAGTGGGGGCTGCGGGAGCCGCGGGGGTGGCAGGCACAGGGCTGGCAGCCCTGCCCGCTGCCCAGCCCCCAGTGCCCGGCCGCGCACTGCCCGCAGTCGCTGCCCACCACGTTGGGCAGGCAGAAGCAGCTCCCGGTGTCACCGTCACATAGCTCTGTGTCCTGCCGCGTCCCCAGGGCATTGCAGGTGCACCCTGCAACAGGGAGGGGCTGGCTGCGGTGGGAACAGCCTCCTGCAGCCACCCCAGGAGGGGCCCTCCGTCTGTCCCTTCCCACCTGAGCTCAGGAGATCTGCACCTCGCCCTGACAGCCCCACAAATGCTGCAGCAGGAACTGGAGCCCGAGGGGCTGCAGCATCCCCCAGCCCAGGGGGACACAGCAGTGCCCTGACCCACAGCTGCTCTCTGCATGCCATCACCTCCTGAGCACTGGGGGCACTCAGGATACAGCTGTACCCCCCAAACCCCACCTGCCCTGTGCTTTTTGCTAAACCTACGCCTAAAACCACCCCCAGATTGAACAAAGACCTTTTATAAACCTTTACAAAACGGGCCCTTGGCTTGAAAACCCCAAACCAAAGCAGGGCAGGACCCGGGTCCCTTTGAGAGGGGGCAGAGGTGGGGAGGGGGCACCCCGGGGGCCGGGGGGTGTCCCAGGGGTACTCACTGCGGCACCCAGCGGGGTTGGCACCGGCCAGCTGGGCAAAGCCCGGCTTGCAGAGGTGGCAGCGGTCGCCCTGCACGTTGTCCTTGCAGACACAGCGCCCTGTCCCCGGGTCACAGACAGAGCCGGGCACGGCGCCATCCGGGTCACACTCACAGGCTGCCAACGGGCAAGAAACGTCCCAGCTGAGGGGGCAGGTCGTGGGGAAGGTGCTGCGGGGCTTTGGGGTGTCACTCACGCAGACAGGCCTCGGGGTGGCTCGGCTCGCGCCGCGGGTTGCGGAAATAATTGGTTTTGCAGCGCTCGCAGTTGTTGCCCTCGGTGTTGTGCTGGCAGCTGTCACACACCCCCCCGCTGGCCCCGCCGCTGGCCTGGTACAGCTCGGGGTCAAAGTGGCACGAGGACGAGTGACCATTGCAGTCACATCCTAAAAAATCCCAGAAAACGGCTCACTTGGAGCTGGCACCGTGCAAACCCCTCCGGCAGCAGCGGCAGCGGCACTAGAGGGTGCCCGAGGCTCCTGTGTGACACGGTGACACCGGTGACAGCCCCACAGCGGCACCAGGGGCTCACGCTGGTGCGGCCCACGAGAGGCAAAGGTGCCGAGACACCGTGTCACCGCCCAGCCCCACGGAGTCCCGGGCGAGGGGCTGGGAGCTCCGGCTGGGCAGGTTTGGGGCAGGGGAGCACTGGCCGTACGCTGGCACTCGTGGGGGTCGCTGTCCTCGGCGGGGGCCCAGGGCTGGGCGTTGAACAGGGCAGCGCAGCGCTCGCAGTGGGGCCCGGCCGTGTTGTGCTGGCACACGCAGTGACCGGGGACCTGCTGCACGGACAAGGTGTCACCCGCCCTGCTGGCAGCGGCTCAGGACAGAGCCTCATCCTCCTGATGCCTCGCCAGCTCACGCCCACCAAAGAGCCTCCCAGAGCCCATTTCTGGTCACTGTGGCCAAGGTGTCCCGAGGAGCACCCCAGGCAGGCAGTGGACCCCCTGACAGCCCCTGGCAGAGCCATCCCAGTGGTGTCCAGCCCCTGGCAGCCCCTGGCAGAGCCATCCCAGTGGTGTCCAGACCCTGGCAGAGCCATCCCAGTGGTGTCCAGCCCCTGGCAGCCCCAGCTCACCGTGCTGTGCTGGTCCCCCGCGGGGGCACAGCGCTCGGCGTGGCCGTGGCAGAAGCAGCTCCCCAGCACCTGCATCTCCGTCACGGCGTAGAAGGTGCTGGGCGAGTGGTAGCCCTGGCGTGGGATGTGGGGCAGCTCCGTGAAGTTGATGCGCAGGTTGGTGAAGGGCCCCAGCTCTGGTGGGGACAGGGGACGGGTGTGAGGGGCTGCAGGTGCCCAGCAGGAGCCCCTTGCAATTGGTGAGGAGGGCTTGGAGCAAGGGAAGGGGGAATTGGCACAAAGAGCAGCAGCTGAGCTATCAGCAGAGACCAAACTCTGCTCCTTGACAGTCTGGATGTGCAGCTCAGGGTCCCCCAGGGGTTACCCCAGCTCAGCACTTCCCATCACTGCAGGGAGAACCACGAGGAGCCTCATTCCCCTGTCCCTTCTCAGCTCTGGAGGAGGCCCATCACTCACTCTCAACGGCTTGGCTGTAAGAGGAGCTGATTGTAGACCCCAAGTCTCGGACACTGAATTTCACCTTAGAGGGAAAAATAAACAGGCTAACAAGTAGGGAACTCAAGCTGCTCTCTGCTCCTGCTCTGGGCATTGTATGCTCTGGACTTGCCTCTGCACAACGTCACTAAACACAGAACAGCTTTTACAGCTGCAGAGCACTTTGCAGGAAGTCTAACACAACACCTCACCCAGCACAGAGCAGCAAAGGCTTTCCTGCCAGAGGAGCAGGAATCTTCCCAAGGAATGCCCTCAGCGGTGCTGGGTGCCATGGCCCCCTCCTCTCACCAGGTGTACCAGGCTTCCAGCCCACTTCCCTCACCAGGTGTACCAGGCCTCCAGCCCCCTCCCCTCACGAGGTGTACCAGGCCCCCTCCCCTCACCAGGTGTACCAGGCTTCCATCCCCCACCCCGTGTTCCCCAGTGGTGTCCCCAGGGCCACAGTGGGGGGTCCCTGGCACCAAGCCCCAGTCCCTACCGTGCCCCCGTGCACGGGGTGCCCCCGCAGCTCCTGGCACCGGGGGTCCTGCCAGCCCTCGGGGGGGCCGCGGGGCACGCGGGGGAAGGCGGCGGCGCAGTCGGAGGCCAGGAACTGCAGCACCTGCCACGTCCTGCCAGCGTCCAGCGAGCGCTCCACCAGCATCGCTGCGGGCGGCGACTGCGGGCACGGACAGACACACGGACAGACACTCGGGCTGGCACCAAGGGCCGGCACCACGGGCTGGCACCCCGCGAGCAGAGGAGCGCCCGCAGACACCAACCCTGAAGTGCAGCACGACGCTGTCCAGCTGGAACGTCTGCTCCAGGTCCAGCTGCAGGGACACGCGCTCCACACCTGCGGGCACGGAGAGCACCGTCACAGGGACACCCCGGGGACATCGGGACAATAACCAGTCAGGCCAGACGTTTCCTCCTCTCCTCCCCATCCGCGGAACTCAAGGCCATTCCCTCTTCCCCTCGGGCGGGTTCCTGGCCACAGTTTGTGTCCCGGGTGACCCTCACCGTTCTGGGACTGCCACCAGCGCGCGCGGCCGGCCGAGGACAGGACGTTCTCCACGCGGTGCCCGCTGTAGCTGTGGGGCAGCCTCGAGTCACACCTGCAGCATTTCATGCTCCACTGCAAGAGAAAGGACAGCAGGAGTGACCATCCCAGCATCCCCGAGGGAAAGGCCTCAGGGAGGAGGAGGAAAGGCAGGGTGGATTCAGTAAGGACCAAAGAGCACCAGCACAGCTCAGGGGTCCAGAGCTGAAGACACACAGGCCTCAGGTGCTCCCCTCCACACCTTGTTAAAAATCACAGCTCAAGGGTTTATGGACTAAAAACCCCAAATGCTTTTGACTAACACAGATTTTTGGCGAGCCATCATAATTGCGGCTTTTTTAGCAACCCCTCTGTTTTCCACAACACCAACACTTGATAGAAAGCCTTTTGCAGCTTTTCAGGACTGGTTTGCCCTTTCCACACTGCCAGGGGCTGTCTGGTGAACAGAAGGGCCTTTCTCTCCCCAGGGGCAGAGCAGGAGCAAACTGGGGGTGAGAAGTCGAGCGGCTCAAAGTTCGGCCCTTCACTTGAGCAAGTGACCCAAGGAGCAAACAGAGATTTAGCACGGGGAATGCGGGGACGACAGAAAACCGTCCCCCGGGAGCAAACAAATATCCAAAATGTCCCTAACCAGGCAACGCTCCCTTGCAGGCACCAGCAGCCGCCACCGCGGGGCTCCGGAGCCGCTCAGGAACGGGCAGAAAGCAGCAGCAAAGGGACTGAGCAGGAGCCGGGAGCGGGGAAGGGCTGGACGGCAGCCCAGGGTACAGGCAGGCACGGGGGGGCGAGGACCACCACGAAAGTGGGATGGAGACAGCCAGGTGAGGCCGAGGTGGGGAAGGGCAGGGCCCGGGGGGGTGGGGAATGAACTAGGAGATGGGGAATCAGGAGCTGGGGAATTAGGAGATGGGGAATTAGGAGCTGGTGCCAGAGCCCACAGCAGCATCCCAGGGGGACACGGGGAGGCCCCGACGGAAGCACTTGGAGTGGAGCAAACACCAGGGAGGGGAAAGATGCTGCTCAGGGCATGAAATGATGGGCTCAGCACCTCCAGCCTGGTGGAAAACAGGTTATCCAGAGAAGCTGTGGCTGCACCATCCCTGGAAGTGTCCAAGGCCAGGCTGGATGGGGCTCGGAGCACCCTGGGACAGTGGGAGGGGTCCCATGGCAGAGCACTGGCACTGCATCTCCAACCCAAACCATCTGGGATTCTGAGCTGTCAGAGGCCTGAGCAGCAGAGGAGCCTCCCAACGGGAGCAGTGGGACACGTCTGTCACAGGGACACGTCTGTCACAGGGACACATCCCAGAGCCTGAGGGATTAGGGAGGATCGGGCAGAGTTTGCCAGAGGTGGCAGGAGCCAGCCCTGACGGCTCAGAAAGGTCACCCTGGGAGCACAGTGGGTCTGGCAGGGGCACAGCTGGCACAGGGAAGGCAATGAGATACCCTCTGCAAGGCTGGCAGGGGCTGCAGTGGCTTTAGGTGACACCAGAGGCACGGGAATGTTGGGACCCCAGTGGGGAATGAGCTTCCAGTGACTGAGCAGGGACATGGGGTGACAAGTGACAGCAGCCCTCCACTGTCACCTCCGTGCTGAAACCTTCCACGGGGTGCTCAAAACAGAGGAGTCAAATGTAACCCAAACCCAAAGCAGGCCCTTCACAGGGAGGGGACAGCTCTGTGCTTGGGAGGGCAGAAGGAGGTGGCAGCCACTGGGCCACCATGACACCACAGTTTCTGGCTTCCCCTTTAAAAATTAATTTGTGGCTTACAAAAATGTATCTGTGGTTTCCTTCCTAACACAGCCCAGCCCTGAGTCTGCTCTGTCCCAGGCCTGGGAACCCCTCCCCAGCTGGGTGCACGGTGAGATCCTCACTTGTAGCCCATCTGTTTCCACATTTTCCACAATCTTTATGTTCTCTGGCTATAAATACCCCAGCACAGGAGTTGGCAAACTGCATTGTTTATAACAATATCACAAAGTAAGCAAACATAGCACTGAAAATATATAATCATGCAATTTCCCTGGCTCTACCAGTGAGAATCACAAATAATTCAATCAGGACTAGGCAGAACTCATTCCAGATAATGGCCACGAGCAGCAAATTGTCAGGGAGCTGCAGGAGTTATCCACAGAAATAATCTACTGAACAATTGCCAACGGTGATTAAACTTCCCAGCACTTCTGACTGTGCTTAGCAAAGGAGAAAGGAAGGTTTTCTGCAAGGGGAAAGGTTAATCTCGGCTAAATTATTCATTAGGAGTGACTCGTGCATACTTATGAGCTCATTCACACAGCCAGGGACACCTCGCTCTCCAGCAGCCCCAGTGCATCTGCAGCCCCACTTCAAACCTGGTGCTAAGTGAAAATGAAGCTTCAGCTGTGAGACACAAACCCTTCCCAGGCAGCCCAGGGCGGTGCTGGGTGCAAAAAATCTCCTTTTTTGTTTTTTTTTTCCCCTCAGTTTTTTAATTAAGACTAAAATTAACACTGGAAGCCAAATTCATTGCACGTCCGCGGAGTAAATTGTGAAATCCCTGTATTGCACAACAGCAGGATTTGCCCTTACCAGCTGTTTCTATGTGTCTCAAAGTTCCTTGGGACAGAGGGAATTACCAAAAATGACAGCCCAAAACGAGGAGGTTTACCAGCACGTACCTTTTCCCAGCTCTTTCCCATTTATTTATTTTTTTAACCAGGCTCGGTGGATCCCTTGAGCTGGGCCAGGAACACACGAGGGCTGCAGCACCAGGTGATAAATGAGGAAATTTTGGGATCTAGCCTGGGTCAGGCAGCACATCCTCCCCTCCCTGCCAGGCACAGGACTGGGCTGTGTTTGGAAGGGGTGGGGGCTGCCAGGGCCATTTTAGGAGGGGAAAAGAGGCTGTGGGTCTGCAAGGAAATCCCTTCTCACCCTCTGTGCCTCCAAGCTACTCCAGAGTCACCCAAAGAATGGGTTATGGAGGTTCTGGGATTAAGGGAAATTCATTCCAGACTTTTGAAAGATAATTCACAGCACAGTTGTGTGAGAGAGAAAACCAGTGTGCTCAGAATAAATAGAGTCATGCCTCAGAAATAAATGGAAGGGTGGAAAAGTCCACACAGAACAACCTGAAAACGCCCGAGCGTGGCAGCTCTGCAGGGTTTTGCTGCTCTCCTCCTGCCCTGACCTTGTGACCCAGCTCCTGAGCAGCCTCTCTGCTCGAGCAGGGGCAGCAAACCTGTTCTTAAATCTCACACACTTCTAACCTGATGGCCCCAAAGTTATTTCAGCAGCTCCTGCTGCCATTTTAACATGAGCAGAGAGCCCTTGAAATAAAAACCTCCTGGCACGGGAGCACCACCCAAAATAAACTGCACTTATTCATCAGCAGAAAGGGAAGCTGAGCTGTGCAGCCGTGGAACTGAGACCTCCCAGAGCTGTGGAGACCTCGGGGGTCCCACGGCTGACCCGGCTGGTGGCAGGGACAGAGCGCTGTGTCACTCAGGCTCCTGGCACTCAGCCCCCCACCAGGCAGCTCTTGCACAACCAATATTCCATAGGGGCAGCAATCACCACTCCAATTTTATCTGGGAACAATCTGGAAAGCAGCGGGAATTTGTACACAGAGATTTAGGGTTAATTAACAATGGGGTGGGCAGCAACCAGAGGTTACCTGGGGGAAAAAGGCACCTGCAAAGCCGAGTTCTGTAATTCCCTATTCCAGCCCATTTTCTGCAGGGCAGCTCCCTACCCCAGCACTGTTGTCTGCAGGACGTGGCTGTGCCAGGCTGGTCATGCCTGTGAAGAAATCCACCCATTTGCCATGGGAAAAGGCAGCACAGGCTCCCATGGCTCTGTCATCATGCTTAAACCTCCCAGTGAGCAGCTGGTATTCACTAAACTGGCCTGGGGCTCCGTTTTGGAACACAGATCTGTCACAGAATCACAGAGTTGAAAGGGAGCCACTAAGTCCAGTTCCCAGCCCTGCACAGGACATCCCAAAATCCCAGCCTGGGCCGGAGAGTGTCTTTGCTGTGACATCAGTGTCACTTCCTTGCCTGGCTGGTTGGAAATGACACTGAAAAGGAGCTCCAAGGTTATGCTCAAAACACAGAGAGGGCTCTGCCCCCCAGCCTGGTTTTACCCCACATTCAGAGGGGGCAGCAGGGATGGGGTAAAGACACAACTTGGACAAACATCCCAGGGAGGAGGTTTAGGGAAAGGAAGTTCCTTTCCCTGGCTTAAAAGCAAGCACGTGGGTGCTGTTTTCCTCACCCCATCTGTTCTCACATCAGCAAAACCTCATCTAAAATCTGCCAGGATGATTTGACAGGCTGCAAACCCCAAACTGCACCAGCTTATCCCACAGCCCACACTCGTCCTGCTGCAAGGCAGTGCCGAGCTGTCTCCCAGCATGTGTCAATCTGCAGCCAGGAGGCCAAAAACAGAGATACAGTGAAGGGAGGAGGGAGAAGTAATGGGAAATAGGCCTTTTCTTAGGCAGGTGGGGGCACATCCCTGCAGCAAAGAGCAGGGCGTGCCGGAATGCCCGAGTGAGATAAGCCCTGAGCAGCAGCCTGTGGTTGCTGCCTTACCTTCAACCCCTCAGGAACACAAATTACTCAGTGCAAAGCCCTGACTTGACAAAGAAAAAACCCAAACTAGAAGCCGTGCTTTGGTCCCATCCGACCACAGTTACTCCACGATTTTGTGGCTGCATTGTTCCCGAGAAAAGGGGCTGGAACGACGGCTGGGGGGGGCCCCGAGCTCCCTGAGTGACTCAGGCACGTGGCCCGGCAGATGTGAGCACCAGCCAGCCCCAGACCCGTCTGGCACTTCCCTCCTGGCAGACACTGGCTGGTATTTTTGGAAGCAGCCGAAGAGGAGTCGGTGCTGAGGCTCCAGAGATGCTGCAGAGCAGCCCTGCCAGGCAGCTGCCACCATCCATCAGCAGGAGGGACCCCGTGCTGTGCCAGGGGCTCACATCTCCCTCCCCTGGCTCCTCTGGAACCTCTCCTCTCAATGCCCCGAG
Source organism: Nicator chloris (assembly GCA_013400495.1). Taxonomy (NCBI): domain Eukaryota; kingdom Metazoa; phylum Chordata; class Aves; order Passeriformes; family Pycnonotidae; genus Nicator; species Nicator chloris. The sequence goes on along the minus strand of WAAE01026020.1, from coordinate 20,327 downwards.
GATGGCTCCGTGTGGTGACACCAGAGCTGATAAAGGTGACTGCCCACCCTCCACATCCACCCCGTGCCCACAAAGATCAGGGGAGAGAAGGCAGAAAATCCCATGCAAACAACATTTTAAATATCAAAAATCTGCCAGGGCTGCAGGGTGAGGACTCACAGTCACACCCCCCAACCTGCTCCAGGACCACCAGCACAGGGACACAGCTCTGCTCCTGTCCTGCCTCCTCTCCTGTTCTCTGGCTCGGGATCTCACAGGGATGCTCGAGGTGTCTGTGAAAGCCACTCTGTGCCTCCCCTTGGCTGGAGGTGCCAGTGGGAGCTGCTCCGTGCTCCTCAGCGCCCTGCATACGTTTATATTTACATATATAACGTATATATTTACATATGTTCTGTGGTTAAAGGAAGGGAAGTGTTAACTGAGGCTTGAGTCCCACCTCAGTCCCTCACAGTCTGTCACACCGAGCCTTTCCCCAGCACCCCCAGACTCCAAACCCAGCCTCGCTTATTTTCCTGTTGAATTTTCAGTCTCCCCCCGAGCTGACCCCAGCACTGAGAGGTTTCCAGGCCGGACCGTTGGCCTGCCTGGGTCCCCCTCCCACCGCCGTGCTATAAATGGCAGTGCTGAGCGTCCTTTGGGGACTTCAGCGGGCTGAGCCCCCGGGCGGGGATGGAGCAATCAGGAGCGCAAAGGATAAAGGTTAGAGGGATCTGGAGCTGGGGCAGACAATGGAGCAGAGGCTGAAGTTGATGAGTGACCACCAGAGTTGCAAAAGAGGGCCCTGGGGCCAGCGGGCAGCGCTGGCAGCCCCGGGCACCGCAGCAGTGACAGCAACCCCTGTCCCTTGCCCTCTGCCGAGGTTGCAAAACCACCTCCAGATTTGTACCTCTTTGGCAACTGAACAACAGCAAGAGAGTCCTAGGAGCCTATAAATTAAACGTGCTTGCTTTTTATAGGATGGGAACCGGGAAATCAAGTTCAGTTTTGCTTAAATTAGGGAAGTAGAGAAAGGGAGGGAAAAATTAGAAAATGCTGGACCCGTGGGGATTTCTCCCAAGTTAAGAGTTGGTATAATCAAACCTCCATCAGCAATTACAGCTGCAGAGCAGAAATCGGGGGATTTGCTACCAGTAACTCAATCTCTCGTTTCAATAAAGGAAAGGAGCAAATTGTAAAGTGAAGACCCCATTCCCAGAGCTAGAGCTGGAGAATCCAACTCCACATGATGTTAATTGTTCCATATCCCCTTTAACCCTGGTACTTGTCAGGCAAGGGATGAGGGATATGAAAACCAAGTAGTTTGGGGATTTGTAGCCTGGAAGAGATCACTGCAGCCTTGCTCCCTGCCTTCCTCCAGGAACCCTCACTCCCTCATCCTGCACCCAGCAGGTCACTCCTGCTCCAGGTGCAGCACAGCCAGCAGAGATATCCAGGCTCCACTTCAAAGATTACAGAAGATGCAGAGGATCACAACGATGCCCTTTGAAAGAGCTCCCAGGGTCAGGCAAAGGGGATAACCAGCCCATTCCCGCTGCTGTTAGGATGAGCAGCTTAATCAAGATTTTGTCCACACCCACTTCCCAAGCACAAGGCCCTCATGCCCCCTCTTCAAATAAAAACCACTGCCAAAAGTCATTGTTAAATGAAGATTTCAGATACACATATTAATGAGCCATTTTCCTCATCTGTAAGCAGAAATTTGGAAGGGAAAAACTAATTAAGCCACGGGAAGCAGTAGGGGTTTATTTGTGTGGTGAGCACAAGTCCTGATCCCTGGGAGCAGCAGAAGAGCTCCAGAAAAAGGGAGTGGAGGAAATGCCTGACTGTGCCTGTCAGCCTAGAAAAGGCCCTGAGGGAGGAGAGATGCTGCAGCCAGCCCAGCATCCAGGAGGATTGGATGCTCACACCCCTCTGCGCCGGGAGCTGCCCCCTCCCTGAGCTCAGGGAGGAGTGGAAATCTCTCCAGCCCGGCCAGAATACCGCTGGTTTCACAACAAACCCGCTCACAGCCACAGCCTGGCCTTCGGTTTGCAGGGGAATTCAAACCAGGAGAAGGCTGACTCACTGGAGCTGGGCTTCAGCCCAGAAAACACTGCCCCACTGGAGGGCTGCCACCTCTGGAGCATCTCTTCCAGGACCCTTTCTGCCTGTCCTGCCCTGAACCCTCGGGGCTCCTCCCAAGGCACTTACAGGGTTAACAGCAGCCACAGAGAGGCTGTAGGAAGTGCTCACACCAGGGACACATCACCCCTGCAGCTCCCAGCTCTGTGCTGGGGCAGATTTATCCTGAAACTCTGCCTCTGACTCGGTGGCAGATGTGGATGCAGCATTACTCCCCCAGCAGGATCTCCTGCCCTGCACCACCAGTGACTGAAAACAGCTGCTCCCCTCAGCAGCTTTTCCAGGTCTTTGTGAAAGACCTGAAACGCTCCCTTTTATGACAAGTAAAACACGAGTTTAGTTTATGACTAAAACGTCCAGGGATAGAAGGGTTTGGGGTATTTTGCCCACAGGGCTCCATGCCAGAGCTTTGCTGCCCACGCCCTGTCACTGCCTCCACACCCGTGAGGATGGCAGAGGAGCTCCAGGGGACACTGCAGGCAGTGCCATCACCCAGCACGGCTGGGAGGGGGACAAACCCCAGGATCACGGAATGATGTGGGTTGGGAAGGGCCTTAAAGCTCATCCCATTCCACCCCCTGCCACGGGTAGGGACAACTCCTGCTAGCCCAGCCCAGAGCCCGCTCCAGCCTGCACACAGCCCTGCCAGCGGGGAGGAGGGGAGGGAGGAAGGCTCTCCCACGCCTCGGGGGGGTTTGGGGTGCAGGGGCACAGCCCTGCCAGCGGGGAGGATGGCATGGAGGAAGGCTCTCCCATACCTCGGGGAGGTTTGGGGTGCAGGGGAGAGCAGGGTGTACCTGTCCGTGGGGGGTGCAGTACGTCTCGGGCTTGCTGAGGCCGCAGGTGGAGGAGGCTCTCAGGTGAGGGGCTCGTCCCAGCAGCAGGTCCCCAGGGGGAGGGTAGCAGGCGCCCTGGGAACAGGCTCTCTGTGCTCCCAGGAGCCGCGGGGCAGCTGCAACAGCAGGAAAAGGGATCAGGGCTGTGTCAGGGGGGCACAGACACCAACCAGCCTCACAGAACAGGGGCCGGTTGCTGCACCATACCAGCCACGAGGCCATGCTTGGGACAACCTTCCCCAGTGCATGTGGGAGCAAGGAGAAGGGGCTTTCACCCCGAGGCACCTTTATTTTAATAACAGTGCTTTGTACTAAGAGTTACTTCCAAAACACTTCGTTGCCCTGGCTCCAGCTTTTGGGCTGCAGGGATGCTCAGTGCCTTGCCCAGTGAACTGACCTGCCCTGGTGGTGTCCCCTGCTCCCAGAGGCAGCCCAGGTTGGTGTCCCCTGCTCCCAGAGGCAGCCCTGGTGGTGTCCCCTGCCCACACAGCCAGCCCAGGTTGGTGTCCCCTGCCCACACAGCCAGCCCTGGTGGTGTCACCTGCTCCCAGAGCCAGCCCAGGCTGATGTTCCTGTGTTCCCAGAGCCAGCCCTGCAGCTCAGGACAGAGAGCAGCAGCCTCCTGCCAACCCCCAGCACTATAATCACACCCAGGCTCTGCTGCTGCTGACACCAAGCTCCCATCAGCAGCCGTGCTATTTAGCCAGCTGGAGCCCTGTTCTTGTGGGAGCCTTACCCAGCAGGACAAACGCTGCCCATGGCCACAGCTGGCAGCGAGGCTCCATTCGGCCACCGACACACCTGGGGAAGAGTTTGCAGCAAGACTGAAAAGAGCAGAAAATGTCAGTTCAAAAGCTCCATCCAGGTCCTCCTTCCTTCTCACTCTACAGGAAGATACATTTAATTAATCTACGCAGAATAACATGGGGGGAAAATCAAGAATAATGAAGAGGGAAATCAGATGCTCAAAGTGAATTTGTCTCTAATGCAATGAGCCCCAGCCCCGCCGGTGCCAGGCGGGAATGCGGGGCTGGCAGGGAAGGGATGGAGTGTGCACACACCCGCACAGCCCCCAGCCACCCCTCCCCAGGCGCCCTGTGTGCTCCAGCCCCACCCTCGCCCCGCGCTTCCAGAGTCTATCCCAGATCCAAACTCGTCCTGGGGTGCCCCAAAGCCTCATCGCCGGAAAAGCAGAAATCCATAAAAACCTCCTGTGAGCGTCTCCTGCAGGGAAAGGAGCCCCGCGGGACGGCCCAGGGGAGGAAACGCTGCCAGCACACACCCGCAGCGACCAGAACCCTCACCTGCGCTGTCCCCGTGTCCCCCCGGCAGCCGCGGGAGCGCTGGGAGCGCCGGCCGATCCTGGCCGGCTTTTAACGCGCAGCTGCCTCACCTGCGGAGAAGGTGCCTGTGGGCGCAGCGATGATAAAGGAGTGATTCAGGGATCCGCAGACATCCACACCCTGTTAGCGCATAACTCATGGCAGCTCCCGGACGGGCGCAGCGCACACCCCGACGCCCCGGGAGGGCAGAGCTCCGCGGGCACCCGGCGGGGAAAACCAGGCTGGGGCTCATTTAACCCGCCTGGGGCTGCAGTGGAGCCGGGAACCGGCTCCTCCGAGCCCCTGCTGGGCTCAGCACTCACCCCGGTGCTCGCCCACCCTGCGGGCAGGGTTTGCACGGTTTGTTTAGCACCAGCTGACAGGGCAGTGCCACTGTCAGCACCTCAGCTCCATCCTTTAAAGTATTAATGGATAACACTTTAATAGTAAAGCAGCACAACTTTATTGTTATGTAACTGCAGCAGCAAAGTAAGAAACTTAAAAACCTGTTTGAAGTGAGGACTGTTGAGCTGAGAGCGCAGCCACCACCACCCCAGCACTGCTCACATGCTGAATTTCAGCTAAAATGGTTTTTCACACTCAGAAAAACGTTATCGAGCCTTTTCCTTTTACTTCAGAGGAATAACCCCAAAGTCACCTCCTCTCCCATCCTGGTGAGGGGCTCAGCAGGACCCTTCAGGCGACTCCAGGTTTCTCTTCCCGTTGCTGTCGGTGTCACCCACCTGCCAGCCCCACCCTGGGTGACACAGGCACGACAGGCTGAGGACCAGCAGCCCCGAGCAGGGCTGCACACAGAGCTGGGGGGAAAAAAAAGAAACCTTGTCCCTCAGGCTACAGTGTGAACGCTGGGCTGAGCTTCCTCGGGCTGAGGTGTGGCACACCTGGGCGCGCCTGCCCTGCTGGGCTCAGCAATGCGGTAACGCCGCATTCCTCCTCCCCAGCCCGGCTGGCGGCAAAAGGGAAGCCAGAAGGAACCCTGGAATGTCTAAAAGAGAGAGGGAGGGATGAGACGTGCCCCGAGCTGCCGGCACGGCCTCTGCACGGAGCGAACCCCGCACAGGGGAACCCCTCGGTGTAACCTCGTGTGTGTAAAGCGCTCCCACCCACCGCAGACTCGCCAGAGCAAGGTAAAACATCACCTGCAAGTCCAGGCTGCACAAGTTCAAACAAGAACAAAACCCAAGAAAAGGCTCGTTTACAGAATATCAACTGCAAACCAGTGAAAATGGGAAAAGAAAAAATCAGCGGTGAACGGGGAGGTGCTCAGGGGAAGCCTGGCTGGGGCAGGGGATCCCTGAAAGCCCAGGGCCCTGACGGGAGTCAGAAGGCTGGAACAGCTCCAGGCTGCCTTGTCCAGCGTTGTCCTGGGTAGCAGGGCTGGAATACAGATGGAGATTGGAACTGATGGTAAAAATGCACCACAGCAAATAAAAGGTAAGCACCGGAGCAGTCTGGGATCAGTGGGACAGACAGGGGGATGCTCACAGGGCTCGTGCTCCTCTCCAGCTCAGCCTGTGCTAACCTGTGCCAGGCTGTGCCCACAGCCCTCGGAGGGCTGGGTGAGACATTCCCTAGAAAACAAATACCATTAACTCCCGCAGGAAACCGTGCTCTGAGTCACGGGCCATCCCCTGCGCTGACGGGGACATTACTCTGCAGAAAACCTCTCCTCCAGGAGCAGATCGGCACCACTGCTGCCTCCCCATGCCCAGGGACATCCCCACGAGCAGGACAGCCTGAGCCCTGAGCTGCAGCACTGTGCCGTGGCAGGCCGGCTCTGTCCCAGCCCAGCAGTGCTCACAGGCGCTGGAAGCACATTTGCTGCAGAGCAGGTGCTTTACGCCGGAAAAACCAGGCGGAGGGATGATTTGCATATGCTGAGCAGGATCTCGGCACAGGGGAGGGCAGAGCCCGGAGTCTCAGCCCCCTCCAGCCCCTGACTTCCCAGAGCTGACACGAAACCTCCCATCACTGGGCAGGCACAGCCTGAGCCCTGTCAGGTGCCTGCAACCTTCGTGGGAAAAACCTGGAAGCGTCATGGGACATGGAGCTGGAAGCCCTGAAGCTGCTTGGGGAGAGAAGACAGGGGAGGGTTTTGTCGGGGGTAAGAAATTATGTCTCGTGTTGTAACTTTTTGACAACTCTCAGTTGCAAGGTTAATGATATCAGCAACTAAAGAGGTTTTCCTCCACCTTTTCATTTCCCATTTGAACTCAAACCTGACCAGCAAACCACCTCCTCATTCCAGCAGAGATGATTTAAATCACTGGCTTTGCTAATTACCATGATCTCCTTTAAAAGCATTTCAAGAATTCCTGATGAAATTCCAATTCAGGTTCTGAAAACCTGCTCTGAAAGCAAATAAAACTTTGAACCAAAATGCCACTGACCTACTTTAGGTTTAAATTCCAATAACTCTGGGAGCTGGCTCCAAAGTGCAGCAACCCTGTGACCCCAGGCTCCCTGTGCAGCCCCTGCCCAGTGCCAGCTGTGGGCACAGCTGGGCCATGGCCCGTGCTGCCATGGAGGGGACAGCTCTGCCCAGCACGGAGCTCAGGACCTGCTCCACACCCAGCCCAGAGCCGGAGCAGAGCACTTGTCCCAAATCCCTTGAACACCACTTGTACAGCAAAGCGAAGGCTCAGGATTTGCCCCTAAACTGGGTTTTCCTTTTTCCCCTTTTTCCCTTTCCCCACCCCATGGAGTTCCCTGTGCCCTGGCCCATGATGGGTCAGCACAGAACCCCCCAGTATTCCCCCCCATGGAGCAGGAGGGGCCCTGCACACCCCCCAGGCACAGAGTGCAGAGCTGGCAGGGCACAGGCTGGCACTGTACCCGCTTCCCAGCAGGACCTTGATAAAATTATCCTTGCAGGGGAGCAGCGTTATTTTTGTCACGTCCCCATTTTCTAAACGGGAAAATATTCCATTAGGAAAGCATCCAGCTCTCCTCTGGAGGGTTTGGGCTTCTCCAGGCGGTGGAATGGAGGACTCTCTGCACCCCTGGTGCCAGCCAGCAAAGCCCCCCACAGCCTCCCCCTGAAACATCCAGGGCAGAAGTTTAAATCAATGGGGCATTTAGGAGCCCCCTTTAAGCCACAGATTCTCCCTGTGTGTGACACAAGGGACACGCTGTTTGCTGCTCCTGGCAGCCACCTCAGGCCTCCCCCCAAATGCTGCAACTGGAACAAGGCCCTGGCTGTGCACAGGGTTTGAGCTGCCCAGGTAAAACAGAGTCTGGTGCCACCTTTGCTGCCCGCCCTGGCTGGGCTGAGGGGTGGCACAGCCATGGAGCTCACACTGGTCACAAAGTCCAGCAGTGCCTGACCCTTGGCCACTCACGGACATGTGAGAGATGAGGCAAGAGCTCTGTCCAGACCTCATGCTGCTGCCAAGCCCACCGAGGGCAGGGCTGTGCCACATTCAAGGAGCTGGCACCCAGAGGCTGGCCCAGGGTTTTGTCTCAAGGTCCTTTCCACAAAACAGGACAAGATTGGGTACCAAGCAGCAAATTGTGCCTCTGTGACCTGTCCAGGGCAGCAACTGCTCCTCAGACACTGCAGCAGAGAGGGCACCACAGTGACCAGGTCAGCACAGTGACCAGGGCACCGCAGTGACCAGGGCATCACAGCAGAGCAGGACACCACAGTGACCAGGGCACCGCAGTGACCAGGGCACAGCACTGACCAGGGCACCGCAGTGACCAGGGCACCGCAGTGACCAGGGCACCGCAGTGACCAGGGCACCACAGCAGAGCAGGACACCACAGTGACCAGGGCACCGCAGTGACCAGGGCACCGCAGTGACCAGGGCACTGCAGCAGAGCAGGACACCACAGTGACCAGGGCACCACAGCAGAGCAGGACACCACAGTGACCAGGGCACCGCAGTGACCAGGGCACCGCAGTGACCAGGGCACCACAGCAGAGCAGGACATCGCAGTGACCAGGGCACCATAGCGACCAGGGCACCGCAGCAGAGCAGGACATCACAGCGACCAGGGCACCGCAGCCCGGCCACGTGGCCAGAGCTGCCTTCACCCTGTGTCCAGCACAGCCTGGGGGAGGCTCCTCTGGGCCTGGCACAGCCGGGCTAATGGAACCAAACCTGCATTATCTTATTCCTTTTCAATAGGACAGACCCTTAACGTGCCTTGCTGGGCTTTGGGGTTTCCTTTCCTTATTCCCTCGAGCGTTTCAGGGTGACACCACCTACAGCAAGTTGTGCCCGAGTGGATCAGATGTCCTGGGAATTTCCTGGAGCTCTCTGTGAGGGTGTTCTGGCAGGAGGGGCAGCTCCTTTCCCCCTCCAGCCCCTTTCAGGGCAGTTCTCCTCCTCCCCGAGCTGCCAGCACGCACCCGCAGCGTGGCCAGCGCCTGCCGTGCCCCTGGCCAGGCCAGCACGGAGCGTGCCAGTCCCGGGACGGTGAAACCAGAGCTGAGCCACCCGGAGCTCCTCACTCCTCCTCATCCTCCCCCAGCCAGGGCAGCGCTGCCGCTGCTCCCGTTCCCCAGAGCAGCCCGAGGTTATCCCCGGGCAGAGCAAGCCGTGCCAGCAGGGCACCCAGGTTCGGGAGAGGCTCCCCGGTGCTGCAGGGGCTGCAGCTCAGCCTTGCCTGCACCCTCCTCCAGACAAGTTCCGAGCAGATTTCCGCGCGCTGAGGAGCATCATCCCCCGAGCTGTCACACATCGCAGCCTCCCCTCCCTGCAGGATTTAGGTTAAGCCGCGGCTGCTGACGTTGCTCTGGAAGTTCAGGCAGAGCTCTTCCCCCCGATGACGCTAAACTGGTGCAGCTCCCCCAGCCACAAAGCCTGGTTTAATCAAAGTTGCGATTAAACCTGACAACATCCTCATGCAGACTCTCCAGTACAAGATTTAGGACAGCTAAAATTAGTCTAATTTAGTGTTACTCATTAATCGTTTTATCCACACTTAATTCAATTTCTATGTCCACACAATGAGCTTGCATAGACTTTGTTACTGAAATCTAAACCAAACCAGAATTAAATGTTGTTAAATTAGATCAACACAATCTGAGTGCTGCTATGAGAAGTGTTTGCCAGAGATGATTATCAGCTGATTGGTTAATGCTCAACATTACCCTGAGCTCTGCGTTATCCCAAAAGCTCCAGCTCCCAGTGCTTTGGGAATGCATGGACACCTCCATCAGTATTTCATCAACAAAAATACCCTTCCCAGCCCTCAGGAAAAGGCTTGCTAACACGCAGGCAACAAAAACCCTGCCTGAAAAAACCGAAAACAACCAAAAATCCCTTTTTTAGGTGAAATGTCACAATTCCAACTCTTCCCAGTGACCTTTGTGCCAGGGGCCGGGTGCAGCTCAGACGCTGCTGCTGGGGTTGAGCAGGGCCAGGGCAGCCCCCACCTCTGGGGGGGTCAGCACCACGACCCCCAAAGAGCCGGCGGGAGGAGCGCTGACCTTGACCCTCCCTGTCTGGTCGCTGTCTCCTCCAGCTATCTTTTCTCCAATGGCCGTTTTGTTGAGTGTCACAGAAGAGAAAAAACAGCCCGAACGCAGGAATCAGCTGCAACCTCGGCTGCCAAGTTGGCAGAGAAGATAAGGACCCTTTATTTAAAGTAAAAAAACCCCAGACGCTGAGGAGGGATAGACAAGTCTTTAGCAACTTTTACAGCCAGTCTTGCAATACAATTTCCTAAGCAGACTCAAAACTTGCAAAAAAAAAAAAAAAAAAAAAAGTTTTCACCAGAAGCATTTCCTTGGAGCTCTGTGCTGCCGCGGGGGACGTGTGGGATGTGAGGGATGTGAGAGCCAGAGGTGACTCAGTGCCCCACACACCCCCGGCACAGCCCGGCGAGAAGGGGAAAACCCGGCCAATCCAAGGACCGAGTGCCTTTTTGGGGCAGGTCAGCAGTGCCCACGATCTCGTGGGCAGGGAACCGAGCAGTGTGCGGGGCATCAAAGCCTGGGGAGGAGGAGGGAAGGGAGCGAGGACGGGAGGACTTTCCTCACCTGGAGGATTGCAGGGACAGGAAGGACAGACGCAGCACCAGCCGTTCCCATCACCAGTTATTTATGTCACAGAGAGGTTTCCCCTGCGTGGGCTGAGGCAAAACCCAGCTCAGGGGCATCACACCCACATCCGCTGTGCCACAGGGCCTGTGTTCCACGTGCTGGGGGCAGGGCTAAGGGAACCCCCCTTCTTCCCTCCCTGGTTTGGGGACAAGCTCCCTCCATCTCCACATGCTCTGGGGTGGGGGCTGCCTGCCCACACCTTGGGCTGCACCTCTCCGGGGATCCAACCTCCCTTACAGCATCCTTTGAAGGCTCCCTCTGAGCTTTCCCTCCTTCCACATGCACCAACCTCTCCCTAAAATCGCTGCTACAACATCAGCTTATATTTTAATTTCTATAGACTGCCTAGCAGAGCAATTCCCATCATCTCAGCCACATGGATCAGCCAAGAAATCTGTCCCAGAGCCCATTATCTGCTGTAAATCCCAACAGCTTCTTGTGGCTTTAGCAGCTCTCTGGGCTCAGCAGCTGCTGAGGTGTGCATGGAATCCACAGGATTCCTGAAGCCAGAGCAGTGTCTGTGCTCTGATGGACCCTGCAGCCGGAGCAGATGAAGGTGACGATGATGATGCAATCGTTCTTGCATCACCAGTCATGCCGGGGGTTATTGGTGCAACACTGCCTGGCTGCAGTCCAGCAGAGTAGCAGCCCTGCTTCTGCCCAGCATGGAAACTGCACCGGCCTGCAGGTGACACAAGCAGTGGCACAAGGGGGTGACAGATTCAGCATCAAGGGCAGGAAAAGTCAAGAGTGGGTCTTATGTTAACGTAACTTCCTCCGGCTTTGGAGTTTCCAAAAGTTCTCTCGCTCCCAGGAAATCAGGGGCTGTCCCAGCTGCAGAATCACCTGCTAACTGTTCCCTTTGCCAGGAGGCACCCCTGGAAACCTTTCACAAACACCGTCACACCTCGGCCAGGGTGACACCGGACCGGTGCTTCCCTGGGGCGTTTTCTCCCCCATTTCCCCGCCAGAATGGGCAGCAAGGCGGGGACTGGCCGCGCACAGCCCCAAGCCCTGGATCCAAACGCTGCCTTATTTTGGGAGCCATGGATACAGACCCTGTGCCTCCCTCCCAGGCAATCAGCAAGACTTCTATGAGCATATTAAATATTGATTGCAGAAGCAGGTACAGAGCTGCACAGCAAGTCAGGCATCAGATCTCTAGTTCGGGAATCAGACTTTGAGACAATTTGGGGGCTTTTTCGGAGGGGGTAAACCCAGAAGTTTTTTAAGAGAAAGAGGAGAAATGGAATGAGGGATGGGAAAGCACAGGGAGAAATGGAAGAAGAAAGAAACAGAATGAGGAACGGAAGGAGAAATGGAAGGAGGAGACGAAAAGAAAAAAAAAAGTTTTTACAAACGGGGAGGAAAGGGCTTTAAAAAAAAAAAAAACCCACTTTTTTTTTTCGTCTGGCCGGATTAGGGGCAGGAGCTGCCAAGCGGCAGGGGGGGGCCAGGCTGGCCCGAGCTCCGGCCCGGCCCCCGCCCGCCCCGCCAGCGATAAAAGGCGGCGGCGGCGGCCCCGGGCAGCAGCTGCAGCGGAGCGGCCGCGACAACAACAGCGACAGCCCCGCGGCGACACCGCAGCGCTCACGGCACAGCACAGCACAGCCGGTAAGGGCTGCAGGGGCTGGGATGCCGGGGCTGGGATGCCATGGGGGACGCGATGCCACGGGGGACGCGAGGGGCTGGGGACGCTGCCCAAAACGCGTGGGACCAACAGCGTGCGCCCCTCCGCGCAGCCTGGGGAGGGTGGCTCTGTCCCGGGGAGGGTGGCTCTGTCCCGGGGCACCGCGGGGACAGAGTGGGTGCGTTTTCCTGAAGCAAACCTTCAGCAAAAGTCCCCGATCCCCATTTAAGGCGCAGCCGGGGGTCTGCGGGGAGCTCGGGGAGCCCGGAGCGCTCTGCCACCCCAGCAGCTGGATTTAACTCACGTCCCTCTCTCTTCTCTCCCAGAACTGACGTCTAAACGTGCTGCTGCGAAACGAAAATGGAAACCGTGCATGAGCTGATCCCCTTCGCCAAAGAAATGCTCAGCCAGAAGCCCAACAGGAAGATGGTCAAGCTGTACATGCTGGGCAGCGTGCTGGCCTTCTTCGGGGTGGTCATCGGGCTGGTGGAGACCGTGTGCAGCCCCTTCAGCTCCGAGGGCAGGCTGGAGGAGGAGGAGGAGGACAAGAACAAGCCCGCGGCGGCCCGGGAGCAGCGGCTGCGGCAGACACGGGAGGATTTGGTGCTGGACAAGGGCAAGGCGCCGCCGGCGCTGCACAGGGCCCTGGTGACCCGGCACCACGCGTCCTAGGCCGGCTCGGCACCGCGCACGGACTCCGCCCGCACGGGGGGTTCCAGCGCCAAGAGAAGGCTCGGCTGAAGGAGACTGCACGTGTGAGACTCGCCTGAAGTGAAGGGTTATATTTGCTGCTGTGCAGCAGTGGGAAAAAATACCTTTTGTTGGTATAAACCTGTGCACGATGCACAGCACGGTTTCTTATTTTTCTTACGGACGCATTTTACAGCATTTTGCAAGATCAATAAATATTTTATATGGTACCAGTGCTCTCTCTTGCTGCGTTTACTTTCAAAGCCTTCTGGTGCTGATTTTTCCAAGAGGTTTTGCTCACAGCTCTGGCTCCCTTTGCGGGGCAGGGGGTGCCCAGGGGACAGTGGAGGAGGGGGCTGCCCCTCCCCAGAAATCCCAGCGGGGATGCTCTGGGGGTCTGTTCTGTCTGTCCCTCTGGCTCCTTCCTGTCCTGCTGCTCCTTCCCACAGGGGCCAGCTGGGGAGGAGGTGGCACTTGTGTCACACGGGTGCCACACGCCCCGAGCTGGAGCTGGGGTTGTACTTCAGGGGTTATCTGGGTTCAATGGCACAGATTTGTCTCTGCCATGGCCATGTGTGCACAGAACTGGTTTAAAATAAATCAAAACCTCATTCTTGCCCTGGTAATCTTCCAACAGGCTCCAGCTGCTGCACAGCTAAAAGTCTTAAAAACAAAGCCAAAACCCTTCTACCTTTCCTGGGATCTTTCACAAAGCCACCACAGACACCTGACTGTGCAGAGTAACATTGGCTTCCAGAGTCACAGGGTGTCACAGATGGAAAAACCCAGAGATGGCACCGTCAACCTGGAGGGTGTAGAAACTGTTCCAAGCTCCAGGTTCTACTCAGAACACTGCCAGGATCATTAGAGGACTTTCACCTCTTTAGAAATGTTCTGGGGCTTAGCAAGAATCTGCTGCATTCCGGACTATGTCATGTCAGCCAAATAAAGTATCCAGCCAGTCACAGCTGAGTGATGCTGACCACACTTCAGAGGGGAGGGCAGGCAAACAGGCCCTGCCAGTCTTGAGCAGGGCACAAAATCCTCTTTTATGTGCTCAAAGACAGCTGCAGGGCAGGAGGACTAGCAGGATACACACCTCCCACAGAAACTGGGAGATGCACCAGCAGAGTGCCACTCTCCAGATAAAAGCAGAACAATTGAGCCAAACACTGGATCATGAAAATGATAAACGCCTGCCAGACCTCAGTGCCCAATGCACAGCTCCTCCCAGAGCTGCACAAGGCAAGATCAGGACCTGAAAATATCAGAATGTGGCTGAAGTTCACAATTTCATTTTCATAATACATATCCCACAATTCATTTTGTTGACAATGATTTCTGTTACCAAAACAGAGTGGAGAAGGAATCCTACCCAGTATCTGCACAAAAATTCTGCTCAAGCTTTGCATCAACTCTAAAGTACCTTTTCCCCAGTTAAAAGTATACTTTAATTTAAGTAGCCTTTGCGAATTACTTCATTTCTTCTGTAACAAACCCTTTGGTCTCTGGCAAGGCTGAACAATCCCACTCCTCACTGATACCAATGGAAGTTTCACGGGAAAACAGGAGAATTCAGGCCCGAAGGGAGCCATCGGCTGAGGAGTGTCCATTGCCCTGCCATTCCAGCCTTTAAAGAGGTTTTCAGTTTCCAGCAGGGCCTCGGGGGCAGGGCAGGCTGGGCTGGAATTCCCTGTGGCACACCTGGTGCACGGACAAAGCGGGAGCCGGGTACCAGTGATGGGAGCGCTCCAGGCCCGCTCTGTCCCGCATCAGCGCCAGCCAGAGCCCAGCACTGACCCGGATTAAACCGAGGTGAGAGTCGCAGCCCTGTCCAGGGCAGCTGGGAACCGCTAATCACCCTCTGTGCCCACATTAGTGCTCCTCTGCCAGCTCCGGGTGTCTCCTCCTGCCCCGCGGGAAAGGGGGATTGGAAAGGGAGGAGAGGGAGCTCCTGAGCCCGGGGTGACCCGGGTGAGCCCTCCCAGGCTGCCCCCCTGCACCCCGGGTTTGCCCACCCTGCTGCCCACACCTCCTCTGCCCGGCGCTCCAGCCGCGGTGTTATGAGCTTAAAGCAAAGAGGGTTGTGAGCAGTCAAAATAGCTGCCGTAAGACAGCTAAGGGGATTAGACAGCTAAAGCCCAGCCCTGCTCCCGCAGCCACCCTGGCACGGTGTCCCTCAGGGGACGAGCTGCTGCCCTGCAGGCCGGGGATGCTCACACAGACCTCCCCGCCGGGCCAGGCTGCAGCTCAGCCCTGAGCGCTGCCACCTCCCCGGGGGACCGCCGGCACTGCAGGCAGCGCTGCCTCTCTGAGAGGGGGCAATTAGACCAGCATTGATCGCTGATTTTACCACAGCGGCCGCATGAAGCAGGCAGGCAGCGCTGCCTCTCTGAGAGGGGGCAATTAGACCAGCATTGATCGCTGATTTTACCACAGCGGCCGCATGAAGCAGGCAGGCAGCGCTGCCTCTCTGAGAGGGGGCAATTAGACCAGCATTGATCGCTGATTTTACCACAGCGGCCGCATGAAGCCTTCTTGAAGCCACGCACTAAATTCAGCGTGCACGAGGCTCGGTGACCCCTCTGGCACCCCCAGCAGTGCCCGGTGACAGACTGGCCCCATGCAGCAGAGCCTGCTCATCTTCAGAGCCCTGCAGAACCTGCAGCACAGCCTGTTGGCAGCCCCAGCACAGCTGCATGGCAGCACAGCCTGCAGCACTGCCACAGCAAACACCATCCCCACGAGAAATTGCAAAGACAAAGCTGAATTATAAACGCTGGGACGGAGCAGAGACAAACCAGATGGGATAAGGCACACAGACACAACCAGGGAGGGGCTGGGGACAGCAGATGAAGCATTGAGGC
This sequence comes from Nicator chloris, assembly GCA_013400495.1. Classification (NCBI taxonomy): domain Eukaryota; kingdom Metazoa; phylum Chordata; class Aves; order Passeriformes; family Pycnonotidae; genus Nicator; species Nicator chloris. The sequence continues at coordinate 4,785 of WAAE01026020.1, read as the reverse complement.
TGAGTTAAAGCCAGATCCCGAGGGACAAACTCCTGGGGAGAGCCACACGTTGCCCCAGGGCCCAGTTACATTGCTGGGTTCGCAGGAGGCTGATTTCTGTTGTTCTCAGACTTGTCTGAATCTGATTTATTCCAACCTGTATGCGTGACACTTTCCTGGTACATTAAATCCTCGGGAAAAATGCAGTTGGCACAAAATCTGGTAAGTCTTTGTCTGTACCCATCTTTTCAAAGATCTGATTTCAGCCTGGAGCTGTCATCCAGCCCCTCACCCCATGGAGCTGAAGGCCACCCAGGGCAGCAGCCCTCCCCTCACAGCTCAGCCACTTCAAAGGCAGGAGCTGAATGCCTTCAGAGAGCCCTCACTGCTGTTTGCAGTGTGCACTCTGGCTATTCCAGGGGCTGCCAGGCTAAATTTAGGGGTGCAGATAAGAATATCAGCCTCAGCCACCCAGCTCCAAGGGCACTGGGAACATGGACAGCAGCCAAGGCTCAGAGCAGCCACAGCTCCAACAATGAAATCTCAAGGCAGCAATTCCCAATTTGGTCACACATGGAAAAAACATGAATTTAGGGTTTGGAAATGACTTAAACATCACAGTATTTTCTTTAAACCAGCAGCGTGTAGAAATGTGATGTCAAACCAAACCAAACCCCTCCTACAATCCTCTCATCTCCCTTGGGACTGGCAGAGCATTTCCAGTGTGACAGGGATGGGGTTCGGCAGGATGTGCAAGTAGAAAAACAGAACTGAGGGCAGCCCTATATTCCATGATGGTCCTGTCTGTAAAGAAAGGAATTAGATCTGTGTTCATGGCAAAGGCCACTGGGACAGCTGGGTAGGAAAAATAATATTTTAATATCTATGAGATAAAGGAAAGCCAGAGGGGAAAGGGGGGGAAAAAAAAGGAAAAGGAAAACCCGCTGCATTGGACCAAGATTTGATAATGATTTGAAAAAAGCCGAATATCACTCAAAAAAGGGGGAAGAAAAAAAAAAGGCAGTATCCAAATTCCTGCCACGTGTTTTTGAGTCTTGGAGCTGCCTGCAGAAACCTGCCCCAGCCTCAGCCGTGCCCTGGAACGCGCTGACGGCAGGGGCTCTGCAAGCTCCCCTCTCCCTGCTCGTTGTCACAACAAGTTCCCTTCCCAGACTGGTTTCCTCCCGGCAGCACGGAGCAGAAGCACGGGAGCATCCCTGGGAACGCAGAGCTCACACAGCCGGGGCACGGCCGGGAGCTGCAGCAGGGAATGCAGCGGGGCAGCCTGACACCGGCCGGGAGCTGCAGCAGGGAATGCAGCTGGGCAGCCTGGCACCCGCCCAGGAGCTGCAGCAGGGGATGCAGCTGGGCAGCCTGGCACCCGCCAGGAGCTGCAGCAGGGAATGCAGCGGGGCAGCCTGGCACCCGCCCGGGAGCTGCAGCGGGGAATGCAGCGGGGCAGCCTGACACCGCCCAGGAGCTGCAGCAGGGAATGCAGTGGGGCAGCCTGGCACTCGCCCAGGGCACGGCCGGGAGCTGCAGCAGGGAATGCAGCTGGGCAGCCTGGCACCCGCCCAGGAGCTGCAGCAGGGGATGCAGCTGGGCAGCCTGACACCGCCCAGGAGCTGCAGCAGGGAATGCAGCTGGGCAGCCTGGCACCCGCTCAGGAGCTGCACCAGGGGATGCAGCTGGGCAGCCTGGCACCCGCCCAGGGCTGGGCACAGCTCTGGGCTCTGCCCCACCGAGCCCTGGTGGGGCTACAAAACCCTTCCCGCTCAGCCTTTCCTGCCCCCTCTCCCCGCCCCCAGGAAAAAGTCAAAAACAAGTTCTTAAGTCGCACACAGGAAAACAGGGCCAGGAAAAGCCGCGAGTGGGAGTGAGGAGCAGCGGCACCCTGGCGGGGACGGGAGGGCAGGAGCAAACCCTGCGGGCAGCACGACGGGGCCAGAGCCCAGCACAGCCCCGCTCCCTCCCACACACTGAACAGCGCCGAAACTGCTCACACGGCAACACTGCGCTCCGTTTGGACCAAAGTATCCCCTATTTCAGTCCTTTAATATCAGCTGCTTTGCAAAACCCCAACCCCACAACTCCCATCACCACCATCCAGGCAGGCCAGTGCTGGCTCTGGAATCCCTCAGTGCCTCCACCCCCACATCCCTGGTGCCACCACGGAGCAAAGAGCACAATTCCTTCCTGTCACACGTGCAGGTGGCGCACAAAGGTTGGTGGTTATTGCTTTGCTAATGCCAGTAATAAACTAAAATGTCTGGAAAAGAGCCTCTGTCCCTGCCGGCCACAGACTAGATCCCAGCTGAGATATGGTTAATTACTTCATTTTCTTTCCTTTTCTGGAGCCAAGGAGTGAAATGGTTGCCCTGTGATCACAACCCAAGTTTCAAGCAAAGGGAGGCAGGAAAAGCAGAGTGACTGCACTGGTGTTATCTGACCAGGTGTGGGCTGAGTGCTTCTTATCAGAGGGAAAGTTGACACTGGAGTGGAAAGGCAGAAAAGGAAAGAGACACCCATAAAGCAGCAGCAAGGCCACAGAGCAACACGGCCCTACCAGGCACAGCACTGAATTAAAGCACTGGTATTTTAAGGATATAGCACGAGGGAATAAAACCATTAAGCAATTCTGTCTGGTTCTGCTAGAGAGAGACAAATAGAGTGCTGTGCCCCCAGAAATCCGAGCACAGAGCAGCTGCTGCCCTGCAAACACAGCTTTTGTCCCAGCAGAGAAGGCTGAGGCTCTGGCAGGGCAGTTCCAGCAGCTCCCACAGCATTTCCCCTTCACTGGCACTGCGGGATGGAGATCCCAGCCCCACACCAAAGCTGGGACAGGGTTTATCCCTATGGCACAAGATCCACAGCACTGAATTTGCTGTTGCTGAGGCTCAGGGAGCTACAGGGTGTTCTGTGGGTTCTCCTCAAGGTTATGTTCATCTAAAAGGCAGAACAAAGCTCTTGCAAAACCCAAAGGAGGAACCACAGCGGCAAGGCCACTGACTTCTCTGCAGAAAACATATCCAGTGTTTCCCTGCAAACCTCCCTGTGCCCCTTGGGGCTGAGGTGGCTGCACCCCACAGATGGGTCCAGCTCAGCCCCTGCTCCCTCATCTGCTCACAGACAAAAGAAAGAGATGAAACACTCAGCCCTGCCTCAGCAGAGCATTCCTGGGGCTGTTTGGGGTGCAGTGTGCTGCTGAGTCCCTGCTGCCAGCACCCCAGTGGCAGGAGCTGCTTTGGGGCACGGAGCAGCCACGCCCTGGGGAGCACAGGAGCAGCTGTGGGTGTCCCCCGTGCCACAGCCGGGTCACATCCATGCCCAGGGCCCGCAGGAATAAAGGACAATGTTTAACCACCTGCACTGGGCTCCCTCTGATGTTCTCCTAGTGAAACTTGATGCTGCTCAGCAAAGACACACCTCTTCCAGGGTGTTGTGCAAAATTCTGCATTTTAACGTAGGACAGGAAATATGAAAAGAGGTGGGCAGAACCCAAACAGCCCCGCTGGCCAGGCCGAGCAGCAGGGAGCAAAGCAAAGGCTTTGCTTGGCTTATCCATCCACCCACCCGTGATTTTCCAGGGCTTTGGAAGCTGCAGCTCCTCCGCTAACAGGTTTTTAAAGGGTCACATTGCTGCTTCCCTCAGGAGAAGCTCTGCAGAGCATTTTTTGTTCCTTCCTTCTCTCTCACGCTGTATTTCCTGACTCCACAGTGGGATGGGTCGGTGGCAAAAGATTCTCATTCCCTTTCTGGGATTGGTTTTGGCCTTCTGGTTCTATTCTGCGAGGGACACTTTCAAACCGGGTAAGTATCCAAAGTGAATCTGTCTTTAAGGAAAAAAAGCTACAAAAAGCCACATTTGGGTGTTTTGCATAGAAACCGGACAGAGCTCGGATCAAGCCACGTCCGAGCCTTTGTGTGGTGGCAGATACTGGAAAGCTGCTTTAGCAAAGATTTGAAACCAAACTGAACAAGGACTATGCAGAAAATCCTCCCAAGGGAGCAGGTGAAGCAGGGGGCAAGAGGCAGAGGGCACCGAGTGCTGCATTTTCCTGTGTGCAGGAAAAGAGTTTATAAACGGGGCTCGTAAGTGGTGGAGGTTAAGTTTGGAGCACACACTCAGTGGATTGCTTTTATTACAGAATAGTTGGGGCATTGATAAATTGTGCCCTGGCTTGTGGAAAAAGCTGCTGGAAGAGGCCAGTGCTGTCCCTGTGTCATTGCACTCTGCAGCAGCTCCACGGCTTTTTCCACGAGATGGGAGAGCCCAGCTGGGGCCAGATGCTTTGCACTCGCAGGCTCCTTTACCTTCCAATTAACTGCTGATTCTGAAGGGCACCCCGTGATTTTTTTTTAAGTTCTAAGGTTTTTTCTAATAGCATTTGGCTAAGTGAAATGGCTGTGCCTGGCAGAGATGCTGCGGGGGAAGCGGGTGATCGTGACGGGAGCCAGCACGGGCATCGGGGAGCAGATGGCCTATCACCTGGCACGGATGGGAGCCCACGTCCTCGTCACGGCGCGCACCCGGGCCAAGCTGCAGCACGTAAATGGCAACCTGGGCACGCTCACGTCTTCACGGCAGGGCTCACACAGCCACGGGGAGGGGACCTCCCATCACAGCCACGGGAACACCCACAGCACAGGTCCCAGCTGGGCACGGCAACAGTCACAGGTCCCAGCTGGGCACAGTGACAGTCCCAGGGCACAGCTGGGCACGGTGACAGTCACAGGGCATGGCAACAGTCCCAGGTCCCAGCTGGGCACGGCGACAGTCACGGGGCACAGTGACAGTCCCAGGGC